>CM053027.1:27091546-27471546 GCA_028564925.1 Lithobates sylvaticus
ACTAATGGACACTGATGAGGAGGCACTGAAAAGGCAGCACTGATAGGCAGGCACTGATGGGCATCGATTAGCTGCACAGATTGGCACTGATAAGCTGCACTCGTGGGCACTGGTGAGGCTGCACTACTGAGCACTAAAGAAGCTGCACTAATGGACACTGATGAGGAGGCACTGACAAGGCTGCACTGATGAGCAGGGCCGTCTTACTGAGTGGGCACCCCTGGGGACTGCTCTGGGGCCCCATCAGAGCCAGACAAATAGAAGAAGCAGTGGAGCAAGGAAATCGGGCTATGCGGGCACAGGCAGTCCGGCGGGCAGGGCTGCTATCAGGGGGGTACAGCCCATACACTAGCAAGGGGCCCAAGTGTCTAGAAGGCAGGGGTGGGTGCAGGAGAACTCCATGGTTTACTGGCTTTCGGAATGTGTGTGAGTGTCATTGAGCTGAAATCGGGCTCTTTGCTGCCCCCTCTGGTAAATTCCTGCCTGTGCACCCCTTGCATGTCCTGTACAAGAGCTGGGGCAAGGAACACCACCTAACAAGTAAGGGCTGTTCTACAAATGGGGGGGGGGGGTGCCTGTGTGTGTCTGTGTACTTGTGTGTCTGTGTACATGTGTATGTGTGTCTGTGTACATGTGTGTGTGTGCCTGTGTATGTGTGTGTGTCATATATACACATGTGTGTGTCATATATACACATGTGAGGGGGGATGAGACCGTATAGGCGTTAGAGGGGCTGAGAGCGTACAGGCGTGAGGGGGGCTGAAAGCGTACAGGTGTGAGGAGGCCTGAAAGCCTACAGGTGTGAGGGGGGCTGAGTGCATACAGGTGTTAGGGGGCTGAGAGCGTACAGGTGTGAGGGGGGCTGAAAGCGTACAGGTGTGAGGGGGGCTGAGAGCGTACAGGTGTGAGGGGGGCTGAGAGCGTACAGGTGTGAGGGGGGCTGAGAGCGTACAGGTGTGAGGGGGGCTGAGTATGTAAAGGTGTGAGGAGGGCTGCGAGCATACAGGTGTGAGGGGGGCTGAGTGTGTACAGGTGTGAGGGAGGGCTGAGAGTGTACAGGTGTGAGGGGGGGCTGAGAGCGTACAGGTGTGAGGGGGGGCTGAGAGCGTACAGGTGTGAGAGGGGCTGAGAGCGTACAGGTGTGAGGGGGGGCTGAGAGCGTACAGGTGTGAGGAGGCCTGAGAGCATACAGGTGTGAGGGGGGCTGAGAGCATACAGGTGTGAGGGGGGCTGAGTGTGTACAGGTGTGAGGGGGGGCTGAGAACGTACAGGTGTGAGGGGGGCTGAGAGCGTACAGGTGTGAGGATACCTCAGAGCTTACAGGTGTTAGGGCGGCTGCGAGCATACAGGTGTGAGGGGGGCTGAGAGCGTACAGGTGTGAGGGGGGCTGAGAGCGTACAGGTGTGAGGGGGGCTGAGAGCGTACGGGTGTGAGGGGGGCTGAGAGCGTACAGGGTGAGGGGGGCTGAGAGCGTACAGGTGTGAGGGGGGCTGAGAGCGTACGGGTGTGAGGGGGGCTGAGAGCATACAGGTGTGAGGGGGGCTGAGAGCGTACAGGTGAGGGGGGGCTGAGAGCGTACAGGTGTAAGGGGGGCTGAGAGAGTACAGGTGTAAGGGGGCTGAGAGCTTACAGGTTTGAAGGGGGCTGTGAGCATACAGGTGTAAGGGGGCTGAGAGCGTACAGGTGTTATATTTTGATACCAAAGACATGTAGCAGAATACATTTTGGCCAACATTTATGAGGACCAGAAAGTAGAAAGTATTGTACTTTAATTCTTAGGAGTAGGTGCGTAATTTGGGCAGGCTTGTGGGGGCCCCATAGCATTACTTTGCTCAGGGGCCCATGATGCTATTAAGATGGCCCTGCTGAGGAGGTGGCACTGATGGGCACTGATGAGGAGGCACTGACAAGGCTGCACTGATGAGGCGGCAATGATGGTCACTGATAAGCTGCACCGATGGGCAATAATTGGCACTGATGGGGCTGCACTGATGATCTTTGCCCAGATTATCAGTGTAAACAATGTACTCACTGTACCTGACAGACTTGTCGGTTATCGGCTCTCCTTTCCTCACACAAAGACAGTGTGTGAGGAAAGCAATACTGATAACCAGCAAGTCTGTTTACATGTGACCAGCTGTGATTGGACACAGCTAACCACATGGTAAAGAGTCGCTGTGATTGGCCCTATACCCTGATCCAAAGGACACAGCGGTCACAGAGCGCACCCAAAGCCCGCCCCCAGGGGGCGTGCACGTGGAAGGACGTCCTCCCAGAACTGGAAGCCTGCACTGCAGCTGTCTTTTGGCTACAGCGCAGGTGGGAACCAGTTAATCAACACTGGATCCTGCTTCTGTGTCTTCATGTTAAGTCCAGGTATCTCGGGATCATCTTAAATTGAAAAAAGGGTTTATGGAGTGGGGTGCCCAGAACAGATATTGGCATGTTTTTTTTTTTTTTGTCGGAAGTGGAAGTCTGGGCTAAAACTCTTTTTAAATCTGCTCCCACCCCTATTCTAACTACCCTGTAGGGAAAGAAAATGAAAAAATGTGTATATTTACCTATTCTCAAGGCTTCTCGGTCACGCAATCGGCTCCTAGGGGTGGATTTAGGGGAGAGGAGGGCCAGCGGACAACGGATACCCCATAGTAAGCCCTTGGGTGACCTCACCGCCCAGGCATTTCATCCGATGTCACTGCTGTCTCCTCTCCCCTGAAGTGGCCCGCTGGGAAGATCACGTGACCAGACTGGAGCGTCCTGAGAATAGGTAAGTATAGACATCTTACTTCTACAGGCTACTTAGTATAGGAGTTAGAAGGGAGGTGGGAGCAGATATAAGATTAGATTAGGACTTCTACTTTAACCCTTTCATGCCTAAGCCTATTTCTGACATTTGTTGCTTACAAGTTAAAATCCGTATTTTTTGCTATATAATTACTTAGAGCTCCCAAACATATATATATATATATATATATATATATATATATATATATATATATATATATATATATATGTTTATTTTTTTTATTTTTATTTTTTGTGTTGCCAGAGACCCTAGAGAATAAAATGGTGATCGTTGCAATATTTTATGTTGCACAGCAGAATGGCACGGGCAGGCAGAATCACGTACCTGTACGTGATCGTGCATGTGCCTGCCCGTGGGTCGCGTGCGCGCCGCTAGCGGCGCACTCGCGACCCGGTCGGGAGCTCCGTGACCCCGGCCGCGGAACCAGCGGACCCGATCGCCGCTGGTATCCCGCGATCGGGTTACGGAGCGGAAGAACGGGGAGAGGTCTATGTAAACAAACCTCTCCCCGCGCTTCCTACACTGACTGTCAGTGATCGGCGGTTCCCTGTCATCAGGAACGCCGATCAATGACGTCAGACGTACAGCCACGCCCCCCCTACTGTAAAAAAAAAACACAACACGTCACACTGACTCCTCCCCGCCCCCTAGTGGTTAACCCCCTAACTACAACTGTCATTTACATAGGAATCAGTGCTATTTAAATAGCACTGATTGCTGTATAAATGACAAATGTCCCAAAAATGTGTCAAAAATGTCCGATGTGTCCGCCAAAATGTCGCAGTCACAATAAAAATCGCTGATCGCCGCCATTACTAATAAAAAAAAAAATGCTGAATTTAAAATTTTTTTGTGAAAAAAAAGAAACTTTCATGAATGAAAAAAAAATGAAACAGCCCTACTTTTAGCCCAATTTTTTGTATAATGTGAAAGATGATGTTACACCGAGTAAAAATATACCTAACATGTCATTCTTTCAAAAGTTGCGCACACTCGTGGAATGGCGACAAACTACGGTACATAAAAATCTCCATAAGCGACATTTAAAAAAAATGTAACGGTTACCAGGTTAGAGTTACAGAGGAGGTCTTTTGCTAGAATTATTGCTCTCACTCTGGCGATCGCGGCGATACCTCACATGTGTAATTTAAACTCTGTTTACATTTGCGGGCTTTAAAAAAATATATATATTTTTTTTTCTTATTTCTTTTTTTTTATTTATTTTACATTGACGCTTAAAAAAATAAAATAAAATGTGATTACTTTAATTGCTGTCACAAGGAATGTAAACATCCCTTGCGACAGTAATAGGTGGTAACAGCTACTCTTTATGGAGGGATCGGGGGTTTAAAAGACTCCTTTGCACTTAAAAGTATTCAGATCGCCAAAATCAGAGATTCTGAATACTGTCATTTTTTTTAAATTGTCGCCATTGGCAGCGGAGTAAACCGGAAGTGACGTTGTGACGTCGCTTCCGAGATTTTACATCGGAGACCCGATCAAAGCTGAATACGGTGTTGTTTGGGTCTCAGCCTAGGCGGCGGATGCGTCGGCTGGTGTCTTGGGTCTCCGGGTGGGACGGGAGGCCTGGGAGAGAGCGGCGGATGGCGGCGGGAGGGGGGGAGTCCCCTCCTGCTCCTTTAGGCTAACAGCCGAGCGGCTTTTAGCCACAACCTGCTGGCTCAAAAAAATTGTACCGGGGTGATGCCCACAGCTGCAGGCATCACCCCGGTATAACCCCTTTAAGCCATGAATGCAAAAAACGAACGCAAGTGACTTTAGCACCACTTTAGGTCAACAAGTCACCGGAATTTCAATTCAGACTGGTTCTTAAGTGCTATGTGTATTGCTTGGCATTGGTATGAAAAAGTATCTTACATTGTATCTCTATGGGACTGCATTTGAGTTTCCAGGCCAGCACATGGACATTTTAATGAGATCCCATTATCCCCCTTGGAAAAAAAAGTTTCACCATTAGCATGGTACAGCACTGGGATCCAACTAGAACATTTATTTTTCTGCTGTTTTTTTCCTTCAGATTTACCAAAACCATGTAGTGCAAGGGCCTGCCTGATTGCATACAAATTGAAACTCCTAAGGTTCGACCTCATATTATATGTTTTGGTAAATCTGAAGTAAAAAAATCAGCAGAAAATCTGATAGTGTGTATGGAGCTTTACTAAATCATGATCAACTAAGGCAGCTCGTAGTGAACCAGAAATATTAAAATTTTTCTTCTTTTTGGCCGTATACCAGAACTGATGGATGGCCACTATGAGCATGAATGAGCCCCACCTTTAACCTTCCACACTGGGCCTTTGGCCAATAATTTACAATGAAAGCACACATCTGCAGACTTCTATTTCACTTTTTTCCTGTGCTTGGAGAGTCTCGGGAAACAAATCTCTACTGGAAAGCATCCAACGGGAAACCAGTGTGGCTCTAACCACATTCCTCAACTCAACATAGCATTATACACATTAACCTGAAGGTGCAAACAAATGTTGACCACAATATGTTCTCAGCTCCACCCACCCACCCACTGTCAACATGTAAGTAGGTGCAGTCAGTTGGCTGGCGACTAGATGGTTCTGTTCTCATTATAGGCTGTATCGAGCTTCCAAACTTTCTAAAGAAAGGTCCAGTTTACTGGCCTTCAGACTTTAGGGGGGCCGGACTGTGTCCAGTGGGAGCAAACAATGCCTGGTCTTTGGTAATGGTGTTGTGTTGGGAGGAATAGTGCCCCATTTTTGTTGCCAGTGGAAGGAATTTTGCCACATCGTTGGTGTCAGTGGAAGGAATAGTGCCCCATTGTTGGCGTCAGTGGCAGGAATTATGCCTTATTGTTGGTGTCGGATGCAGGAATAATGCCTCAAGGGCCAGATAAAGCCAAGCAAAGGGCCGCATTCGCAGTTTGGAGACCACTGAAGAGGAAAGTTATAAGCAAGTGATAGCTTCCCGTATAGCTAGAGCCCTCCTATAGTGATGTCATGGGTGAGTCAGAGCCTATATATAAGCCGGGTAGGTAGGAGCTTTAGGGCAGTTGGGGCATAGGAGCCAGAGACCCCACCATCAGGAAGATGTAGTCAGCAAGTGGAGGACCTGGGCAGGGCTGGAGGAGAAGGAGAGGTAGACCTGCACCCAGAAGAGCCAGCTGTAGACTTTCTGGCCCTTATGGTGATGGGTGCTATTGTGGGTTGCAAAAGGCCTTTTAAGCCAGGCTAAGTGTTCCCTGGAGTGAGGGTATTCCCTTGGAGGACCTGGGGCCAGTGTATCCTAGCTAGAGGCATCTGCAGTGATCTTATTTCAGTGGGACTATCTGAAAGGAACAGTGAGTGGACACAGACAGCCTAAGGCAAACCTCAGAACTTCAGAGTGAGTACAAATTAATCCAGGTGGAGAGAGAGACTGAGCTAGGAAAGATGGCTTACTAAATGTGCTGCATGGCACTTTCACATGTGACTGCTGCAGATCGTCCACCATATATGGTTGACAATGTACTGCCAAGTGACCCCGGATAGTGTGTCAATCTAGTGCAGTTACCAAATAGTGTAAAAGAAAACTGTTTGGAGAACCCATGAAAACTCCAACACAAGTAAAGAGTTTTTAGTTTTTTTGTGTATGTTTTTATTAATATTTCACAGACCACTAAAAACCATAAAACATCTAGGCCAGCTAATTATATATTTCTCAGAAACAGAACACTATTTACAGCCAACGCTAACACAAGATTCCACCCTGGGCAGCACTGAATCATAGGTGTTTATTAGATTTGGGGTGGATGGCTCAACGAGGTAAGGTATTGTGAGTGCTACTGGTTGAAAAAATCCCTCACAAATTAAAAGCTGGTGGTGAACAGATTCCTGACTGATGGGATACCATTACACACGCATTAGCATTAATCAGGTTGATGATGCATGGCTTCATACAGTCTCCAGCGGAGAGGAACACCAACACTCTACACTTGCACTTGAGGAGCTCATACTAGAATGCTCAACCCTTTGTCTAAACAAAGTCACTTCCAAGGCCAGCATAAGAAAATCAGCACTCGGCTTGTAGGAGAAAAAAACGATACCTTTGCTTCCGTGGTTGCCCACGCTCATATTAAGCACCTTGGCATTTCTGAATAGAAGCTACAGCTCTCAGATCTAAAAGTTGGCCCATGTGACCACCCTCTGCTCAACCTTACAAGTGTCCTCTCTTGACACCACAACAGTTAACACTAACAGAGGAGTCCCCTCTGGGCAACACCTGAATACCACTCTCAGAAGCAGAACACTATTTACAGTCAACCCTAACAGAAGAGTTCCCTCTGGGTTGCACCAAATCATGGGTGTTTAGAAGACTTTGCTGTTAATGATCTAAGGAGGTAAGGTACTGTGAGAGCTCCTCATTGGAAATTCTTCACAAATTAGCACCTGGTGGTGAACAGGTACCCCACTCATTGAATGCCTTTACACATGCAGTAGCATTTATCAGGTTGACAATGCATGGTTTCATACAGTCTCCAGGGAAGAAGAAAACCAACACTCTACACTTGTGTTTGGGGAGCTCATACTAGAATGCTAAACCTTCTCCACTTTGTCTAAATTAAGTCAATTCTAAAGTTAGCATAAGAAAATCAGCACTCAGCCTTGTAGGAGAGAAAACGTTACCTCTGCTTCCATGGTTGCCCATGCTCACATTAAGCACCTTGGCAATTCTGAATAGGAGCTCCAGCTCTTTGACCTGAGAGTTGGGACATGCGACCACCCTCTGGTCAACCTCACATGTATCCTCTCTTGACACGACAACAGTCAACCCTAACAGGAGTGTCCCCCCTCTGGGCAACACCAGAATATTACATGGCTGTTTAAAAGACGTAGGTAGATGGTCTAAGGAGATAAGGTTCTAAAAGACCTACTTACTGGAAATCCTTCACAAATTAACTTCTGGTGGTGAACAGGTACCTGACTGATGGAATGCCTTTATACATGCAGTGGTATTAATCAAGTTGACAATGCACAATGCATGGCGTCATACACTTTCCAGGTGAGAGGAATGCCAACACTCCAACCTCATGCTTGGAAAGTTCATTGTAGAATGCTCAACCCCTCTCCATTTTGTCTCAATGAAGTGACTTCCAAAGCCAGCATAAGAAAACCAGCACTCATCCTTGTAGGATAGAAAACTATACCTCTGCTTCCATTGTTGCCTTCACAAATTAACTGCTGGTGGCAAACAGGTACCTGACTGATGGAATGCCTTTATACATGCAGTGGCATTAATCAAGTTGACAGTACATGGCGTCATACACTTTCCAAGGGAGAGGAATGGCAACACTCCACCCTGAAGCTTGGAATACTCATCGTAGAATGCTCAACCCTTCTCTATTTTGTCACTGTCACCTCCAAAGCCAGCATAAGAAAACCTGCATCAAGCCTTGTAGGATAGAAAACTATACCTCTGCTTCCATGGTTGCACACGCTCACATTAGGCACCTTGGCCTTTCTGAATGGGAGCTACAGCTCTTTAATCTAAGAGTTGCCACATGTGCCCACCTTCTGGTCAACCTTATGTGTGTCCTCTCTTGACACCACAACAGTTAACACTATTATTTATTATTATTATTAGTATTATATATTATTATTTATTTATTATTATTATTAATAGAGTTGTCCCGTTTGGGCAACACCTGAATACTGCATGAGTGTGTAAAAGACTTACACTTAGGAAGATGGTCTAAGGACATAAGGCACTATAAGACCTCCTCACTGCAAATCCTTCACAAACTAACTTCTGGTGGTGAACAGGTATCTGACTGATGAAATGCCTTTACATACAGTGGCATTAATCCAGTTGACAATGCATGGCTTACTACACTCTACAGGGGCGAGGAATGCCAACACTGTGCCCTCATTCTTGGAGAGCTCATCTTCGAATGCTCAACCCATCTCCACTTTGTCTTAACAAAGTGGCTTCCAAAGCCAGCATAGGAAAATTATCATTCAGCCATGTAGGAGAGAAAACTACATATCTGTTTCCATGGCTGCCCACACTCCACAATAAGCAGTTTGACATTTCTGAAAAGGAGCTCCAGCTCTTTGATCCCAGAGTTGGCACCTGTGACCAACCTCTGGGCAACCTAACGTGTCTCCTTTATTGACACCAAAAGAGTCAACCCTAACAGAGTTGTTACCCATTCTGGGCAACACCCGAATGGGTGTTAAAAAGTCTTAGGTAGATGGTCTAAGGAGGTTAGGTACTGTAAGAGCTCCCAACCATGGGTGTTTACAAGACTTTGATGTTGATGCTTTAAGGAGGTAAGGTATTGTGAGTGCCCCCCGTTGGAAATGCTTCACAAATTAACTGCTGGTGGTAAATCGGTATCTGACTGATGAAATGCCTTTACATGCAGTGGCATTATTCAAGTTGACAATGCATGGCTTACTACACTCTACAGGGGAGAGGAATGCCAACACTGTGCCCTCATTCTTGGACAGCTCATCTTAGAATGCTCAACCCATCTCCAATTTGTCTCAACAAAGTGGCTTCCAAAGCCAGCATAGGAAAATCATTGATCAGCCATGTAGGAGAGAAAACTACATCTGTTTCCATGGCTGCCCGCACTCCACAATAAGCAGTTGGAAATCTCTGAAAAGGAGCTTCAGCTCTTTGATCCCAGAGTTGGCACATGTGACCAACCTCTGGGCAACCTCATGTGTCTCTTATATTGACACCAAAACAGTCAACCCTAACAGACATGTTCCCCTTCTGGGCAACACCAGAATATTACATGGGTGTTTAAAAGTCTTAGGTAGATGGTCTAAGGAGATAAGGTACTGTAAGAGCTCCCAATCATAAGTGTTTACAAGACTTTGCTGTTGATGATTTAAGGAGGTAAGGTATTATGAGTGCTCCTCAATGGAAATCCTTCACAAATTAACTGCTGGTGGTGAACAGGAACCTGACTGATGGAATGCCTTTACATGCAGTGGCGTTAATCAAGTTGACAATGCATGGCTTACTACACTCTACAGGGGAGAGGAATGCCAACACTGTGCCCTCATTCTTGGAGAGCTCATCTTAGAATGCTCAACCCATCTCCACTTTGTCTTAACAAAGTGGCTTCCAAAGCCAGCATAGGAAAATCATTGATCAGCCATGTAGGAGAGAAAACTACATATCTGTTTCCATGGCTGCCCACACTCCACAATAAGCAGTTGGAAATGTCTGAACAGGAGCTCCAGCTCTTTGATCCCAGAGTTGGCACCTGTGACCAACCTCTGGGCAACCTCACGTGTCTCTTATATTGACACCAAAAGAGTCAACCCTAACAGAGGTGTTCCCCTTCTGGGCAACACCTGAATGGGTGTTAAAAAGTCTAATGCCCCGTACACTAGACATGTGCGATTAGTTTCGTACGCATCGAAAATTCGTCCGAATTTTTCAAAATTCGTACATTCGTACGAATCCGAATTACGAATTTTTACGAATACGAATTCTGTACGAAATACGAAATTTCGTTTACGAATTTCGGATCCAAATTATCCAAATCCAAACTACCAAATGATGAATTTCAACTAATATGAAAGAAATTATAGCGGATATAACGAATGATTCAAATGAATTCGAGATTCAGTATAACGAATATCGACACTCTGCGAATAATAACGAATTATCCAAAAACGTATTAACGTTACATAACACAAGTCTATTGTCTATTGTTCACCAATCACTCAGAGGAAGTACGAAATACGAAATTTCGTATTCGTAAACGAAATTTTCGGATTTCGTACTTCCTCTGAGTGATTGGTGAACAATAGACAATAGACTTGTGTTACTTATGTAACGTTAATACGTTTTAGGATAATTCGTTATTATTCGTAGAGTGTCGATATTCGTAACGATTTGTAACGATTCGTACGAAATTCGTATTTCGTACGAATCCGAATTAAATTTCGTACACAAATTACGAATTACGATTTTTTTTATATGGAACGAAACGAAACAAAACAAATTTTTTTGACAGCTCCCATGTCTACCGTACACACGGTCGGAAATTCCGACCACAAAATCCGACCACAAAATGTTGCATACACATGGTTGGACAAAGTTGTCGGAAAATCCGATCATTTTGAGCGTGGTGACGTTCGTTGCGTACGGCGGAACTACGTAGAGGCTATTAGCCAATAGCTTTGGTCTCATAATTGGATCTGAGCATGCGTGGCACTTTGTCCGTCGGAATTCTCTACACACGATCGGAAAAAGTCTGATCGGATTTTGTTGTATGAAAATTTGAGAGCAGGATCTCAAATTATTTCCGTCGGAAATTCCGATGCAAAAAGTCAGATGGAGCCCACACACGGACATTTTCCGTCTGAATTTCCGACCGTGTGTGCTGGGCATTAGGTAGATGGTCTAAGGAGGTTAGGTACTGTAAGAGCTCCCAAACATGGGTGTTTACAAGACTTTGGTGTTGATGATTTAAGGAGGTAAGGTATTGTGAGTGCTCCTCATTGGAAATGCTTCACAAATTAACTGCTGGTGGTAAATCGGTACCTGACTGATGAAATGCCTTTATGCACTTTGTCGCAATTAAGTCATTTCCAAGGCCCACATGCAGTACCTCTGCTTCTATGGTTGCCCACGCTCACATTGAGCATCTTAGCATTTATGAAGAGGAGCTCCAGTTCTTTGACCTAAAAGTTGGCAAATGTGACCACCCTTTGGTCAACCACATGTGTCTCCTCTCTTGACGCTCCAAAACCTTCTTGTGTCTTTATATACAGCCTCATGCTGTACAACAAAAAAGGTTCTTACCAGACCAGCCAATCCTGTACACCTGTAAAGAGCTTCCGCCGCCTTCGCATTTTTCTTTTAATGTTGCTTTTAATTCGGTATTTCAGAAATGTTATTATGCTCAGTACTAAAGAGCCCTTAATAATTGATGTCAAACAGGGACTTAACTTGCTCTTTAAACGCAGGTTATGTCAATAGCAAAACGCACTAATCCGCAGAACCCAAAAATTATCCAGAAAATATTCTGTATTGACATTTGAGTCTGTTATATGCATACACATTAATTACTTGGAACCTGATAATCTGTATGTGTACTCAAGCACTCAGGCTGGGGTATTAACACAATAATAATCTGTACTGAAGTTGGTTTGCGTTTAGCTAATGCACATTAATTAAAATGAATTGTACAGTCCATCCAAGGAAATTCTAATTAAAATTATCTCCATTAGGGGACCTGATTTCCAATTATCAGTTAATGGAACAAAGACGCCGGAGGTGGACCAATCAGAATACGTGACAACGCTTTTAATGGATGCAAATCATGCCAGCTCACGCCTTGGAAATGCCAGATGACAGATGTGGAAACAATACTCTTAATACAAGATAAAGTTCCTATATTGGAAATAACCCATGATCCATAAAAATAAAACAAAAGCCTTGTCATAGATGACCTAATAATAGGTGGATTAACTATGAGGATAGACCAACAGAGAGGATAATATGTACTTTGCCCCTTAGACAGGCAGATTTTTCATTGGTATGTAACAGGACTCCTTACAAAGAGAACTGCCGAAACTTAAAACAACTTCTTTACTTGGCTTAGAATAGAAAAGAATAGAATAGAAATAATAAAAAATAGAATTGAATAAAAAAGAATAGAATAGATTATGAATATACGAAACAAATATGAACGAAATATACGAAACATAACGAATATTAATCTAAAGACTATTATGCCCCGTACACACGGTCGGAAAATCCGACCACAAAATCCATCTGATTTTTTCCGACGGGTTTTGTCCGACACTGGTTTTGCGTACACACGGTCGGACAAAGTTGTCGGAAAATCCGATCATTCTGAACGTGGTGACGTTTGTTGCGTACGACGGGACTACGTAGAGGCTAGTAGCCAATAGCTTTGGTCTTGTAATGTGATCTGAGCATGCGTGGCACTTTGTCCGTCGGAATTCCCTACACACGATCGGAAAAAGTCCGATAGGACTTTGTTGTCGGAAAATTTAAGAGCAGGAGATAAAACTTTGTCCGTCGGAAAATCCGACGGAAAAAGTCCGATGGAGCCTACACACGGTCGGAATTTCCGACAACATTGTCCGATAGGACATTTTCCGTCGGAAAATCCGACCGTGTGTACGGGGCATTAGACTAAACTAAATTATTAACTTAACCAAATAATCCGAAACTAAACACATCTCTATGTGGTAGTTACCGTGCCTGCAAGAGAAATGGATGATTTCAGTGATTTGAGGGGGGAATTGCACCTCCACCACCCCCCCCTTTCCTTATCTACGCCTCTATTGATACTTGAAGGAGACGATTCATGGAAAACTTTGAGGGGGGGGGACTTGGACCCTCATATCACCCCCTTATTTTCACCCCTATTGGAACTTGGAGAGGACTCATGGAAACCTCTGGAGGGGTTGGACCCCCATATTTAGGCCCCCCACTGGAACTTGAAAGAGGTAACTGATGAAAAAAGGTTGAGGGGTGACTTGGACCCCACCATACCCATGCCCTCCCCCATCTACGCTTCTATTGATACTTAAAAGAGATGGCTCATGAAAAACATTGAGGATTTGGACTCTCATATTTATGCCCCAATTCAAATTTGAAAAGGGCAACTCATGGAAAACTTTGAAGAAGACTTGGACCCATATATCCCCCTCTTATTTACACCCCTCATTGGAACTTGAAGGAGAAAACTCATGAAAAATGTATATCCCCCATATCTTCACTCTATTGATACCTGAAGGAGACGACTCATGGAAAACTTTAAGGGGGTTTGGATTCCCATATTCACGCCTCCATTGGAACATAAAAGAGGCAACTCATGGAAAACTTTGAGGGAGGACGTGGACCCCCATATCCCCCACTTTGCCTCTATTGATACTTGAAGTAGATGACTCATGGAAAACATTGAGGGGGGACTAGGACCCCCATATTCATCCCTCTTATTTACGCCCCCCCTTGGAACTTGAAAAAGGCAACTCATGGAAAACTTTGAGGGGGACTTGGAGCCCAATACGCCCCCTTATTAATGTGCCCGTTGGAATTTGAAGGGGACAACTCATGGAAAACTTTGAGGGATGGATTGGACCCCCATTTTCCCCCTTATCTATGCCCCTATTGAGACTTCAAGGAGACGACTCATGAAAACTTTGAGGGCGGACCCCCATATCTCCCCCTTATGTACACCCTTATTGATACTTGAAGGAGACGATTCATGGAGGATTTGGACCCCCATATTTACACTAGACATGTGCGATTCGTTTCGTACGAATTCGTAATTCGTACGAATTTTTCGAAATTCGTACGAATTTACGAATCTGTAGTACGAATTTTTTTTTTTACGAATTCCGTACGGAATACGAAATTCCGTTTACGAATTTCGTCGCCGAATGATTCGAATGAATTCGAATGAATTCGAATGGATTCGAATGAATTCGAATGACAAAGTGTCATTTTTGCAGGAAAAATTCCGTTTACGAATTTCAGCTCCAAATTATTCGAATCCAACTACCAATATCAAATTTCAACTAATTCAAACGAAATTATTATAGCAGATATAACGAATGAATTTGAATGCATTCGAATGAATTCGAATGCATTCGAATGAATTCGAATGACAAAGTGTCATTTTTGCAGAAAAAAAAGCTATGATAAAAGCATTGATATAAAAAAAAAAAAAAGCGTAGGGGTCCCCCCAAATTCAATAACCAGGCCCTTCAGGTCTGGTATGGATATTAAGGGGGACCCCAGCCAAAAAAAAAAAAAAAATGGCGTGGGGTCCCCCCCAAATATCCATACCAGACCCTTCAGGTCTGGGATGGATTTTAAGGGGAACCCCGGCCAAAAAAAAAAATAAAAAAATGGCGTGGGGTCCCCCTCAAAATCCATACCAGACCCTTTATCCGAGCACGCAACCTGGCAGGCCTCAGGAAAGGAGGGGGGGACGAGAGCGGCCCCCCCTCCCGCCTGAACCGTACCAGGCCACATGCCCTCAACATTGGGAGGGTGCTTTGGGGTCCCCCCCAAAGCACCTTGTCCCCATGTTGATGAGGACAAGGGCCTCATCCCCACAACCCTGGCCGGTGGTTGTGGGGGTCTGCAGGCGGGGGGCTTATCGGAATCTGGAAGCCCCCTTTAACAAGGGGACCCCCAGATCCCGCCCCCCCCTGTGTGAAATGGTAAGGGGGTACAAAAGTACCCCTACCATTTCACCAAAAAAGGTGACAAAATGGTAAAAATGACAGGAGACGGTCTTTGACAATTCCTTTATTAAAATCTTCTTTCTTCTGTCTTCTGGTCTTCCTTTCTTCATCTTCTCCTTCCGTCATCTTCTTCCATCGTCTTCTTCCTTCGATTCGCTTCTTCTTCCTCCGGTCTTCTCGTCCTTCTCGTCCGGCGTCGTCCTTCTCGTCCGGCATCGTCGTCCTTCTCGCAGGCCGCTCCTCGCAATGGGAGGCTCCCGCTCTGTGAGGCTCCGCTCCGGGTGACAGGTCTTTTATAACGAAGGCACCTGGTGACCCCGCCCCCCCCTCTGACGCACGGGGACGTCATGTGGAATTCCCTATGGCTTTCCCCATGACGTCAGAGGGGGGGCGGGGTCACCAGGTGCCTTCGTTATACAAGACCTGTCACCCGGAGCGAAGCCTCACAGAGCGGGAGCCTCCCATTGCGAGGAGCGGCCTGCGAGAAGAGACGACGATGCCGGACGAGAAGGACGAGAAGACCGGAGGAAGAAGAAGCGAATCGAAGGAAGAAGAAGATGGAAGAAGATGGAAGAAGATGACGGAAGGAGAAGATGAAGAAAGGAAGACCAGAAGACAGAAGAAAGAAGATTTTAATAAAGGAATTGTCAAAGACCGTCTCCTGTCATTTTTACCATTTTGTCACCTTTTTTGTTGAAATGGTAGGGGTACTTTTGTACCCCCTTACCATTTCACACAGGGGGGGGGCCGGGATCTGGGGGTCCCCTTGTTAAAGGGGGCTTCCAGATTCCGATAAGCCCCCCGCCCGCAGACCCCCACAACCACCGGCCAGGGTTGTGGGGATGAGGCCCTTGTCCTCATCAACATGGGGACAAGGTGCTTTGGGGGGGACCCCAAAGCACCCTCCCAATGTTGAGGGCATGTGGCCTGGTACGGTTCAGGCGGGAGGGGGGGCCGCTCTCGTCCCCCCCTCCTTTCCTGCGGCCTGCCAGGTTGCGTGCTCGGATAAAGGGTCTGGTATGGATTTTGAGGGGGACCCCACGCCATTTTTTTATTTTTTTTTGGCCGGGGTTCCCCTTAAAATCCATCCCAGACCTGAAGGGTCTGGTATGGATATTTGGGGGGGACCCCACGCCATTTTTTTTTTTTTTTGGCTGGGGTCCCCCTTAATATCCATACCAGACCTGAAGGGCCTGGTTATTGAATTTGGGGGGACCCCTACGTTTTTTTTTTTTCTGCAAAAATGACACTTTGTCATTCGAATTCATTCGAATTCATTCGTTATATCTGCTATAATAATTTCGTTCAAATTAGTTGAAATTCGATATTGGTAGTTGGATTTACTAACGATTCGTAACTATTCATAACGATTCGTAACGATTCGTAATTATTCATAACGATTCGTAACGATTCGTAACTTGAAATTGAAATTCGATATTTGTAGTTGGATTCGAATTGTTCTCTGTGTTATGAGAACCAACAATACATTAGCCGCGTTAACGATTCGTAACGATTCGTAACTTTACTAACGATTCGTAAAAAAAATTACGATTCGTCCGAATTTCGTATTTCGTACGAATTCGAACGGAATTTCGTACACGAATTACGAATTACGAATTTTTTTATATACGAAACGGGACGAAACGAAACGAATTTTTTGACAGTTCCCATGTCTAATTTACACCCCTAATCGAACTTGAAAGAGGCAACTCATGGAAAACTTTGAGGGAGATTTTTACCCCCATATCCCCCCCTTTTATTTACTCCCCATTGGAACTTGAAGGAAAAGACTTATAAAAAACTTTGAGGGGGATTTGGATTCCCATATTTATGCCCTGAAAGAGGCAACTCATGGAAAACTTTGAGGGGGACTTGGACCCCCATATCCCGCCCCCCTTTATTTACTCCCCATTGGAACTTGAAGTAAACGACTTATGGAAAACTTTGAGGGGGGATTTATGTCATATTTATGCCCTCATTGGAACTTGAAAGAGGCAGCTCATGGTAAGCTTTGATTGGGGGCTTGGAACTCCATACACCCACCCTATTATCTACGCCCCTATTGATACTTGAATGAGACGACTCGTGGAAAACTTTGAGGGGGAATTTGGTTTCCCATATTTACGCCTTCATTGGAACTTGAAAAAGGTAACTCATGGAAAACTTTGAGTGGAGGCTTGAACCCCCATGTCTCCCCCCCCTTATTTATGCCCCCATTGGAACCTGAAAGAGGCCACTCATGGAAAACTTTGAGGAGAGACCTGGACCTTATATCCACCCCCCCCCCCTTATTTACACCCCCACTGAAACTTAAAACAGGCAACTCATGGAAAATTTTGGAGGGAGGACTTTGGACCCCCATATCCAACCACTGTATTTATGCCCCCATTGGAACTTGAAAGAGATGACTCAGGGAAATCTTTTTGGGGGGGCTTGGATCCTCATATTCCCCCCTTATTTATGCCTCATTGGAACCTGAAAGAGGCCACTCATGAAAAACTTTGAGGGGGGACCTTGACCCTAATATCCACCCCCCCTTATTTACACCCCCACTGAAACTTAAAACAGGCAACTCATGGAAGATTTTGAGTGGAGGCTTGGACCCCCATGTCCCCCCTTATTTGTGCCCCCATTGGAACTTGAAAGAGATGACTCATGGAAATCTATTTTGGGGGGGGGGCTTGGATCCTCATATTCCCCCCTTATTTATGCCCTCATTCGACCCCAATATCCCCACCCCCTTATCTATGCCCTCATTGGACCATGAAGTAGTCAACTCGTGGAAAACAAAGCTAAAATCCAAGTTTTCCTTTAAATTGCCAGTGTGGAAGGACCCTCAGCGTGGATGCAGCAGGTCATCTGCTTACTTGTCGGAAACGCAGTACAGATCGATGTTTAAATATGTCATTTATCACACATGGGATTCAGAAGGAAGGTTTGTCCTTTATTGATCGCGAGGAAATATCCAGCTACTTGGAATACATCTTAGAACACAATGACCTATGTGTAGAAATATCAGAGTTAATTGAAGAATAGCAGCGGACAGAACAGAGGAAAGATCATGCATTATAGATCCTGATCATTGTTTTCTCCCGGATTCCTTCATGTATGGGCACTCAGGGAGCGGACGCAAATATACGAGCGCACACAAGAATTGGTAGCTGTTTTAATGAGGGCATCCAGAAATGTATTCTTTCTGCTCCATGACTTATGTGGGAAATACGGTTCATCAAGGCAATGTTCAGGCTCCTTCTGATGTCAAACAAGTATAATAAGTCGCGTTGCAGGTTTATTATTGGAAAATTCTGTTTCAATTGCTCTAATTAAGCTTCATTGTGATCTTATGTTAGATATTTTTCCCATTCTAAACAGGTCAGCTGTTCCTGGGTCACAGAGACAGTCTCTTGTTTTCGAAGAGCGTTTGGATGTGATTGCATTACAGGTCCTCTTCATATCAGTATGGCTCCACTCTCTGCAGCATACGGCTTTGAGTCCAAGGCGCCCCCTACATGTGACAGTGATATTCTCATCTCTTTGTCACTCTCCCTTTTTCTCCTATCCGCATGCTCCTTAGACACGTGCACAATAGAAAAATTTGTTTATTTTCGTTTTGTTTCTTTCGTTTCCCTGGATTCGTAAATTCGTAGGTCGTCGGTGTTCGTATTCGTAACGATTCGTATTTTCGTAAGAGTTATTTTTTCGTTGATTCCTTTTTTCGTTAGTTCAATTTTCGTTTATTCGAAATTCGGACGCATTCGTATTTTCGTAGATTTAGTTACATTCGTACTTTCGTTAGATTGATTTATTCGTTACTTTCGTAACATTGTTTTCGAACATTCGTAATCGGAGCATAATTCATAATTTTATGTAATGTGTATGCTATTATTACATTTTAAGAGACACGGAAAATTACGAATAGAAAAAAAAAGTTATGAATGTACGAATTTTTTCGTTCAATCCATTCGAATCGCGTTAAGCAGCGCCATTGTAAGAGACATGGAAAATTACGAATCGAAAAAAAAAAAAAAAAAAAAAGTTACGAATGTACGAATATTTTCGTTCAATCCATTCGAAGCACGTTAAGCAGCGCCATTGTAAGAGACACGGAAAATTACGAATCAAAAAAAAAAAAAAAAAGTTATGAATGTACGAATTTTTTTGTTCAATCTATTCGAAGCACGTTAAGCAGCGCCATTGTAAGAGACACGGAAAATTACGAATCAAAAAAAAAAAAAAAAAGTTACGAATGTCCGAATTTTTTCGTTCAATCCATTCGAAGCACGTTAAGCAGCGCCATTGTAAGAGACACGGAAAATTACGAATCAAAAAAATAAAAAAAGTTACGAATGTACGAATTTTTTCGTTCAATCTATTCGAAGCACGTTAAGCAGCGCCATTGTAAGAGACACGGAAAATTACGAATCGAAAAAAAAAGTTACGAATGTACGATTTTTTTCGTTCAATCCATTCGAAGCACGTTAAGCAGCGCCATTGTAAGAGACACGGAAAATTATGAATCAAAAAAAAAGGTACGAATGTACGAATTTTTCCGTTCAATCCATTCGAAGCACGTTAAGCAGCGCCATTGTAAGGGACACGGAAAATTATGATTCGAAAAAAAAAAAAAGTTACGAATGTACGAATTTTTTCGTTCAATCCATTCGAAGTGCGTTGAGCAGCGCCATTGTAAGAGACATGGAAAATTACGAATCGAAAAAAAAAAGTTACGAATGTACGAATTTTTTCGTTCAATCCATTCGAAGCACGTTAAGCAGCGCCATTGTAAGGGACACGGAAAATTACGAATCGAAAAAAAAAAGTTACGAATGTACGAATTTTTTCGTTCAATCCATTCGAAACACGTTAAGCAGCGCCATTGTAAGAGACACGGAACATTACCGAGTTACGAATGTACAAATTTTTTCATTCATTTTGATTTTCGTTGTTCCTGTTTTCGTTTTTCGGATTTTCTTCTTTCGCATGTCTGTGGCGGAAGCAGTGGGGCCTATTTACGGGGCATCAGAGCGGCCCAGGGGGCAATTTCACCACCGGGCACAGTCCGCCCCTGAGTAGAGAGGATTTTTTTCCAGTCTTCTGAAGTGTAAGAAGACAATGACTATCCCAAGCCCTGCCTCTGTGAATAACTAACATTGACTAAGTGAACGTGGGCGAAGTGGGGAGGATCTACCCAACCCTAAACTAGGGGTACAGTCAGTTTTACATATAAAGAGAGGGAGATACCAGATATAGAGAGTGGGAGATACAGTATATAGAGGGAGATACAGTATATAGAGAGAGGGAGATACAGTGTATAGGGAGGGGGAGATACAGTATAAAGAGCGAGAGGGAGATACCGTATAGAGAGAGGGAGATACTGTATATATATAGAGAGCGAGATACTGTATATAGAGAGAGGGAGATATTGTATATATAGAGAGGGAGATACAGTATATAGAGAGTGTGAGATACAGTATATATAGAGAGGGAAATACCGTATAGAGAGAGGTTGATACCGTATATATAGAGGGAGGGAGATACTGTATATAGAGAGAGGGAGATACCGTATATAGAGAGAGAGGGAGATACTGTATATATAGAGAAGGATATGCCATAAATAGAGAGGGAGATACAGTATATAGAGAGTGGGAGATACAGTATATAGAGAGAGATACAGTATATAGAGAGAGGGAGATACAGTATATAAAGAGAGGGAGAGGGAGATACAGTATAAAGAGCGAGAGGGAGATACCGTATATAGAGAAGGAGATACAGTATATAGAGAGAGGGAGATACTGTATATATAGAGAGGGAGATACTGTATATATATATAGAGAGGGAGATACAGTATACAAAGAGAGGGAAATACTGTATATAGAGAGAGGGAGATACAGTATATAGAGAAAGGGAGATACAGTATATAGAGAGAGGGAGATACAGTATATAGAGTCCAGGGATCCTGCAATGCCGGCACCGTAGCTGACGCTTCCATTGGCTCTCAGGTGCTGTCGCCGCCATTGCCGGTAAGCATACCTTCCAACTTTTTGAGATGAGAATAAGGGACACCTATCAGCAAAATGTTTTTTTGGTCCGGCTTGCACCAGAGGGGGGAGGAGGCAGATAAGTGGAAGTTCCACTTTTGGGTGGATTTCCGCTTTAAGGCTCTGGATTGGACTCCCTATGACAGGTCCACTTTATATCAGAACCATTCAACCACTTATGACAAGTCATGTGACAGCTTCTGCATTTCTTTTCTCCCCGGCTATTATACAAAAATAAAAACATTTGATATTATGAACACTGACCGGGGGGCAACTCAGCACCTGGGACTTTCCCTGGAAATAATAATAATATTAATAACTGGAACTGTCCCTGGATATAATAATAATATTATTATTATTAATAATAATAGCAATAATAATTGTAGATATAATAATAATAATAATTATTATTATTATTATATCCAGGGATAGTTCCAGTTATTAATATTATTATTATTTCCAGGGACAGTCCCAGGTGCTGAGTTGCCCCCCCCCCCCCGGTCAGTGTTCAAAATATCAATATTTTTTTTGTTGTATAATAGTAATTAATAATAATAATAATAGCAATAATAATTGTAGATAATAATAATAATAATAATAATAATAATAATAATAATGTTATTATTATTATTAATAATAATAATAATAAAAATAGTAATAACTGGAGCTGTCACTGGATATAATAATAATAATAATAATAATAATAATAATAATAGTAATAATAATTGTGGATATAATAATAATAATAATTGTGGATATAATAATAATAATAATATTAATAACTGAATCTGCCCCTGGATATAATAATAACGATAATATTATTATTATTATTTTTATTATATTCAGAGACAGATCCAGTTATTAATATTATTAATAATAATAATAATAATAATAATAATAATAATATTATATTCAAAGACAGATCCAGTTATTATTATTATTATTATTAATAATAATAATAATAATAACTGGATCTGTCTCTGAATATAATAATAATAATAATAATAATAATAACTGGATCTGTCCCTGGATAAAAAAATAAAAATAAATAAATAATAATAATACTAATAGTAATAACTGGAGCTGTCCCCGGATATAATAGTAATAATAATAATAATAATAGTAGTAATAACTGAAACTGTCCCTGGATATAGTGATAATAATGTTAATAAAAGTAATAGCTGGGATTTCCTATGGAATAATTATAATAATAATGATGGTTGGGGTGGGGGTGGGTCTAGTAATAATAATATTTGGGGTTTGGACACGCCCTCTATCATCATCAGGCTGAGCGGACGCTGGGAGGGGTCACGTGTGGCAGAGCTGTGCTGTTGCCATAGGGACCAAGCGTCGTCACATGACCGGTTCTCCGCTCTAGGTCGGTCTCCATGGTGACGGGAGTCGCGTCGGCAGTACGGCGGCCCGGAGAGGACAGAAGAGGATCACCGGAGAGCAGTGAGAGGTGAGCGGAGAGGTGCGGGGACTTGTGATTGGCTCTGTGCTCACATCATCCGGGATCTTTAATCTCCATCTACTAGATATCAATATTCGTATATCATCTAGTCACGTGTTTCTATAGAGGGCCCCCTAGTGGTGAAGGTTGTTGCTAGGGGCAACACGCCACTTTTCCCAGAATCCTCCGTTCTATTTATATTGACCGAGGGAGATTTTCCATGTACCCCAATCCCAGGAAATTCCCATCATCACTCCTATCATCCATAGGGAGACAGTCCAGTGTGTTCATGAGACCGCAAGATGACCGCGCCGAAGAAAACGCAGAAATATCCAATCGCACTCCTTGTCTGGGGTCATGTGTTTGTTTACTTTCTATTCAGCGGCAGTTTTTCTTTTTTTTCCTAAGGAAATTATCAATGTTTTTTTTTGTAGATCATTTTTTTTAGTAGATCAAATTTTATTATTATTTTATTTTTTAATTATTTTTTTTAATTCAAATTATTTTTTTTTATTTAATTTTATTACTATTTTTTTTATTATCTTTTCAGTTCAAAAATATTTTTTTTACTAGATACATTTTTTTAAGTAACTCAAATTATATTATTTTATTAATTCGAAAAAGATTTAGTAGATACATTTTTTTTTAAGCAGATCAAATATTATTGTTTTATTTATTTTAGTTGTTAATTCGTTCAATAATGTTTTTTAGTAGATCAGGTTTTTTTTTGAGTTAGATCAATTTTTATTATTTAAAAAAAAATTTTAGTAGATCAATTTTGTTTTTAGTAGATCTCATTGTATTATTTTATTAATAAAAAAAGTTTTAGTAGATCATTTTTTTTAAGCAGATCAAATATTATGATTATTTTCTTTTTTAATGTATTTATTAGTTCAAAAATATTTTTTAGTAGCTCAATTCTGTTTAGCTAGATCATATGTTATTTATTTTATTAGTTAAAAAAAGTTTTAGTAGATCACATTTTATTATAGTATTAGTTAAAAAAAAAAAATCTTAGTAGATCAAAATTTGTTAAGTACCGTAGATCACATTTTATTATTATTTTATTTTTTGTTTATTAGTTCACAAAGATTTTTTTAGTAGATCAATTTTTATTGTTATTATTTTATTTTAGATCAAAAATATTTTTTGGTAGATTTTTTTTTTAGATCAAATTTTGTTATTTGTTATTTTGTTAGTTAAAAAAAAGTTTTAGTAGATCAATTTTCTTTATGAATGAATGAATAATTTGTATAGCGCTAACAATGCGAACTGAATCGCCTCAAGGCGCTGTATTAGTGCTTTGTTGTCAAGCTTCTTAGAAGAGGTGGGTCTTGAGTTTTTTCCTGAAGGCCTGATGGTTTTCTTCCATGCTTTAGGTAGAGCACATTTTATTTTTATAATTAGTTTATTAGTTCAGAATTTTTTTTTTTAGTAGGTAATTCTTTAAGCAGATCAAATTGTATTATCTTATTAGTTTAAAAAAGTTTTAGTAGATTCATTTGTATTATTATTTTATTTTTTGTTTATTAGTTAAAAAAATTTTAATAGATTACTTTTTATTAGAATTTATTAGAATTTTTTTTTTAGATCAAAAATATTTTTTAGTGGATTTTTTATTTTTTAGATCAAATGTTATCATTTTTTTAGTTAAACTTTTTTTTCTTTTCAGTAGATTCATTTTTTTAAGTAGATTAAATGTTATTATTATTTTATTAGTTAAAATCTATTTTTTATGTAGATCAAATTTTATTATTATTAGCTCAAAAATATGTATATATATATATATATTAAGCAGATAAAATGTTATTTATTTATTTTTTATTATTATTATTTTATTATTATTTTTTTTTTATTAGCTCAAAAATATTTTTTTAGTCGATCTTCTTCTTTTTTTTTAAGCAGATAAAATGCTATTTATGTTTTATTATTATTATTTTATTATTTTTTATTAGCTCAAAAATATTTTTTTAGTAGATTTTTTTTTTAGGAGATAAAATGTTATTTATTTTTTATTATTATTATTATTTTATTATTAGCTCAAACATATTTTTTAGTAGATCTTTTTTTTTTTTAAGCAGATAA
Organism: Lithobates sylvaticus; assembly: GCA_028564925.1. Taxonomy (NCBI): domain Eukaryota; kingdom Metazoa; phylum Chordata; class Amphibia; order Anura; family Ranidae; genus Lithobates; species Lithobates sylvaticus. The sequence goes on from CM053027.1 coordinate 27,116,159, forward strand.
AATTTTATTTATTTATTATTATTATTTTATAAGTTCAGAAAAAAAAATCAGTAGATCGATTTTCTTTAAGCAGATCAAATTTTATTATTATATATTATTACTTTATTAGTTCAAGACATTTGTTAGTAGATCATTTTTTTTTTTTTTTAAGTTGATCAAATTTATTAGTTCCAAAATTTTAGTTTTTTACTAGATATATATATATATATTTTTTTATGTATATCATTTTTTTTATGAATTTATTAGTAGGTACATTTTTTTTTAAGTAGATTTTATTAATATATATATATATATATATATATATATATTTATTAGTTTATTAGTTCAGAAAGATTTTTTAGTAGATCATTTTTTAAGCAGATCACATTGTATTATTTTATTAGTTAAATGAAATTCAATAATTTTTTTTAAGTAGATTACATTTTATTTTTTTTATATATTCATATATATATATATATATTCTTTATTAGTTCAGAAAGATTTTTTTTTAGTAGATAATGTTTTAAGCCGATCAAATTATTTTATTAGTTAAAAATGTTTTTCTTAGCAGATCATTTTTTTTTTATTTTTTTTTAGTAAATGAAATTCAATAATTTTTTTAAGTAGGTCAATTTTTTTAAGTAGATTTTATTAATATATATATATTTATTCGTTTATTAGTTCAGAAATATTTTTTAGTAAATAATTTTTAAAGCAGATCACATTGTATTATTTTATTAGTTAAAAAATGTTAAATGAAATTCAATAATTTTATTTAGTAGATATTTTTTTTAAGTAAATCACATTTTATTAATATATATATATATATATATATATATATATATATATATATATATATATATATATATATATATATATATATATATATATATATATATAATTAATACAATATATTAATATATATATATTTTTTTAGTTCAGAAAGATTTTTTTAAGCAGATCAAATTGTATTATTTTATTAGTTAAAATTTATTTTTCTTAGCAGATAATTTTTTTTTTTAGTAAATGAAATTCAATATTTATTTATTTTTGGGGGGGGGGGGGGTCATCCTGTGAGGGGTTTACACCCCACAAAAAAATTATCTGCTAAGAAAAACATTTTTAAAGCAACCCATCGCAAATTTAGTATCGTGGTCATCGCAGGATGGGCGCCAAAACTAGCCAATCACCAAGGACCCTGTTACTAAGTGATAAATTGGTTATTCTTTGATAAATCCTACAGGGTTAAAATAAAATATACTGTCTACTAAAAAAAAAAAAAAAAAAGTTTGGCATCCTGGTATGTTTTTGGATTGTGGGAAGAAATGCGATAACGCCCCCCCCCCCCCCCTTGGAGGAACGTGCAGACTCCATGCAGATACCGTCCTCCATGGGAGGGGCCTCTTCTCTGTATATTTCATGAGAGAAATTTAAATAAAAAATAATATTCCATGCAGGGTGACACACGGAAGACATATTGAGTGATGATCTAAAGGGAAATTCATGACCCAAATTATAAGGGGGCGCTTGGCGATAAAAATAATGATTTGGTGGTGGAAATAAATTACCCGGGAAGAGAATAAGCGCCCCCCTCCCCCCCTCGTTATATACGACCCTTTCAATAAAAACGCGTTGAAATGACGCATAAATCACGGGCGTTAATGCACTGATTGATTTTAATATGTTTTATGTGATATTTACGGCGCCGGTGATATACGGTCATCTAATGTGTCATATGAGAGATATTGATGGCGCCCCCCCCCCTCCCCCCCAACAGTCATTTCCACTTCAATGTGGATTATTGGCGTTTGATGAATTTTTATGCTAAATGTGCTGATTAGTAATTACGCCCCTAAATCACCGATGGCGTTTCCGATCATCACGCTAATTTTTTTAAATTTCTGTTTTATATTTATTACATGTGAATTGACTTTTATGACTTTTATTTGAATACGCAGAATTTTATTCTCATTTGTCAGCGGATGTCAGTTTTGGTGCTTCAGCATAGAGAAGGATCGTTCGGCGTTCGAACGGCCGCAGACACGTGCGCTCGTCTACCCGGAGGGGGGGGGGGGGGTTATTGGTTTATTTTGCGCACGCTTGTGAAATGGCGACAAACTTTGCTACTTCAATTTGTGGGTTACTGACGCTTTTTCTGACACAAGTAAAAAAAATCTGTATTTTTTTGCTAGAAAATTACTTAGAAAATCCAAACAATATATATACAGATAGACAGTATATATATATATATATATATATATATATATATATATATATACACACACACACATACATATATATATATATATATATATATATATATATATATACACACACACAGTATCTCACAAAAGTAAGTACACCCCTCACATTTTTGTAAATATTTTCTTCCATCTTTTCATGTGACAACACTGAAGAAATGACACTTGTCTACAATGTAAAGTAGTGAGTGTACAGCTTGTATAACAGGGTAAATTTGCCGTCCCCTCAAAATAACTCAACACAGCCATTAGGCCCCTTTCACACCGGGGCGGGGAGCCGCGGTGACGGTAAAGCAGCGCTATATTTAGCGCTGCTTTACCGTCGTTTTAACCGCGGTTTTACCCACCGCGAGCGGCCGAAAAAGGGTTAAACACCCCCTGCAGAGCGCCGCCGTAGCAGCGCTTTGCGGCGGTATTGTCGCGGTTTTACCGCGGTGTCCCATTCTAATCAATGGGAAGGAGCGGTATAGGAGCGGTGAACACACCGCTCCTATCCCGCTCCAAAGATGCTGCTGGCAGGACTTTTTTTGTCATCCTGCTAGCGCACCGCTCCAGTGTGAAAGCCCGCCGGCTTTCACACTGGAGTTAAAGGGGCCGGATTTTTTCATGCGGTGAACAGGCGCTATTTTTAGCGCTGCACCGCATGAAAAACGCCCCGGTGTGAAAGGGGCCTTAATGTCTAAACCGCTGGCAACAAAAGTAAGTACACCCCTAAGTGAAAATGTCCAAATTGGGCCCAAAGTGTCAATATTTTGTGTGGCCGCCATTATTTTCCAGCACTGCCTTAACCCTCTTGGGTATGGAGGTCACCAGAGCTTCACAGGTTGCCACTGGAGTCCTCTTCCCCTCCTCCATGATGACATCACGGAGCTGGTGGATGTTGGAGACCTTGAGGATGCTCCACAGATGCCCAATAGGGTTTAGGTCTGGAGACATGCTTGGCCAGTCCATCACCTTTACCCTCAGCTTCTTTAGCAAGGCATTGGTGGTCTTGGAGGTGTGTTTGGGGTCGTTATCATGTTGGAATACTGCCCTGCGGCCCAGTCTCTGAAGGGAGGGGATTATGCTCTGCTTCTGTATGTCACAGTACATGTTGGCATTCATGGTTCCCTCAATGATCTGTAGCTCCCCAGTGCCGGCAGCACTCATGCAGCCCCAGACCATGACACTCCCACCACCATGCTTGACTGTAGGCAAGACACACTTGTCTTTGTACTCCTCACCTGGGTGCCACCACACACGCCTGACACCATCTGACACCAAATAGGTTTATCTTGGTCTCATCAGACCACAGGACATGGTTCCAGTAATCCATGTTCTTAGTCTGCTTGTCTTCAGCAAACTCTTTACAGGCTTTCTTGTGCATCATCTTTAGAAGAGGCTTCCTTCTGGGATGACAGCCATGCAGACCAATTTGATGCAGTGTGCGGCGTATGGTCTGAGCACTGACAGACTGACCTCCCACCCCTACAACCTCTGCAGCAATGCTGGCAGCACTCATACGTCTATTTCCCAAAGACAACCTCTGGATATGACGCTGAGCACGTGCACTCAACTTCTTTGGTGGACCATGGCGAGGCCTGTTCTGAGTGGAACCTGTCCTGTTAAACCGCTGTATGGTCTTGGCCACCGTGCTGCAGCTCAGTTTCAGGGTCTTGGCAATCTTCTTTATTAAAAAAAAAACATTTGATCACTTTTATTGCTGTCACAGGGAATGTAAACATCCCTTGTGATAACAATACAGCATGACAGGTCCTCTTTATGGAGTGATCTGGGGGTCTAAAAAAAATACCCAAATCTCTCCTCTACCCTTAAAAGCAAAAGATTAAAAACAAAAATACATTTTGCTTTAAGAAAAAAATAAATAAACATGGCCCAAAAACTGGAAGTGACGTCATGACGTCGCTCCAGTCCTCCAAGGGCATAGAGATGATTGGTGGCCATGTTGCCACCACTTATCTCTATGGGAAGACATTGCCGGCCCCGGATGGTTCCCAGGCTCAGTGATCGGTAATGTAAGCTCAGTGGTGCACCTCTCCCGCCGCTTCAAAAGTGATCCCGCGGCAAATCTGCTGCAGAGATACATTTTATCTGAAAGAGAATCACCTGAGGGAAAAGATAATGCCGGCGTTATGGCCTCTAGCTGCAGCCATTGCCCCAGTACTTAACACCAGGTGGTCGGCAAATGGTTAAAAGCCTTTACAGGTTATCAATTTCGAGTTCCCCTGCATCGCTGGACCCCGGGACAGGTAAGTGTCCGATTATTAAAAGTCAGCAGCTGCAGTATTTGTAGCTGCTGACTCTTCATTTTTTTTTTTTTTAAGGGGAACTCCTCTTTCAAGAGTTAATACCAACCATTTACCAGTGACAGGGATGCTTACAATAATCAGCTTTTATTTATTCATGTAAAACCTTTATCCCAAAGGAGACAAAAAAAATGTTCGGTGTAACCGGTTCTAAAGTATTAAGTGGAGTTCAGTTTCATTTTGTTAGTGTATCTAAATCTGCTAGTACAGCTAACACCTCTCCGGCAGACTGGCAAAGCTGCTGTCCAAATGTGCCCCATGTGCTCCTTCCTCCAAACTGGAGGCACTTTAATACAGGAGGTGTGGTGCTGGACAGATCCCCGTCTTCTATGATCTTCGTCTTCATGTTAAGGATTCTTCTGGCACGCTACGTCCGTGATCGACCAAACCGGTCCACAGGTCCTGATTTTTGTAATTTTCATGTGATGATTGTCACCATTATTGGATTTTTTTTTTTTTTTTTCCACAAAATGGGTCTTTGTTTTTTCCTGAGATTGCGGTAGGATTTGCTGTGGTCGGGTCGGATGTTAGTAGAGCTGTGAACGTTCTTTGGGGATAGGTCTGGAGATGCTGTAGATTGTATTCATAGTCAAGTAACATTTAACTCCTTCACTAATCTGCTGTATGTTTCTTTCCAGAACACCAACAACATGGATGATGTGACAGAAAGTGCGCCCACCAGCCTGCCAGATGGAGAGTGGGTAGGTATGACACCTGGGTGGGTAGGGCTGCAGTGATTATGCTGCAGGTTGGAGACAACGCATAGCAGAAAACACAGCATGTTCATTAACTATTTCTATCTTACCCTGTTATATAGTTTACACATATGGCGTATCGTAGAATATTCTCTTAACAACTAACTATTGCCCACAATGAAAGCTCCCCACTCCCACTGTTTGCTCAGCTGAGTAGTAGTAGTAGTAGTAGTAGTAGTGAAGACTGTTTTGGCCACCTCTACAGCCTAACCCCCAATGTTTACTTATCTGAGCCTCCATGGTGACTCTTCCGGTAGTGAAGCCTGGTTGTCCACCACTATAGCCCCCCTTCATTTTTTACTAACCTGAGTCAGCTGTCATGTGGCCCTCTATGGTGTCTTTTCTGGTTGAGAAGATTGGTGGTCCACAGCTATAGTTCCCCTCCACTTTTTGCTAGCCCGAGTCAGCTGTCACATAGCCCTCTATGGTGTCTTTTCTGGTTGAGAAGATTGGTGGTCCACCACTATAGACTCCCTCCACTTTTTACTAGCCTGAGTCAGCTGGCATGTGACCTTCTATGGCGACTCTTTCAGTTGTGAAGACTGGTGGTCCACAGCTATAGTCCCCCTCCACTTTTTGCTAGCCCGAGTCAGCTGTCACGTAGCCCTCTATGGTGTCTTTTCTGGTTGAGAAGATTGGTGGTCCACCACTATAGTCTCCCTCCACTTTTTACTAGGCTGAGTCAGCTGTTATGTGACTCTCCTTGGTGCCTCTGGTAGTGAAGACTGATGGTCCACCACTATAGTTCCCCTCTACTTTTTTACTAGCCTGAGTCAGAGGTCACATGGCCCTCTATGGTGTATTTTCTGGTTAAGAAGATTGTTGATCCACCACTATAGTCCACCTCCACTTTTTACTAGCCTGAGTTAGCTGTCATGTGACCCTCTATGGCAACTCTTTCAGTTGTGAAGACTTGTGGACCCCCACTATAGTCCCCCTCCACTTTTTACTAACCTGAGTCAGCTGTCACGTGGCCCTCTATGGTGTATTTTCTGGTTAAGAAGATTGTTGGTCCACCACTATAGTCCCCCTCCACTTTTTACTAGCCTGAGTCAGCTGTCATGTGACCCTCTATGGCAACTCTTTCAGTTGTGAAGACTGATGGTCCACCACTATAGTCCCCCTCCACCTTTTACTAGCCTGAGTCAGCTGTCATGTGGCCCTCTATGGTGTCTTTTCTGGTTATGAAGACGGGTGGTCCACCACTATAGTCCCCCTCCACTTTTTACTAGCCTGAGTCAGCTGTCATGTGACTCTCCATGGCGCCTCTGATAGTGAAGACTGATGGTCCACCACTCTAGTCCCCCTCCACTTTTTTACTAGCCTGAGTCAGCTGTCACATGGCCCTCTATGGTGTCTTTTCTGGTTGAGAAGATGGTGGTCCACCACTATAGTCCCCCTCCACTTTTTACTAGCCTGAGTCAGCTGTCATGTGACCCTCTATGGCGACTCAGTTGTGAATACTGGTGGTCCACCGCTATAGTCTCCCTCCGCTTTTTACTAGCCTGAGTCAGCTGTCACATGGCCCTCTATTGTGTATTTTCTGGTTGAGAAGATTGGTGGTCCACCACTATAGTCCGCCTCCACTTTTTATTAGCCTGAGTCAGCTGTCATCTGACCCTCTATGGCGACTCAGTTGTGAATACTGGTGGTCCACCGCTATAGTCTCCCTTCACTTTTACTAGCCTCAGTCAGATGTCACATGGCCCTCTATGGTGGCTTTTCTGGTTGAGAAGATTGGTGGACCACCACTATAGTCCCCCTCCACTTTTTACTGGTCTGAGTCAGCTGTCATGTGGCCCTCTATGGTGTGTTTTCTGTTTGAGAAGACTGGTGGTCCATCAATATAATCCCCCTCCACTTTTTACCAACCTGAGTCAGCTGTTATGTGACTCTCCATGGCAACTCTTCCAAAAGTGAAAATTGGCGGTCCACCACTTCAGTCCCCCTCTAGTTTTTACTAACCTGAGTCAGCTGTCAAGTGACCCTCTATGGCAGGGGCATCAAATTAATTTTTTTCGTGGCCACATCAGCATTATGGTTGCCCTGAAAGGGACAATTAAATTTGTAAGACTAGATGTCCAAAGTCCCCCACTGTCCTTTATATCACAGTGCGCCCCCCTTAGCTTGTGCTGCTGCTGGGAAGAAGCTGGGGCAGAGCTGGTAAGCATAAACTGCAGAGTCTGAAGAAGGACTGGAGTTTGCCGAATGCTGAGACCAGGGGAGGTGGAGACAAGGGGGTGTTGTGGCTGCACAGAGAGGCACAGGAACTGTATGCAGAGTTCTGTCCTCCTCTCTACTGCCAACTGCTGAGACAAGAGGGGAGGTGGAGACGAGGGGGGTGCCACAGCTGCAGGAGAGGTGTGAAATTGCCTGGTGGGCATATGCTCTATGGTGTCTTTTCTGGTTGTGAAGACTGGTCGTCCACCACAATAGTCCCTCCCACATTTTATCCACCTAAGTCAACTGTTTTGTGATCCTTCATGGTTGCCTCTTCTGGTTGTGAAGTCTTGTGATCCACAATTATAGAGTCAGGGATCATGTGACCCTCCATGCTTGAACCACAGCTAACTTTTCTCCAACTTTATATTCACCTAACTCAGCTGTCATGTGAACCTCCATGGTGCCTCTTCCAGTAGTGAAGACTGGTGGTCCATCACTTTAGCCTCTCCACATTTTATCCACCTGATTCAGTTGGTATGTGACCCGCCATGGTGGCCTACTCTGTAGTGAAGATTGGTGATCCAGCGCTACAGACCCCCCCCCCACATTTTACCCACCTGAGTCAGCTGTTATGTGACCTGCCACGGTGGCCTACTCTGGTAAGGAAAAGGGGTGGTACACCACTACATCCCCCCTTCTTTTTTACTTACCTGAGCCAGCTGTCATGTGACCCCCATAATGTCCCAGTAGTGAAGACTTGTGGTCCACCACTACATTCCCCCCTACTTTTGTACTCACCTGAGTCAGCTGTCATGTGACCTGCCATGGTGGCCTACTCTGTTAGTGAAGACTGTTGGTCCACCTCTACAGCCCTCCACCTCCTACATTTTACCCACCCGAGTCAGCTGTTATGTGACCGGCCATGGAGGCCTACTCTCTACTTTCCTGAGTCAGCTGTCATGGGACACCCATAATGCCTCTTCCAGTAGTGAAGATTGGTGGTCCACTACTGCAGTCCCCCTCCACTTTTTATTAACCTTGCCTGAGTTAGCTGTCCTGTGACCCTTTGTGGTGCCTCTGCCTTTGTGGAAGTTTGGTGGTCCACCCCTACTTTTTTTTTTTTCGTTTTTTGGGTCATTCGTTATGATAAAAATTCGTAAATTTGTCAATTTAAAAATCGTAAATTCAAAAAATCAGAAAATTCGTAAATTCGTAAATTCGAAAATACGGAAACTCGAAAATTCGAAAGAACGAAATTCTGAATATTCTAAATAATAGCTAACTAACTAATAATAACTAACTATTAAATTATAGGTATGTAATTTGGCTGTTAGTGAACGTAACGAATACAAATTTATCCGAAGTTACAAATTATCCGAAATAACGAATGCCGCATCTAAACGAATGGAACAAATTAATAATATATAATAATAATAAAAAGCTTGTTATTTATTATTATTAATTTGTTCCGTTCAATTTGTTTAGATGCAGCATTCGTTATTTTGGATAATTTGTAACTTTGGTTAAATTTATATTCGTTACGTTCACTAACAGCCAAATTTGAAAGGAAATTTGAATATCTATAATTTAATAGTTAGTATTAATTAGTTATTATTTCAGATTTTCTAATTTTCGGGTTTTCAAACTTTTGAATTTTCGTTCTTTTGAATCTTTGTTCCTATTTTCGGAGTTTAGAATTATCGAATTTCAAATTTCCGAATTTTCGACTTAATGAAACTTCCGAATTTTCGAATTTCTGAAATTTTGAATTTTCAAATATTCAAATTTACGAATTTTCGAATATTCAAATTTACGAATATTCACAAAAAATTGTTTTCACAAATTTTTATATTTCCGATTTAAAAATTTGTTGAAATTCGTTAATCACTGATCACTGTATTAATGTCACTAGTGATGTCAGTGGCAGTTAGCCAGTTCCCACTTAGCGTTAGTTAATATCAGATTGCCCACCACACGCAAGTCGCTGATCACATTACTGATCACATTACTAGTATATGATTTTTTCATTTATTTTTTTCATTCCATTATATATATATATATATATATATATATATATATATATATATATATATATATATATATATATATATATATATATATATATATATATACACTACAGTTTGTAGACGCTATAACTTTCGTGCAAACCAATTAATATACACTTATTGGGATTTTTTTTTTTACCAAAGACATGTAGCAAAATACATTTTGGCATAAATTTATGAAGAAATTAGATTTTTCAATTTATTTGTTTTATAGCAGCAAGTAAAAGAATCTTGTTTTTTTTAAAAAATTGTCTTTCTTCATTTCTAAAATAAAAATATGATCAAATACCACCAAAAGAAAGCTCTATTTGCGTAAAAAAAATGATACAAATGTAATTTGGCATACATCGTTCCATGACCGCGCAATCGCCAGTTAAAGTAGCGCAGTGCTGAATAGCAAAAATGGCCTGGTCATGAAGTGGGGTAAATCTTCTGGAGCTGAGATGGTTAATTGTCGGTAGCATTTTACTTGCGTTTAATGCGGTTTTATCATCTTCTACACAGGCGGGTGTGGATATTCCTGAGGGTCCCCTTCCTGACAGCTTCCCCCAAGAACAAGTAAGTGGATTTTATATTAGACATGCGCAATTCGTTCTTTTATGAATTTTGACAAATTTGTTAATTCCGAAATTCTAAATTTCGGAAATTTGGAAATTCTAAATTTCGGAAATTTGGAAATTCTAAATTTCGGAAATTTGGAAATTCTAAATTTCGGAAATTTGGAAATTCTAAATTTCGGAAATTTGGAAATTCTAAATTTCGGAAAATGGAAATTCCACCACTACATTCCCCCCTACTTTTGTACTCGCCTGAGTCAGCTGTCATGTGACCGGCCATGGTGGCCTACTTTGGTAGTAAAGACTGGTGGTCCACCACTACATCTCTACTTACCTGAGTCAACTGTCGTGTGACTCTTTGTGGTGCCTCTCCCAGTAGTGAAGTCTGGTGGTCCACCCCAACTGCCCCCCCCCCACACACTTTTCTGCTTACTGAGTGAGTTGTCACAAGTTCTTCCATGTCACATCTTTGGAGTGAACATCAGTGATCCACTGCTGCAGTCCTCCACCTCAAGATCTTGCTGCCACGCCTCATCAGAACATTAGCCCCTGCAGATGGACAAACAACAGGAGGTGTCAGGACACCAGGCAGTGATGTGGGCACCTGAAACCCCTCCAACTCTACAGTCCAAAAGAAAGAAAAAAACATTCACACATGGAAGGAGCGCCAGACCAAAAGATAAAGATTCCAAATTAACTGATTGTTGTTTTGCTAAAAGATATCCAGCCCGAGATGTTAACCCCTTCCCAGCCAGTGTCATTAGTACAGTGACAGTGTATAGTATTATCACTGATAGACTTGTAAATAAAGAATGCAGTGCTGAAAAATTCATTCATTTTGTTTTTGTTTCATTCTTTTTTTTTTTTTCCCAGGCATTCATTATGATCAAAATTCGTAAATTCTAAAATCCGAAAATTCGTAAATTCGAAAAATCGGAAATTCGAAAAATCGGAAATTCTAAAATCCGAAAATTCGGAAATTCAAAAATCCAGGAAATTCAAAAATTCAAAAGAATGAAAATCACAACATTCTAAATAATAACTAACTAATAATAACTATTAAATCATAGGTATTGAAATTTCCTTTCCACATTTGGCTGTTAGTGAACCTAACAAATACGAATTTATCTGAAGTTACAAATTATCCGAAATAACAAATTCCGCAGTTCTAAACGAATGGAACGGAACAAATTAATCATAAATAATAATAACAATAAAAAGCTTGTTATTTATTATTATTAATTTGTTACATTCAATTAGTTTAGATACAGCATTTGTTATTTTGGATACTTCATAACTATGATTAAATTCATATTCGTTAAATTCACTAATAGCCACATTTGAAAAGAAATTCCAATACCTATAATTTAATAGTTAGTAATAGTTAAGTTATTATTAGTTAGTTATTATTTCAGATTTTAGAATTTTCGGGTTTTCAAATTTTTGGATTTTCGTTCTTATTTTCAATTTTTTGTTCTTTTGCATTTTCGTTCTTGTGAATTTTCGTTGTTATTTTCAGATTTTAGAATTATCGGATTTTAGAATTTCAAATTTCCGAATTTTCGACTTTTTTACGAAATTTCTGAATTTTCAAATGAATGTTCGAATTTACGAATTTTTGAACATTCGAATTTACAAGTATTCACAAAAATACGATAAATGGGTTTTCACTAATTTGGATGTTTGGAAATTTAACGAATTTGTAGCAATTCATCAAAAAACGAATTCGGAACTAAATAAATTTCACGTGTCTAATCACTGATCACTGTATTAGTTCCCACTTAGCGTTAGTGTCAGATTGGCCACCACACTATTACAGTCAAATTGTAGGTCACTGATCACCGGCATTACCAGTATATACATTTTTTTTTTATTCCAATATATATACTATAGTTTGTAGATGCTATAACTTTCATGCAAACCAATTAATATACACTTATTAGTATTTTTTTTATTTTATTACCAAAGACACGTAGCAAAATACATTTCGGTATAAAGTTATGACGTAATTAAATGTTTCTAATTTTTTTTTTTATTGGATATGTTTTATAGCAGAATGTAAAAAAATCTTGTTTTTTTAAAAAAAGTGTCTTCCTTCATTTATAAAATAAAATTATTATTATTATTATACATGATTTAAATATGATCAAATACCACCAAAAGAAAGCTCTATTTGCGTTAAAAAAAACTAAAAAAAATATACAAATGTAGTTTGGGTACAGCGTTCCATGACCGCACAATCGCCAGTTAAAGTAGCACTGAGATGGTTAATTAGCGGTAACATTTTTCTTGCATTTAATGAGGTTTTATCGTCTCCTACACAGGCGGGTGTGGATATTCCTGAGGGTCCCCTTCCTGACAGCTTCCCCCAAGAACAAGTAAGTGGATTCTATATGATACAGGTGTTTTAAATCTTTAAAGTTCAAGTGGCTGCAAAAAAGAGAAATATCTTGTCCTAATTATTATATTCCGTTAAAGTAGATAAACCTGAACGGAATTTAATTTATTTTACTAAAAGCTCTGAGTATCATTAAAGTTGAACTCCAGGCAGATATAAAAGACACAAATTATTGCAGCTCTATAGTCATTAATACATCATTGATTTTTTTAAATTATTTTTTTTAAATACAAGCAGTGTAAGTCATGAATCTGATTTAGTATCAGCCTCTTGCAATATCTGTACCGCAGGGCTAGAGTGTGAGAAGAAGAAACAGCACGAGGAGAAAATCAGTTCATGTGCCGACAAGACTAATGCCCCGTACACGCGGTCGGATTTTCTGATGGAAAAAGTCCGATTGGATTATGTTGTTGGAAAATCCGACCGTGTGTGGGCTCTAGCGGTCTTTTTCCGTCGGAATTTCTGACGGAAAAAATTTGAGAGCAGGATCTCAAATTTTTTCCGACAATAAAATCCGATCAGACTTTTTCCGATCGCGCGTCGAGAATTCCGACGGACAAAGTGCCACGCATGCTCAGATCAAATTACGAGACCAAAGCTATTGGCTACTAGCCTCTACGTAGTTCCGTCGTACGCAACGAACGTCACCTCGTTCGGAATGATCGGATTTTCCAACTTTGTCCGACCGTGTGTATGCAACACCAGTTTCGGACAAAATCCGTCGGAAAAAATCAGACGGATTTTGTGGTCGGAATTTCTGACCGTGTGTACGGGGGCTAATTCTGATGGGAGGAGAGAGAGCTCACAATGCCGCGTCTTAAAGGAAAATGTACGTGTACGTTAATATGCCTGTACGTGCCATTCTGCTGGCATATATTGGCATGGGCCGGTCGGCAAGGGGTTATGTAGACCTGTGCACTGGCGAAAATTATGTTCGTTTTTTTGTTTCATTCATTTTTTGTTTTTTCATCTGATTAGTTTGATTAGTTTTTTTTTTTCGTTGATAGTTCCTGAGTTCTCCTGTGGGATAGTTGTTGGGGCAGTGATTCCAAGAAGGGATTAAAGTTATGTTCATAGAGCTGTGAGTGCAGTCAGTTGGATTCGTAAAAATGTTAAGAAGCAGTGCCATCTTAAGAGCCATTCAGCGATCGTTCAGCGATCAGTGGGTGGACACTCTGACAGCCACGGCGCGGCACCGGCCAGCGGCCATTGTTTCAGTTATACAAAGACAGTACAGCACTTAATTTGGGGGGGCACAGAGTAAAATTGGGGGGTCATGGCCCCATCAGGCCCCACGCTGGTGACACCATTGCACAGCGCTGGCACAATGCGGCAGAATGATGCTTGGCTGGTGAGGCTCCCCAGGCATGTGGGGCCCCTGGGTAACTGCCCAGCGTGCCCATGCGAAAAGACGGCCCTGTCAAGGAGTGGGGGGACCAAACAAAAGGAAACCTGTTAATTAGGTAAGTTTGCATAGAGGTTCGAACATTAACACTTAAAATTTGTGACTTTGTGGCCTTTCATTTATAGTAGGACACGTCACTAAATTCTTCCAGCAATTTCTGTGTCTCATGAAATGATGTCTTGGGGTTAGAGAGCATGAGCATGAAGCGCTACGTAAACTGTTGGCGCTATATAAATCCTGTATAATAATCATCCGCAAATAGGCTTATTTTGTGTTCAGTACCACCAATAGTGATGCCTATAATGTTGGGATGAGATTGGAAACTCTCCGACAGTGGTTCCATAAGGAGCGTAAAAATAATGGGCGATAGGGGACACCCTTGCCTAGTTCCGTTAGTTATTCGTATCGACTTGGAGGTAAGTCCTGAGATGAGTACAATGGCTGAGGGAGTGGAATAAAGGGATAGAATGGCTGTTTGTATCCATCCCGTAATCCCAAAATTGCCAAGCACTGTCTTGAAGTATCTCCAGTGGACCCTATCAAACGCCTTCTCCGCATCCAAAGAGAGGAGCAGAGAAGGCATCCGAGAGGGCACAGCCTGGGAGATTAAATTAATGAGACGCCTAGTCCCGTCAGGGGCCTGGTGACCTGGGACAAAGCCCACTTGGTCAGGGTGGATAAGAAATGGTAAGATTTTTTGTAGTCTGAGTGCTAAAAGTTTGGCAAATATCTTGACATCCGCATTTAGACGAAATATGGGCCTGTAGTTTTCAGGGGAGGTGGGGTATTGGGTTTAGGGATAGTCACGATCACAGCTCTTAACATTTCAGATGGGAATGTACCAGAGGAGGAAGCAAGATGGAAGAAGGATTATAGATAAAGAGCAGTTTCAGTGGAAAGGTATTTATAGTATTCGTTTAAAAAAACATCATCCCCTGGGGATTTGCGATTGGGTAATTTCTTGATAAGTGTGCAAATCTCCTGGGTAGTAAAAGGTTGGGAGATGGACTGGAGTTGGTCGTCATCAAGGTTAGGTAGTTTAATTTTACTTAAAAAAGGTACTGAGTGCAGGAGAGGTTTGAGGAGTAGAGTCATCACTACAGAGGTCATAAAGGGACTGGTAATAGTCTGCAAAAGTGTTGGCTATATCCTTTGGTTTAAATAGAATATTCTTAGATTTAGGGTGAGTAATAGAAGTTATTTTTTGCTTAATCTGTTTCGCTTTTACTTTTTTAGCCAGCCAGGCTTCTGCTTTGTTATGGAGGCCGTAATAATTGGCTTTAAGGTATTTGAGATGGTTTTCATATTTGTAAAGGAGCAGGGACCTCAATTTTTGCCTGATAATTTTTGCAAGATATCTTGTGTGAGACAGGGATTTGGGTTCGATTTTATTCTCACATTTTTTTAAGGTTATAGAATTCAGCACGTCTTCGATCTGCCTCCTTCTCTGTTTCTTGACAAATTAAGCCATCTTGATCAATACCCCCCTCATATAGACCTTATAGGTATTCCACAATGTAAATCTGTTGATATCAGGAGTGTCATTATAACCAAAAAAGTCATGATGTTCTTGCACAATCTTTTGGTACAATTCCTTGTCCTCCAAAAGTGAGGTGTTTAGTCTCCATAGTGGAGGAGGGGAGTTACGAAATGTGTCACCAATCTCTAGTGTGATCGGGGGGTAATCTGACCAAGAGATTGTACCAATGTCTGTACGCAAAACATTTTGTAGAAAACCTTTATCGGTAAAGAAAAAAATCAATGTGGGTGTAGGAAGAGTGAGCTGCAGACAAGAAAGTTAAATTCTTCTCGGATCCATGGAAGCAGCCCCAGATATCATACAGCTCATATTTATGTAGCAAGAGGACAATTGAGTGACTAGGTCTTCTAGCAGGGGGGGGGGTGGAGTCCATGGTGGGGTTCAGGAGTGTATTAAAGTCTCTGCCAATAATAAGGATGCCTTGCATCACTTCCATAACCTTGGTGAACAGTTGAGTGAGGAATTTCCTCTGTTTAACGTTCGGAGCGTAGAGGTTAACTAGAATAAACACTGCTTGATTGAGCTCGCAAATGAGGATGATGTACTGGCCTTGGGGATCTTGAATAGTGCGTATATGACGAAATACCACAGAGTACTTGACAGCAATAAAGACTCCACAGGCCTTCTTGGGGCCGTTGGCCATCTATAAGTCAGGAAAATGTTGAAAGGACAATCAAGGGCATTTGTGGGCAGCGAAATGGGATTCCTGTGTAAAGATTACATCAGCTTTGAGGATGTGTGCTTCTTTCATCAGTGCCGCATGTTCAAAGGGGCTGTTGAGGCCCTTAGAGCTCAGTCACATACATTTTAGAGGCATAGTGAAGAATGGGTATTCACTAAGGTATCGTTGCAGAGAAAAACATTGTAGTGAGGAAAACCAGGAAAAGAGTACCTGTCATGTGGAGATTTTGGCAGCCGAGGATTGGCATTTAGTGCAGATTCAGTTGGTGGGTTGATTGGAGGGTCTCTTGTCGTGATAAGCAGTAGGGGAAACATGTGCGATAATCCAGGTTGATTTCTGTTAGACCTAGCGTCGTAGGTGGTGACTGGGTGGATGGTAGGAGCTAGAGAAAAATGGGTCAAACAAAGGAGAAACAAAGACAGCATGCGTAAGAAACACCTGTCAGAACGCAGGCACAATGAGCAACCAGAGCTGCTGTGGTGTCGTAGAGGCGGAATTCAGACTGCCAGTGCTACGCACTGAGCCAACGAACCACAAAAAAAGAGGAGTAAGCCAAGTGGTTGAGCTCCCAGCCTCACGCTAGTACAGAGGTTATGCTGGTGGGGGGAGGTCTAGTTGCAAATAGAAGATCTATGTCAGGTCCAGTCCGTTTGTGGCCGTTCGGGGGAAGGTAGAGCAGGAGGCTGCACATCTACCGGGAGTAGTTGCCATTGTTTAAAGAGTCGGATGCCTTTTTCCACACTGTATATGGCATAGGTTTTGCCATTCCAGGTGACCAGCAGTTTTGTAGGGAAGCCCCATCGGTAAATTATGCTATTGTTGCAAAGGACTTTTGTGAGTGGGGTGAGCTTCTTTCTTTCTGTTCATTGCTGTCTGTTGCGATATGTCTGTATATAAGGAGATGCCCTTAAATTCTTCTGGTACAGGGCTCTGTTTGGCTCCTGCCATGACATGTTCTTTGACGTGGTAGTAGTGAATACATGCCAGAGTGTCTCTGGGAGCAGTGTCAGCCAGAAATTTAGGTTTAGGTATGCGGTGGGCCCTATCCAGGCATAGCTCGATATCGCTCAGAGATGGAATAAGGGCCTACATGAGGTGTTGCACAAAGTTTGTTAATTTGTTTGGGGGTATGGATTCAGGTATTCCCCTAAATTTGATATTGTTGCGCCTCGAGCGATCTTCTAGGTCTGCCATTTTATATTGTTGCATCTCAGATTCTTAGTCAGCGTAGGCATCAACAAGGTCATTATGTGCAGAGTACAGATCCACCATTTTAGTTTTGAAGTGTTGGATTTTAACAGCGTGTGTTTGGTCTCATTTAAGGGCGCAAACATGTCTGAAAGATCATTGAACAGAGTGCTTCTGAGGGAGAGAAGCAAGTTTTTCATGGTATTCTAAGAAATGGGTTGTTCTGTGGCTGGGAACACATCAATTGATAATCCTGGGGGCATGTTCTGCAGAGAGGCCGGAGGGGGAATGTGCTGCAGTGCAGGGGAGAACTCATCCTCCTCCCTGCGCTGCTTAGATTTCACTGGGCTGTGAGTGGTGGGAGTAGATGGGGGAGAGCGTCCTTCCAGCTCCTCGGGCTAGGTGATGGTTTGTCTCCCTGCAGCTTGATGGCGTGGCTGGGATCCGGCCGCTCCTATGGTGCTGGGGCCGGCACCATTTTGCCTACCTCTCTGAGGTGCCGCCAGATAGATGTCTGTGAGGCGTTTCGGCTGCCCGTTTGCTTTCTGCCGCTTGGTCATCACTCCCATGGGTGTTAGGCACTTCGGTAAGTGGGTATAGAGCCTGAGATGACCTCCCCCGCTGTGTGTTGCTCAGAGCGTGAGGCTGCCGGAACTCTGAGTTATGCGGCCGTCTTCTCCAGCCGGCCGGACATGCCCCCTCTATTGTTTTTTTAATTGTATTCTTTTTCTATTTGTTTATTCTATTCTTTTCTATTATTTTATTTTCTATTCACATTTATTCTATTTGAAAATTCGAATTTCGGATTGGTTATATTTTTCCTATTCTATTCTTTAATTTTTTTCTATACTATTCTGTTATTTTCTAACCTATTCTAATCTATTATTTTCTATTCTATTTAAATTCGAATTGATTCTACTTGAATTTTGGGAAATGGTTATATTCATTCTATTCTATTCTATTCTATTGTTTTTTTAATTCTCTTTTTTTTTTCCAATTTTTTTCTATTCTATTTTTCTTTCTTATGTATTCAAATTCTAAGTTATTCTATTTGAAATTTGAATTTCAGAAGATGGTTTCTTTCTATGTTATTCTATTCTATTTGTTTCCTTTATATTCTAGTGTATTCTGTTCTTTTATTTTCTATTCTATTTTGTTTTGTTGGACTCTATTATACTCTATTCTTTTATTTTCTGTTATATAATTTCTATTCCATTTTTTCTCTCCTATTCCTTTATTTTCTATTCTATTTTATTCTCTTTAAAAAATTATTTGAATTTGAAAATTAATCGAATTAAAAAACGATTCAAAAAAAAAAAAAAAACTATTTGAAAAAGTATTCGAAAACGATTCAAATTTGACATTCGTCTGAATTTTTTTTTCGTTATTTCGGATTCGTTTAAATTCAGTACTATTGTAGTTTGGAAATTCATATACGTCCGAAATTTCCCCAAAAAATTAAATTTCAGTTCGGAACAAAACGAACCACGCAGGTCTAGTGAAATCCCTCCTGTAGTGGTATTGTGTTCTGTCACCAGGAAGCCATCCCCACTGGCAGAATACAATGATCACTGTTGGTGGCCATAGCTGCGGGCAGTGATCATTCAAAAAAAAAAAAAAAATTATGTTGTACTGAGGACGATCGATGGATCGATTTCAGTACAACCAGCCTGCCCATAGACAGATCAAAATTCAGCTGATTCCTGCGTCTATGGCCAGTTTTAGTCAGTGGCTCTCAACCTTTTTGGCCAACATACTCCTTCGTCTCGGAGCTCAGCCCCTCTCTAAGAATTTGGAAGCTCAAAATGTATTTTAAAATGTAATTTCCCTTTTTTTTTTTTTAATATTCAGCCGCCAACACTATCCATACGGATGTGCTGAACATCGACTTTTCCAGCTCCTTAAAGTTAATGAGGAACCTGTGGCTGTGTGCTTCCTGCAGTTCTGCTGTAATTTGGTGTCAGAGGTGGCAGCTGACAGCGAGCGTCTTCAGCATCAGATCTCTTTTATCTTTCTAGTTGGGTGTCATGATATTTGGCAAATCCACATTCACACTTATGTATGTTGTCACAAATGCTAGAAGCTTACAGACAGCTTTATGTGAAACGCTCAGCAAAGATTCTAACAGATGAGTCCAGAACCCGGACAGAGGGAGAGTATTGAACCCGATATATCAATAAGCTCTTCTTCCATTGTTAGAGCTGAAATTTAACCACTTGCCTGACGTTTTTATCATTTTTTTCACACAAATAGAGCTTTATTTTGGTGGTATTTAACCACTTCAGCCCCGGAAGGATTTACCCCCTTCCTGACCAGAGCACTTTTTGCGAATTCGGCACTGCGTCGCTTTAACTGACAATTGCGCGGTCGTGCGACGCGGCTCCCAAACGAAATTGACGTCCTTTTTTCCCCACAAATAGAGCTTTTTATTTTGTGCTATTTGATCACCTCTGCAGTTTTTATAAACAAAAAAAAGCGACAATTTTGAAAACAAACGCATTATTTTTTACTTTTTGCTATAAGAAATATCCCCAAAAAATTTTATAAAAAAAATATTTTATCCTCAGTTTAGGCCGATACGTATTCTTCTACATATTTTTGGTAAAAAAAAAAATTGCAATAAGCGTTTATTGATTGGTTTGCGCAAAAGTTATAGCTTTAACAAAATAGGGGATAGATTTATGGCATTTTTATTAATAATATTTTTTACTAGTAATGGCGGCGATCAGCAATTTTTATTGTCACTTTGACATTATGGTGGACACATCGGACATTTTTGACACATTTTTGGGACTACTGTCATTTTATACAGCGATCAGTGCTATACAAATGCACTGATTCCTGTGTAAATGACACTGGCAGTGAAGGGTTTAACCACTAGGGGGCAGTGTAGCGGTTACATATGTCCTGGTGAGTGATTCTAACTGGGGGGGGGGGGGGGGTGTGGCTACGTGTGACGCATCACTGATTTCTGCTCTCAATCACAGGGAGCAGAGATCAGTGACACTGTCACTAGGCAGAACGGGGAGATGCTTGTTTACATCAGCATCTCCCCGTTCTTCCTCCACCGTGAGACGATCGTGGCGTCAAAAAAGAGAAACGTCCCCTTTTTGGGTGGAGTTCCGCTTTAAGGAGATTGTACAGAGATCTTACAATCAGATTGCTCACCCATTAATAATAATCCCACTTTTCGCTCATTATTACACCAAGGCTCATTATTTTTTATATAAAATAATGACTTCTGGGAGCCGCAGTCTGGTACACGATGCTTATCTGCGAATTCATTTTTCCCCGTAATCTCCCTAGCACAGCACATAACATGTATTAGGCATTTCATTGTCAGAGAAGTGTTTCATTCGATAAAACGCGGGCGGAAACGAGACGTAATTCATGTATCGCGCTCCTTGATAAATCGGAGGTGTAAAACGTTTCATGTTGCCGTAGTCATTTCCTATTGAAATTAATTTGATTTGGCTATCAGTGTAAAGGCGGCTGGGGAGGCAGTCAGGCGACATTAAACGGAATGACATGAGAATATATTTACATAATACACATACAAAAGGACCTCATCCAATTTCACGTAGAGCTGTAGCCGCTGATTGGTGCGTTGGCTTCTTGATTTAGAGGGATGCGGCTTTCGGAAAGGAACAACCTGTTTTTTTAAGCAGATATGGGGATGATTTTCTTAATAAATTCTACGAGAGAAGGAACGTGAGAACATTCACTGCCATGTGCGATTGGGAGCCAACATCCTGGGTAGTCGATGTTCCGTGCGTACTATGGCGTGTGCTGCCTTCACATTTCAGAATACGCCCCTTCTTAGGCTAGGTTCATATACTAATATTACCAAAAGACTTTAATGGCCTCCCAGTCTTATGCCCCGTACACACGGTCGGAAATTCCGACGGAAAATGTCCGATCCCGGACGGAAAAAATTTGAGATCCTGCTCTCAAATTTTCCGACAACAAAATCCGATCTGACTTTTTTCGATCGTGTCTAGAGAATTCCGACGGACAAAGTGGCACGCATGCTCAGATCAAATTAGGAGACCAAACCTATTGGCTAATAGCCTCTACGTAGTTCTGTCGTACGCAAGGAACGTCACCACGTTCAAAATGATCGGATTTTCCGACAACTTTGTCCGACGGTGTGTATGCAACACCAGTGTCGGACAAAATCCGTCAGAAAAAATCCGACTGATTTTTTTTCCGACCGTGTGTACAGGGCATTAGTCCGTAGGGTTCAATATGGAGTTGGCCCACCCTTTGCAGCTCTAACAGCTTCAACTTTTCTGGGAAGGTTGTCCACAAGGTTTAGGAGTGTGTCTATGGGAATGTTTGACCCTTCTTCCAGACTCGCATTTGTGAGGTCAGGCTCTGATGTTGGGCGAGAAGGCCTGGCTCACCTTCTCCGCTCTAAGGCCCCTTTCACACTGGGGCGGGGAGCTGCGGTGACGGTAAAGCAGCACTATATTTAGCGCTGATTTACTGTCATTTTAGCCGCGGTATTCGGCCGCTTGCGGTGCGGTTTTACCCCCCGCGAGCGGCCGAAAAAGGGTTAAAGACCCCCGCAGAGCGCCGCCTTGCGACGGTATTGCTGCGGTTTTACCGCGGTGTCCCATTCAAATCAATGGGAAGGAGCGGTATAGGAGCGGTGAATACACCGCTCCTATACCGCTCCAAAGATGCTGCTAGCAGGACTTTTTTTACCGTCCTGCTAGCACACCGCTCCAGTGTGAAAGCCCGCCGGCTTTCACACTGGAGTGAATGGGGCCAGATTTTTTCAGACGTATACAGGCGGTATACAGGCGCTATTTATAGCGCTGTACCACCTGAAAAACGCCCCAGTGTGAAAGGGGCCTAATTCATCCCAAAGGTGTTCTATCGGGTTTAGACTTTGTGCAGGACAGTCAAGTTCCTCCACCCCAAACTCGCTCATCCATGTCTTTATGGACGTTGATTTGTGCACTGGTCCAAATCATTTTGGTGCAGGGGGGATTATACCAAAAAATACAGTGGATAGTGGCGCAGGCTGTAGTATATAGCATGTAGCATTTTTTCAGAAGCCCATTTGTGAGGTCAGGCATTGATGTTGTACTAATTCATCCCAAAGGTGTTCTATCAGGTTGAGATCGGTTCCTCCACCCCAAACTCACTCATCCATGTCTTTATGGAACTTACTTTGTGCACTGGTCCAAATCATTTGGTGGAGGGGGGATTATGGTGTGGGGTTGCTTTTCATGGGTTGGGCTTGGCCCCTTAGTTCCAGTGATGGGAACTCTTAAGGCGTTAGCATACCAAGACATTTTTAACAATTTTATTTTCCCAACTTTGTGGGAACAGTTTGGGGATGCCCCCTTCCTGTTCCAACATGACTGCACACCAGTGCACAGAGCAAGGTCCATAAAGACATGGGTGAGTGCGTTTGGGGTGGAGGAACTTGACTGGCCTGCACAGAGTCCTGACCTCAACCCGATACAACACCTTTGGGGTGAACTAGAGTGGACTCTGTGCAGGCCAGTCAAGTTCTATCACCCCAAACTCGCTCATCACCCTGCATTGCATAGAGAAGCATACAGACCTAGTGAAGACACCATGGGGTCTAAAATATAATATGTAATGAAAATGTTATTAGTGACAGTAGTGATATGTTCTCTTCTTACTCTTCTTCATCCCAACTCCAATGACATTTGTGAGGCTCTGTTTTCTCGCTCCTGTCACTATCTATACAGCTTCTTGTCGTGTCCGATAAAGGCATATTGAGCTAGTGTGCATAGAATACTAGCTCATTATGAATTACTTACCTGAGATCAAAGCCCCCTCAGTGGTCCTCGTTCACCACTCCGGTGGCCGACATCTCCCCGGGGGGTTACTTCCGGATATCACCGCTCCGGCTCTGTGATTGGCTGGAGCTGCGATGACGTCCCACCCACACATGCGTGAGGGAGCCGCCGGTAACGGCACAGTACAACTTTCAGGTGCGATTTCAATAGACATCCGGGCAGGAAACCGTCAGAGAGCTGTGGAAGGGACCCAGCAGGCTCCACCCACTACAGGCTGCCTGCAGAAAACTACAGGAGGGGGGCGGAGACAAGACCAGAATGGAACAATTTTTTAGTTTTAGATAGATTCATTACTAATTTTGTTTTGTTGATTAATTCCGGAAATTCAATTTGTTTTGATTTAATTTAGTTTTGTTTATTAATTTTCTCCACCCCTCTATTAAAATAGTGTATCATATACAGTTAAAGCCTAATATTTCCTGAAATAAATGCTAAAATAAATATTATCGGAAGGTGGTTACAGATTCCCTCTATTACATATATATATTCATTTGTCTATTTCTATAGTTAGCTAATCTATAAAGCTCTGATAGTTACTATATTATAGCACAATAATATAGGGTTAGCTATGAAAACAAACACACTGCTTAATAAAACAATGTCTTATTTATTTCACAAGAAAATAGGAAGATGCTAACATGAAAATACTATAGAGCATATAACACAAGAATATCAAAGATACTTATTGCAAGGCTGTCCTCCTAGACACTGTCTCATCAGCTGGGCTCAAGATAATGGTAACAGAGAGGGCCATGAGGCTCAGAGAGCCATCAGGCACGAGCCAAGAGCTGAAATGGGATTACTTCACTTCTGTGTGCACTTTTTATACATTCATTCAGACCCACTCGTAAGCACACCCCACTACCCTCCTGTCCAATGAGATATTGCCAAGAGGTAGTCCTTTTAATATATTTTATTTCTGTCGGTCCTACTGTATTGGCCTCTAGGGGCAGCATTGTCCATGTATCTTGTCTATGTGCCCTGGGTCCTGTTGATCCTTTGATCTTTGTAACCCACCTTCATCAATCATCCTGGCAGTTGATCAGAAGCCAAGCTTTTGTTTTACAAAGCTTTGATGTGCAACTTGTTACATTCCAAAGGCCATCTGTCTGCATCAACCAGGAAGTGAAACTCCAGAAATATGATATTAAACCATGTTGCCTTCCAACATGTTGCCTTCCAAAATTTACCACTTTGCGCCTAAAGGGCGCATATCACCCTTCTTCCTACACAGCTCCTATGGAACAGTCCATAACTGTCTTAACGTGTTGCGTTTCCCAACATGTACTTCAGAAACAACTCCTATGGAACAGTCCATAGCGGTATTAACGTCTTGTGTTTCCCAGCATGTGCCGCTTTGTCACTGAGTGACACGCCACCATCATTCTTCTGTGACAGCTTCCATGTCACCATTCTGTGTCTTCTCCTTTCCGGTATCTTCATGATGGGGTGCACTACAGGCAAGGGGTGTCTATTTACTCGCCATTCACCAGCACACACTCAGAGCAACATATTAACCAGATTTCAGATACAGAGTCTCAAAGAGGGCCTTACTCACCCATATTACTAACCTAAAATACACAATACAATGTCACACTATACCATAACATAAATCAACCCATTACCATAACATATCCATATATATGTGACCCATGAAATTACGCATCTCGCTCCCAACCTCCTTTAACTCTTTACTGTAAATACGGGTCGGGATTAGGCAGGCTTGCTCGCAGTGGCCTTTCCTGCTACAATTTTGGCATGTCAGCGGTATTTCAGGGCTCTGAATTGTCAGCAAAGCCTTAAACTTGTACGAAGAGACCTTAGCCTCAATTCGTCCCTCAACTTGCATAGATAAATGCGAGAGCTTCCTATATAAATTTTGAGTCTAACATATATAAACCTGAAACAAAATCCCATCCCTGTGCCTGGATTTCAGAGACCATACCAAGGGTATACCATGCACCTCTACCTATTGTTAGGTTAAAGGAGCACCCTAGTTCCATGACTAACGTTACATCAGTATCCTCTAGGACAAAGAAACAAACTTGTCTATGTCCCAAATAATACCCAGGTGCTTCCTTCCCAGCAATGATCTCTCCATCCAGAACCCAGAATGAAATATTTTTCCAACATTTATCGATCACCACGTGTATTGACCTGGCACACAAAGCACATCGTGGTCATGCTTCCAACAAAGGGAAATATCAACCTGCCTTCAGCTTCCATCCTCTCTGATCACATATGGGTAATTTAGCCTCAGATGCAACAAGGTAGAATCCCCAGTCAGTAAGCCCATTGATACCACCGAATACACAGACTGAGCCTGCACTTCTGTATATGGGATCAAGAGCAAGCATAACATCTCTCATAATCCAAACTAGCACAGTCCATCCAGGCATTCGACCACCACCTTGAATTAGTGTAAGAGATGTGTTTTGGCAAAATCTTACTGAGCGTGATGCTAACTCATAAGGCCACTGCCCCTCATACAGAGTCTGTACAATCAGCTTGGTTGATACCTCCGCCTGCCCCTATGTTCACGCCAGAGCCCATGACAGATTTCTGTCCTGTACCATCACACTCTCTACCAACCTCTAAACATGGCGGACAAAACCCTGAGTCACTTTAACCTGGGTATTTATGTGACTTTGTTGAATGTTATTAAGGATACCACCAATCTCTCTGAGTAACAAAGCGCCGCTTACTGTCTGAAGCTATGGCTGAGAGTTTGTTCCTCAGAATACTGATTTCCACTCCATTAACAATACCCATCCCAGCTCCTATTCCTCCCCAATATAGTGCCAAACACATCCCTCCTCTTTCAATTACTCCTCAGAAATAAGCGTCCTGAATGCCTTCTGTGTCGGCACATCTCTGTGAGTAAGCCACTGGTACAATGACCGCACTTGATTCAGTGTATACTCAGCACATATAGGGTAATAGATTTTTATCAACCACTGTAAGATGTTGAAGCACAAGGTGAAGGCATACTGTACCCTGGTAGCCAGCATTTGTTCTGCTTTCTCTAACGGAGCATGCTTCTGTGTGTAGTCACTGGCATTACCTGTGCAAGGTTCCAACCTCTCAAGTGAGACATCAACCAGGCGTATCTTCCCCATATCCAGCTCTGGTGTCCCACATGTCCAGTAACCGAGAACCTCTCTGTAGGACTGCTAAGATTGAGACACCACCCCTACAAGGAAATTTTCCCCCCATTGATGTGTCACCCGGCACCCTCTAGTCTGGCCAACAGACACCTAATTATGCATAAGTGCCAGCCTCCTGGACCATATTAATTCAGTTATGTCAATACATGTCCCATATTAAAAACATGATTTCCTCCTTTCAATTCCTCCCTCCAACAAAAAAAAATCCATATTTTACATTTCTTGTTCTGAAAGATTGCATAGGTTATATATTCCTTCCCCAACCTCCAACCCATTGTATTCACAGTACGTTTGCATTCCTAAATGACAGGAGAGACTCCAGCAAAATGTTTTACCAGTCTTGTTGCTGGGCAAAGTCTTTCCGATGCAGCATTAGGACCAAATTGTCCTAAGAAAAAGAAACCTTAAAAAAAAAGAAACCTTATATTGCAAGTATTAATCTGAATCTTTTCGTTTGTCCCTTCTCTCCTGAATGTTTATCAGAACAAATTTGCGGTGCAGTGTAGTACAGGCAAACTGCCAACCAGATGAACATCTTTCATCTCTGTTCCAGAAACCTCTCCAATCTCGCTCCACCAGGACTCTGGAAGTGATAAACAAGAGCAGAATCAAATTCTTATCCACAATATCTACTCGCTTGTTATGTTTACTTCTAGTTCCCGCCTTGGAACCCAGGAACGTAATATTCCTGGCTTCTGCAATTCTTTAGGATGAACCCACTCTAAAATGGATCCCCATGGTATGAGCAAAAATGTAAAAAAAATGAACTTGAATGTTGCTTCTCAAAATTTCTCATTTTAAAAGCTAAAAAATAAACAATGCATGTATCTATACCTTAACCGCTTCCCGACCGGCGCACGACGATGTAGTCGGCAGAATGGCACGGACAGACATAAGGGCGTACAGGTACAACCCTTTGAACTTGCCGCCGGCTGCGCGCGCCGGTCGGGACCTCCGTGAGTCCGATCGCGGGTCCCGCGGACTCGATCGCCGTGGGGATACCCATGATCGTCTCACGGGGAGGAAGAACGGGGAGATGCTGAAGTAAACAAGCATCTCCCCGTTCTGCCTAGCAACAGTGACACTGATCTCTGCTCCCTGTGATTGGAGCAGAGATCAGTGATCTGTAAAACACAGCCACACCCCCCTCAGTTTGCAACACGCCCCTAGGACACACTTAACCCCTACACTGCCACATCCTGGTTAACCCCTTCACTGCCAGTGTCATTTACACAGGAATCGGTGCATTTGTATAGCACTGATTGCTGTATAAATGACAATGGTCCCAAAAATTTGTCAAAAATGTCCGATGTGTCCGCCATAATGTCGCAGTAACAATAAAAAATCGCTGATCTCCGCCATTACTTGTAAAAAAAAATTATTAATAAAAATGCCATAAAATTATGCCCTATTTTGTAAAGGCTATAACTTTTGCGCAAACCAATCAATAATCACTTATTGCGTTTTTTTTTGTTTTTTTTTTACCAAAAATAAATAGAAGAATACATATCGGCCTAAACTGAGGGAAAAAATGTTTTTTTATATATTTTTTGGGGATATTTATTATAGCAGAAAGTAAAAAATAATGTGTTTTTTTTCAAAATCGTCGCTCTTTTTTTGTTTATAGCGCAAAAAAAAAAAACTGCAGGGGTGATTAAATAGCTCTATTTGTGGGAAAAAAGGACGTCAATTATGTTTGGGAGCCACGTCGCACGACCGCGCAATTGTCAGTTAAAGCGACGCAGTGCCGAATCGCAAAAAGTGGTCTGGTCTTAAGCCAGCAAAATGGTCCGGTCTGAAAGTGGTTAAGACCTATGCACTAACTCCCCTTTCAGGTGGACAAAGCCTAAACCTTTTGGAACTTTTTCCACCTGAATGAAAATAAAAACAAAGAAAAGACTACAAAAACTCCAGCGGCTAGAATGGCTTTCTACCAACTCTTGTCTTAAACAAAATGTATTCAAGCTGCTAATTTAGGACATAACCAATGACCCCCCTTTCAGGTGGACTAAACTTTACAATTTTTCCACCTGAACAAAACAAAAATAAAATTAATGAATAAACAAATAACAAAAAAAATAAAAATAATTAAAAAAATGTTTTTTTTTTTTAATTTTAATTAAAAATAAGAGTAGGAGAGACAAAAACATTAATCGTAACAGAAAAAATAAATAAAAAAATAACAATCCAGAGACTTATCCTTGAAAATACTAAAAATATATCAAGGTCCTCTATAATATTCCAAACATGAAGGGAACATCTGTGAAACTAACATCTAAACCTTATTCATAGCAAAGAAACATTAACCAGGAAATTCTTACCATCCATGCAGCTCACTAAGGGCTGCTGACATTGTTTCCCCCCGTATTATATTTGAATGAACATGTGGCTACATCCATTTTAAGTTTATGTAACTGTTCTACATAGTGATGCCTTTCCTGTGTTAATTAACTATTTTCAGTTTGTAGTCTCAGCATTTGGGTCTTAAAAGGGAAACGGGTTTGATTAATATGGCCTCTATGCCTTGGATTGCTACCCCATCTCGCAGAATAAACTTCATAAGGCCTTGGTAAAGTTTTTAGGTAGTGCGACTTCCTTTGCATATCATTATTAGCCATCAAACAATACCTAGCTATGTGACCCCCCTTTTTACAAACGAAGTATTTGAGAGCTGGTCTCCGTGCATAGGCCCTTCTGTGAGCATATGGCGATGGAGACTCACATTGCTACATAACATTACTGTGATTGGAATCAACAGACTTTACACTTTCATTGCAATGGACTCATCAGAAGTATCAACTGTGAACTCGTGAATCAATTTCAAGCGCAGTTACCGCACTTTTATTTTAATATTCCTCATTCAGATCTCCAACATTGATTCCCACCATAGCAACATCACTTGCAGCAACACTTGCATTTGGCTTTTCTACATGTTGTTCCAAAGCCTCTATCTTTGCTAAGCACTGAGCACGTGCGGAGGAGAACTCCATGGTAGACTGGACTTCATGTAATTCCCTCCTAAGCAGTATTATAATACGCTCTTTCTCAGCCTTTCTCTGATTCAAAGAGGCAATATAACTTTCTCTTTGTTTACATGTTTCCTCCAATTCATTAATTTTAAATTTCAATATCAAATTTAATATCAAATTTAAGTTTCAGCTATGACTAAGCACCGTGTTCGGTGTGAAACATGTCAGCAGCTGTGCAGTTAGTCTGTACACAAGCCTAGATGCTATGATTTTATTATATCTTTTGAAATAAAGTTGAATAATTTGGAGTGCGGCTATCCAGCTACATCTTTTCTACTTCAAATTTAAGTTTCAATAGACATTTCTCAGTCACTAATTGTTCAATGTGATCACAAACATTTGCATCTGCCTTTGCAACCATTGCTAATATATTCTTAATTACACTCACTTAATCTACGTACCTGCTCCAATAATTGCTTTCTCTCAGCATACCATTGGCCTTCTTTCACTATAGCAATGTCTTTAATTTTCAATAACATGCATACAACATTGGCCATCTTCGTTTTCCTGCCTTTTTTCGAAGACTTATTATGTTTTATCTGATCATTATGAATATTACATTGTCTCAATAATTCATTAAATTGGTGGTTAAAGCGTTTTCTGCCACAGTGCTGAAAGTAACACAGGCATGTCTCTTAAAGTGGTTGTATACCCAAATTTTACACTTTTACCTACAGGTAAGCCTATAATAAGGCTTATCTGTAGGTAAAATTAATATCTCCTAAACCTGTACGGTTTAGGAGATATTCCTTATGCATGCAGCCGCTGACGTCAGCAGTGCATGCGCTCTGAATGCCCCTTGCCGGGAAGAACACTTCCGCACGCATGCGTGGGAGTGACGTCACCTTGGCTCCGGCCACTCAAAGCGCCAGAGCCGCGAACCTGGAAGACACGCGAGGGCAAGATGTCAGCTCGCTTGGCATGGACCGGGCTTCGATACGGGGGCTTCATTCTGAGGTAAGTATTTCATAATGAGCTAGTATGCACTGCATACTAGCTCATTATGCCTTTGCCTTGCAGGTTTTTTTATTTTTATGTGCGGGTTTAGTACCGCTTTAAGAAAATCTTCAATGACCTCCATTGATATGCTAAGTTCACACTGAATCTTGTTTAACCAGTCTATACAACAGTTTCTTACACAATGCACCCAGACAAAACACACAGATAAAAGCTGTTTAATCACTATGCGACCGCCGGCTGTCAATTGACGGTCAGGCGGCGCAGCTCTCAGGGCGGGAGGGCGTCATATGACGTCCTCCCCTTCCCGGCCCTCCAAGGAGTTTGCGTGCGTCCGCCGTATCACTGGGCACCCGATGCGTGTGCCCAGCGGCTGCGATGTCCGCCGAGCACCTGCGATTGCCCTGTAACACAGCGGGACCGTGGATCTGTGTGTGTAAACACACAGATCCATGGTCCTGTCAGAGGAGAGGAGCCGATGGTGTGTTCTCAGTACAGAGAAACACCGATCGGTCTCCTCCCCTTGTAAATCCCCTCCCCCTACAGTTAGAATCACTCTCAGGGAACATATTAACCCCTTCAGCGCCCCCTAGTGGTTAACCCCTTCCCTGCCAGTCACATTTATACAGTAATCAATGCATTTTTATAGCACGGATCGCTGTATAAATGTGAATGGTCCCAAAAATGTGTCAAAAGTGTCCGATATGTTGCAGATCGCCGCCATTACTAGTTAAAAAAAAAAAAAATAATAAAAATTCTATAAATCTATTCTCTATTTTGTAGACGCTATAACTATAACTGCAAACCAATCAATATATGCTTATTGAGATTTTTCTTTTTACAAAAAATATGTAGAAGAATACTTATAGGCCTAAACTGAGGGAAAAAAATGTTTATATATTTTTTGGGGATATTTAGTATAGCAAAAAGTAAAAAATATTGTTTTTTTTAAACTTGTCCCTCTTCTTTTGTTTAAAGCGCAAAAAATAATAAACGCAGAGGTGATCAAATACCACCAAAAGAAAGCTCTATTTGTGGGGACAAAATGATAACAATTTAATTTGGGTACAGTGTTGTATGACCGCGCAATTGTCATTCAAAATGTGACAGCGCTGAAAGCTGAAAAATGGCTTGGGCAGGAAGGGGGTCAAAATGCCCTGTACTAAGGTGGTTAAAAGCTAATGCCGGGTACACGCGATCGGACTTTCCTTGGTCTGGCGGGCAATCCGACGGACTTTGCAGCTGAGGTCCGCCGGACTTTCAAGCGAATGGACTTGGCCACACACAATCACTCCAAAAGTCCACTGGATTCGAACTAGATGACGTAGAATAAGGAAGTTCATAGCCAGTAGCCAATAGCTGCCCTAGCGTCGGTTGAAGTCCGTCGGACTAGCACACAGACGACAGGACTTTTCGACCGGACTCGAGTCTGGCGAACAAATTTGAAGCCATTTTTTTATTTCTAGGTCCGCAGGACTTTTAGGAAGAAAAAGTCTGCTGGAGCCTACACACGATCGAATTGTCCGACGGACTCTGGCCCGCCAGACTAAGTCCGCCGGAAAGTCCGATCGTGTATATGCGGTATAACTTTTACTTGTCACAGAGCAGAGGCAGAGCACACTCTTAATCAATGCTCTACTATTACCACTGACTTTAGCCCTATTATCTCAGAATGCAGGCCACATTGAACGTATATTGGAACAGAGAGCTATTTCACTTTCACGTGAAAAAAAAATAAATCAAAAATAAACTAATAATTAAAAAAAAAAAAAATCTATGTTTCTCCCACTTTCTCCTTAAAGATGTGTGGTTTATCCTGTCAATCTGCAGGCTACATCAGGTAACCAAGGGTGATCAGCCCCTCACTCGCTGGAACATTTGACCAGCTACACAAACAATTTGCATTAGCAATACAATAAACATTAACATATACACATATCCTAGCCAAAAATCTCACCAAGTTTTCTGCGTCTACTCACTGATGAAATATTTCATAGAACTTTCAGGACCACTCATGCAGGGCTTCAGAATTCACGAACCAGTGCAAATCTTGTCCACAGTAGAGAAGGCTTTCAATTCTGGGTGTAGTTGAGGACTCATATAGGGACTCAAGACAAAAATACATTAGGGTTTGGATTCTGTGCAGAAATAAATTCCACAAGCCTTCTGGGGTGCCAATTGAAATAAATGCAGAAATAAATATTATCCGAAGGTGGTTACGAATACCCTCTATTTATTCCATATATGTATTAATTTGTCTATTCCTATAGTTAGCTAGTCTATAAAACTCTGATAGTTACTGTTGATAGCACAATAATATAAGGTCAGCTATGAAAACAAACACACTGCTTAATAAAACAATGTCTTATTTATTTCCCAAGAAAAAAGGAAGATGCTAACATAAAAATACTATAGCGCATATAACACAAAAACATCAAAGATACTTAACGCGAGGCTGTCCCCTTAGACACGGTCTCATCAGCTGGGCACAAGATGATGGTAATAGAGAGAGCCATGAGGCTCAGAGAGCGGAAAAGGAACGACTTCCCTTCTGTGTGCACTTTTTACACATTCATTCAGACCCACTCGTAACCACACCCCATTACCCTCCTGTCCAATGAGATATTGCCAAAAGGTTATCACACCAATCGATCAGGAGCCAAGCTTTTGTTTTACAAAGCTTTGATGTGCAACTTGTCATTCCAAAGGCCACCTGTCTGCATCAACCAGGAAGTGAAACTCCAGAAATATGATATTAAACAAGGTTGCCTTCCAACGTGTCCTTTAAAAATACAAAAAGAATTTAGGTATGCTGATTAGTCATATAATTATTTTCAGGTTAACTGACCTGTGCTAATACAGTCATTTTGGCTAGGGCAATCATGAATTGTTAAAGTAAAGTGAGCAAGCACACAGTAATAGGTACAGGAGTGCTCAGCAAGGGCTCTGATCCAGAATTTGCCCTCCTAACCCTTACCAGATTAGATACACTACTGACTAACAAAGTACCACATTTCTCTAGATTTGCAGTGTCCACTCTGTAATTTTTTTGTTTTGTTTTGTGGTGTAGAAATAATTTCAGACAGCATTGTTGTCTGGCTTTTGTGCTGAGCAAGAGCTGGCCATGCAGCAGTTACGCAGTTAACCCAAATCTGCAGCCCCAGCACTTGGAGACCTGCCCTGCGGATAATAGAAAATAGCCAGAATGCATCATATATCTATATGGCAGAAGTCAAATAGATTTAGGATTCTAACCCTCTTCAGTTATGAATCGCCTCTACACACAAGCATTAACCCTGTCTGCTCCACTGCAAGCTTTACCATCACCAATTATTACATATTATTACATATATATATATATATATATATATATATATATATATACCATGCCTTGAAAAAGTATTCATACCCTCTTTTTTTTTTTTTTTACAAATATGATTTTTGTATATTTTTTTAGGAGTCCAGTTGGGGGCTTTGGTGAGATGTCAGGGGTCTAAACAGACCTCTGATGTTCCACCTTTGAGACAGAGAAAGGAGATTGAGGACACAAGCCTGAATCTCCGTCTCTGCAGAACTGAATGAATGGATAGGAGAGAGCTCCCCCTCCATTCACAAACTGAAGCATAGTAAACACTGTTTAAAATGTTTCAGTTATGAATGCACACAGTCAGTGATCGGTACAGATCACTGACTCTCCATTCAGATAAAGAAGGAGCCAGTAAATTACACATTTACTGGCCCTTCCCCGCTCTCCATCCTGACACATGCCCCACAGCAGCTGGAAGGAGAAGAGAGGAGGGAGCCCGGTAGAGCTGGGGGGGATGAGTGGCGGGGGGGGCAGGAGAGAGCAGGGGGGCCAGTAAAGCGCTCAGGAGGTCTGGAGAGCACACGTGGCAGCAGAGAAAAGCTGGATAGGAAGAACGTTGGGGGTAGCTGCATGTAGAGGAATTAATCTCTCCATTTTCCTCCATCAGCCACTGAATACCTGCAGTAGGGAGAGAAGGAGAACCAGACATTCAGGAGCAGGAGGAAAATGGAAAAGGTTCCTCTATATGCAGCTGCCCTCGCCGTTCTTCCTATCCAGGCATACAGGAGGCCGCAATTGCGACTCCGGTTGGTATGCCCCTACAAGGGCTAGCGGTTGTGGCGTGGTGGCAGGCGTTTTGAGGGGTAAAACAGGTGGTGAGGAGGTAACATATCACCTCCTCACCGCTTGTCAAATGCTCTCTAAAAAAGATTTTCTTGGGGCTCTTTCAGACAGGTGGCCCAGGGGAGAAAAAAATGGGCGGCTGCCCTCGCCCGCCTGGCCACCCACCCAAACTATCACAATATAGCCAGACAGTGCTGAACCCATGCAGAAGCGCAATGAAGCATTTTTAACTCGGGGTTCAGAGTTTGACAAGTGGCAATGCAGCCATTGAGTGTAATAGGGCTGCACCACAACCGCATGCAGTGCTTTTATTTTAGTATGATTACACAACAAAATAATTTTTAACAAAGACATACAGTGCTGGAATAAAAATGGGTTAAATCTGGATTGTATGTGAAAATAATCAAAAACATTTAAAGTGCTTTCATAAGTATTTCTCTAAACAAGTTATAGTGCAACCAATTACATTCAGAAGTCACATAATGTGGTAAATGGAGCTGCTCACCTGTGTGCAATTAAATATAAAAATGTTCTCAAAATAAATGTACCTATTTCTGGAAGGCTCCACAGTGTGACAGAGAACATATCTGAACAGCATCATGAAGACCAAGGAGCTTTAAAAACAGAGATTAAAGTTCTGGAGAAGCTCCAGACAGTGTTGGCTTATAACAAAACTGCCCAAACTTTGAACATACCTGGAGTACTGGTAAATCCTGTACTAAAAAAGTGAGCGCTTCTGGCACAACCATGACTCTGCCTAGAGAAGGCAATCCACCAAAACTCAAGCGTTTCCAAAGCCTCCATAGAAGTCTACAACAACGCTTGTTTAAAGCACCTGTAGCTTTTGAGAGGCTTTTATTCAGCTTTAGCTTCAGTTTGTTTTGGTGGTATTGCAGGTATGAGATATCCCAGGATTCACTGAGAAACCAACAAGCGAACTGGAAAGACGTCATCAGCAGTCAGTTCCAGTTCATATGTATATATTCTGGGGGTGTCTGGTGCAACTGTTACATCTGGTGTGCAGCGTGGAGCAGCAGGAAGGTGAGCGGGTTCTGGACCAGAGTGGAGAAATGGCACACATGGTGTGCAACATGGGAACGCTATAGTGGAAGTTTAAAATAACTAGAGAGAGAGGACTGAGTGGTGGAGGATGAGCAGAGCTGGGGGACCAGAGCAGGAGAAACTAGCAAATGTCACACGTGGTGCGCAGCATGGAAGCAAAATAGCAGGAGGTGAGTGGGGACCAAAGAGGAGCATCAGAAAACCAGAGGATCAGTAGAGCTTGGGGTTACTTCTGAGTGGGAGGATCAGCAGAGCTGGGATTACTACTTTGCAGGGGCTCAGCAAACCTGGGGGTACTACTAAGTGGGGCATCAGCAGAGCTGGGGGTTACTACTGAGTGGGGGATCAGCAGAGCTGGAGGTTACTACTGAGTGGGGCATCAGCAGAGCTGGGGGTTACTACTTAGCGGGAGAACAGACAATCTGGGGGTTACTACTAAGTGGGGCATCAGCAGAGCTGGGGGTTACTACTGAGCGGGGGGATCAGCAGAGCTGGGGTTACTACTGAGCGGGGGGATCAGCAGAGCTGGGGGTTACTACTGAGTTGGGGATCAGCAGAGCTGGGAGTTACTGCTGAGCAGGGTATCAGCAGAGAGGGGGATTACTACTAAGTCTGGGATCAGCAGAGCTGGAAGTTACTGCTGAGCGACGAGGGATCAGCAGAGGTGGGGGTTACTAGGGGTGGGCAGCTGTTCAAAATAAAAAAAATAAAGCCTCCAATAAAAACATATAGTGTGTCATGGTAGTGTCTCCTGCCCTGCTTCAACACACTCCCCCCCACCACTGTAGTCTCCTCTGACCCCCCCCCCACACACACACACGGTAGTGTCTTCTGCCCCCCCTTAACAGTAGTATCCTGCCCCCCCTCCCCATAGCAGTGTCCTCTGCCATCCACCTCCACTGTAGTGACCTCTGCCCCCCCCCCCATAGTAGTGTCCTCTGCACCCCCCCCCCCCCACACACACACACAGTAGTGTTCTCTGCCCCATCTCTGTAGTGTCCCCTCGCTCATAGCAGTGGCCTATGCAACCCCCCTCCCTAAAGTAGTTTGCTCTGCCCACCCCCCTCTCTGTAGTGCCCTCTGCCACCCTATATCAGTATCCTCTACAACAGCTTCATTTCTTCTGTGAAGGGTGTCCACAAGGTTTAGGAGTGTGTCTATGGGAATGTTTGACCATTTCTTCCAGAAGCACATTTGTGAGGTCAGGCACTGATGCTGTACTAATTCATCCCAAAGGTGTTCTATCAGGTTGAGGTCAGTTCCTCCACCCCAAACTCGTTCATCCATGTCTTTATGGACCTTGCTTTGTGCACTGGTCCAAATCATTTGGTGGAGGGGGGGTTATGATGTGGGGTTGTTTTTTCAGGGGTTGGACTTGGCCCCTTAGTTTCAGTGAAGGGAAATCTTAAGGCGTCAGCATTCCAAGACATTTTGGACAATTTCATGCTCACAACTTTGTGGGAACAGTTTGGGGATGGCCCCTTCCTGTTCCAACATGACTGCGCACCAGTGTACAAAGCAAGGTCCATAAAGATACGAATGAGTGAGTGTGGGCTGGAGGAACTTGACTGGCCTCCATAGAGTCCTGACCTCAACCTGATAGAACACCTTTGAGATGAATTAGAGGGGAGACTGTGAGCCAGGCCTTCTCTCCAACATCAGTGCCTGACCTCACAGATGCCCTTGTGGGAGAATGGTCAAACATTCCCATAGACACACTCCTAAACCTTGTGGACAGCCTTTCCAGAAGAGTTGTAGCTGCAAAGTGTGGGCCAACCCAATATTGAACCCTGCAGACTAAAGCCCCATACACACGCTCAGATTATCCGAGGACCAGGTCCGTCGTACTTTGTCCGATGTTGGTTTTGCGTACACACGGTCGGACAAAGTTGTCGGAAAATCCGAGCATTCTGAACGCGGTGACGTTTGTTGCCTACAATGGGACTACGTAGAGGCCAATAGCCAATAGCTTTGGTCTTGTAATGTGATCTGAGCATGCGTAGCACTTTGTCAGTCGGAATTCGCTACACACGATCGGATTTGGTGTGATCGGACTTTGTTGTCAAAAAATCTATCCAGCAGGAGATAGGACTTTGTCCGTCGGACAATCTGATGGAAACTGTCCGATGGTGCCTACACACGGTCGGAATTTCCGACAACATTGTCTGATAGGACAGAATCCATCGGAAAATCCGACCGTGTGTATGGGGCTTAAGACTGGGATGCCATTAAAGTTCATGTGCGTGTAAAGGCAGGCGTCCCAATACTTTTAGTAATATAGTGTATATCTTTATTCCAAGGGTCTATTTGCTGATCTCATGACATCATGGGTTCTTTTTTTCTCTGGTGGTGGATGGTCCTGGTAATAATGTGTGAAGTAGTTCTCTGATCCCAGCCTGAGTGATGATGTGCCCCAAGGGGTGGCTCAGAGGAAGTTGATTGAATGACACTGGTAAGTCATTCATCCCAGCAGACATCTAGTAGCGGGAGGACAGCTGCAGGAGACCGCTCCAGATAGCAGGTGAGAACTGCAGCAATAGCAGCCTTTTTATTTGATCATTTATTAAAATATTCATTTTTGGGGGAGTTCTGCTTTAAGTTCTCCTATCAGCAATGTTGGCTGTGCGTCCTCAGTGTTATCTGACACTCGCCAGTCAATTTGCATTGCAGGAAATTAAAATGACATCACATCTCGCAGTGGCGTGGAGAAAGCTCTGTATCTCTGCTTCTGGAATCACTCTGTCCTCTATCGCACGCATTGATTGCATAAAACGCCGCCTGCACTGTCAGGCGTGGAGTAATGGAGTTTTTTTTTTTTTTTTTTTAATGTGTCATCTGGAACCTCCGTGCCTTTGCGGCAGAGATCGAGGAGTTTGTTGATTTCGGGTGAAGGGATGTTTTGGCAAACGACAGCGTACACCGCCAGCCTCGTCTAAAATAGCTGCAGCCGATTTTGCTGCATTTTCCTAAAATAGAAACAAGCTATTTAAAAATGCGCTGTGGAGCTGCATTTTCCCCGAGCCGTTCTTGGCTGCCTATTGTCATGTTCCTCTGATATGGAATGCAGTTTGCCACTGTTGACTGAGACAAACTATAGAGGAAGATATACCTAAAAGGAGAATGGTCTGCTTCGCCCTTGGTGGCCAATCAAAATGTAGCTTTAAAGTGGAATTCCAGCCAAACTTTTGTTCTTTTTGTTTGGTATAAATACTCCGGGGGAGGGTTACACCTTTTTTATTGCTATGTGTCCCATAGGTGTGCGCCATCTATTGCATTGGGGTGTGCACCCCAAAACTCAAACACACATGCGTGTGTATACTGTACCTCACAAAAACATTTTGTTAACGTGCATTCCTCAATGGCCACCACTTAACTACTTCCCACCCAGGCCAATTCTGACACTTCTTTCCTACATGTAAAATATCATAATTATACTGTATATACAGTATCAGCATGCGCACCCCTAGCCCGGAGCAAGCTGGCTGATGTACATATGCGTGATCCAGCCTGCCCATGCTGCCCTGCTGCAGTAAACATACTGTGGCCAGGTGTCAAACAGTTATGTGATGTCACCGGTCTCTAGTGAATGGATAGGCTGCATTCTTAGTGATGTCACTGGTCTCTAGTGAATGGATAGGCTGCATTCTTAGTGATGTCACTGGTCTCTAGTGAATGGATAGGCTGCATTCTTAGTGATGTCACTGGTCTCTAGTGATTGGATACGCTGCATTCTTAGTGATGTCACTGGTCTCTAGTGAATGGATAGGCTGCATTCTTAGTAAATGGATAGGCTGCATTCTCAGTGATGTCACTGGTCTCTAGTGATTGGATACGCTGCATTCTTAGTGATGTCACTGGTCTCTAGTGAATGGATAGGCTGCATTCTTAGTGATGTCACTGGTCTATAGTGAATGGATAGGCTGCATTCTCAGTGATGTCACTGGTCTCTAGTGAATGGATAGGCTGCATTCTCAGTGAATGGATAGGCTGCATTCTTAGTGATGTCACTGGTCTCTAGTGATTGGATACGCTGCATTCTTAGTGATGTCACTGGTCTCTAGTGAATGGATAGGCTGCATTCTCAGTGAATGGATAGGCTGCATTCTTAGTGATGTCACTGGTCTCTAGTGAATGGATAGGCTGCATTCTCAGTGATGTCACTGGTCTCTAGTGATTGGATACGCTGCATTCTCAGTGAATGGATAGGCTGCATTCTCAGTGATGTCACTGGTCTCTAGTGAATGGATAGGCTGCATTCTCAGTGATGTCACTGGTCTCTAGTGAATGGATAGGCTGCATTCTCAGTGATGTCACTGGTCTCTAGTGAATGGATAGGCTGCATTCTCAGTGATGTCACCGGTCTCTAGTGAATG
The DNA here is from genome assembly GCA_028564925.1 of Lithobates sylvaticus. NCBI lineage: Eukaryota > Metazoa > Chordata > Amphibia > Anura > Ranidae > Lithobates > Lithobates sylvaticus. Next base: position 27,156,040 of record CM053027.1, read on the forward strand.
GATAGGCTGCATTCTCAGTGATGTCACCGGTCTCTAGTGAAGGGATAGGCTGCATTCTCAGTGATGTCACCGGTCTCTAGTGATTGGATAGGCTGCATTCTCAGTGATGTCACCGGTCTCCAGTGAATGGATAGGCTGCATTCTCAGTGATGTCACTGGTCTCTAGTGACTGGATAGGCTGCATTCTCAGTGATGTCACCGGTCTCCAGTGAATGGATAGGCTGTATTCTCGTGTCTTATTGGTTAATAAGGAAGGTTTTCACCTTGTAGTCTTGTAATAGTCTTATCACGCTAACAGTCTCTGGTCATACGCCCGTCCTTGATTTCTTTGTGTTTTACTGCACAATTGACAGAACAGAAAAGGCCACAACTTTACCCAAAGCACAAACATTTCTTTTTATTACATATCCGTATAACGCTGGCTTGGGTAGTTGCTGGGTCAGAGCTATTCTGCTCCAGCATTGTATGAATGTACGGTCCATTACCCTCCTGCACTCTCCTCCTGATACAAGCGGAGGAATGATTTGCCAGTCACGTCATAAGCGGCTCGGCTGTCACTCCACATTATACAGCCCTCCCTTATGCATGTTATGAAAAGGAAATTTGAGGCCATTATGACAATATTATTTTTATTACTCTATATAGACATAATGTGCTACACCGAGCCGAGATCCTGGAACGGCATGAATGGGAAGTTCAAACAAAAAATTCAGCCTATAAAATAAACCGCTGATGGCGTCCTACAAACATGAATTTCTAGAAGAGGTGGAATGCAAAATTTAAAGCTGATTTAAAGCTCCGGCCACAAAAAACATTTGTTAACGTTCATTCCTCAATGGCCGCCACTTAACTACTTCCCACCCAGGACAATTCTGACACTTCTTTCCTACATGTAAAAAATCATAATTTTGTTGCTCGAAAATTACTCAGAACCCCCAAACATTATATATATATATATATATATATATATATATATATATATATACAGTATCTCACAAAAGTAAGTACACCCCTCACATTCTTGTAAATATTTTCTTCTATCTTTTCATGTGACAACACTGAAGAAATGACACTTGTCTACAATGTAAAGTAGTGAGTGTACAGCTTGTATTACAGTGTAAATTTGCTGTCCCCTCAAAATAACTCAACACACAGCCATTAATGTCTAAACCGCTGGCAACACAAGTGAGTACACCCCTAAGTGGAAATGTCCAAATTGGGCCCAAAATGTCAATACTTTCTGTGGTCACCATTATTTTCCAGCACTGCCTTAATCCTCTTGGGCATGGGGTTCACCAGAGCTTCACAGGTTGCCACTGGAGTCCTCTTCCACTCCTCCATGACGACATCACGGAGCTGGTGGATGTTAGAGAACTTGCGCTCCTCCACCTTCTGTTTGAGGATGTCCCACGGGTGCTCAATAGGGTTTAGGCCTGGAGACATGCTTGGCCAGTCCATCACCTTTACCCTCAGCTTCTTTAGTAAGGCAGTGGTAGTCCTGGAGGTGTGTTTGGGGTGGTTATCATGTTGGAATACTGCCCTGCCGCCCAGTCTCTGAAGGGAGGGGATCATGCTCTGCTTCAGTGTGTTACAGTACATGTTGGCATTCATGGTTCCCTCAATGATCTGTAGCTCCCCAGTGCCGGCAGCACTCATGCAGCCCCAGACCATGACACTCCCACCACCATGCTTGACTGTAGACAAGACACACTTGTCTTTGTCCTCCTCACCTGGTTGCCGCCACACACGCCTGACACCATCTGACACCAAATAAGTTTATCTTGGTCTCATCAGACCACAGGACATGGTTCCAGTAATCCATGTCCTTAGTCTGCTTGTCTCCAGCAAACTGTTTGCAGGCTTTCTTGTGCATCATCTTTAGAAGAGGCTTCCTTCTGGGATGACAGCCATGCAGACCAGTTTTATGCAGTGTGCGGCGTATGGTCTGAGCACTGACAGGCTGACCGCCCACCCCTCCAACCTCTGCAGCAATGCTGGCAGCACTCATACGTCTATTTCCCAAAGACAACATCTGGATATGACGCTGAGCACGTGACCTCAACTTCTTTGGTGGACCATGGCGAGGCCTGTTCTGAGTATAACCTGTCCTGTTAAACCGCTGTATGGTCTTGGCCACCGTGCTGCAGATCAGTTTTAGGTTTTTGGCAATCTTCTTCTAGCCTAGACCATCTTTATGTAGAGCAACAATTCTTTTTTCAGATCCTCAGAGAGTTCTTTGCCATGAGGTGCCATGTTGAACTTCCAGTGACCAGTATGAGAGAGTGAGAGCGATAACACCGAATTGAATACACCTGTTCCCCATTCACACCTGAGACCTTGTAACACGAACGACTCACATGACACCGGGGAGGGAAAATGGCTAATTTGGCCCAATTTGGACATTTTCACTTAGGGGTGTACTCACTTTTGTTGCCAGCGGTTTAGACATTAATGGATGTGCGTTGAGTTATTTTGAGGGGACAGCAAATTTACACTGTTATACAAGCTGTACACTCACTACTAACAAAATGTGAGGGGTGTACTTACTTTTGTGAGATTCTGTATATACAGTTAGGTCCATATATATTTGGATACAGGCACAATTTTTGTTTTTCTCTAAAGACTGAAAAGGCCCCTTAAGGCTCCATTAACACTCGTGTGTCTTGTCATGCAACTTTAGACAGCAAAGTCGCATAACAAATTGTCCCCCATGTTTTCCAATGATAACCATTCATATATGTGCGACTTAAAGTTGCAGCGACTTCAAAGTAGTTCATTCACCACTTCGGTCCGACTTTCCTGCAACTTGAGGGCCATAGACTTCAATGTTAACCCTCAGAAGTTGCAAGAAAGTTGGATCTGAATGGTATACAATGCAACAGTTATCCATTATCACTGGTCAAAGCCAAAGTTGTATCAAAGTTGCACTCCAAAGTCAGTGCAACTTTGGAGTCCTACAAGTGTGAATGGAGCCTTAAAGTAAAAATGTGTACTGTGTAAATATTGTCTACGTCCTGTGTATTCTCCCTGGAGTCTCGGTGAGCTTTGTGTATTTCTTCCAGATCTGTGCAGTAATCCAGTGTGAGACTTCCTGTAATAAAGACCGCTCACTGCTGCTCTCTCTCCTTGTGCAGGGGGACTGGTCTCGTCTTCGCCCCCTTCTGTCGTTTTCTGCAGACTGCCTGTAGTGGGTGGAGCCTGATTGGCCCCTCCCACAGCTCTGCTCTCTCTTTGTGCAGGGGGGCTGGTCTTGTCTCCGCCCCCATCTGTAGTTTTCTGCAGGTGGCATGTAGTGGGTGGAGCCTGCTTTGCCCCTCCCACAGCTCTGCGCTCTCTCTCCTTGTGCAGGGGGACTGGTCTTGTCCCTACCCCCTCCAGTTGTTTTCTGTAGTGGGTGGAGCCTGCTTGGCCCCTCCTACAGCTCTGCTCTCTCTCCTTGTGCAGGGGGACTGGTCTGGTCTCCACCCCCTCCTGTAGTTTTCTGCAGGCGGCCTGTGGTGGGTGGATTCTGCTTGGCCCCTCCCACAGCTCTGCTCTCTCTCTCCTTGTGCAGGGCCACTGGTTTTGTCTCCGCCCCCTTCTGTAGTTTTCTGCAGGTGGCCTACATCTCTGCTCTCTCTCCTTGTGCAGGGGGACTGGTCTGGTCTCCACCCCCTCCTGTAGTTTTCTGCAGGTGGCCTGTAATGGGTGGAGCCTGCTTGGCCCCTCCCACAGCTCTGCTCTCTCTCCTTGTGCAGGCAGACTGGTCTTGTCCTCCCCCTCTGGTTGTTTTCTGTAGTGGGTGGAGCTTGCTTGGCCCTTCCCACAGCTCTGCTCTCTCTCCTTGTGCTGGTCTGGTCTTGTCCCCACCCCCTCCAGTTGTTTTCTGTAGTGGGTGGAGCCTGCTGGGTCCCTCCCACATCTCTGCTCTCTGCACAGTGATGTCACTGCTACATTCACAAGGTAATATCTGGGTTTGCAAAGACAAATTTGATCTATATCCTTTGTGGCTACCAAGGAATATATTTAAAGTTTTTGCGCCCAGGATTAAGATTTTATTTTCCATTCAACCAGTTTGTGCAGCTCAGGCCTGTGATTATGGAGTGATAAAGAAGAATTGTGGCAATGGCTCCAGATTTCTATTGCAATATAAACACAAGGGAGGGATGTATGATGCGGAGTGACAGCGAAGACGCTCATGACGTGATTGCCACTTCATTTCTGCCTAAGGGTGGTAAAACCATGCAAGGCAGTACCAGCACTGCAAGGGAGCACAGTGTGACCATACCAGCCAATCATGTCCTATAAGACCCCAGCTACATGATTTATGATTAGTTGGAATGGACATACACTGTGTGTATATATATATAATATATATAATATATTTATATGCAGCAGAGGGAAACTAAAATGTAAATGGAAATAGATTAATTAATTAATTAAAAATGGCTTTAACATGTTGATGAGGAGGGGGAGGGGGACCAAGGAAGGCGGGATTAAAGTAGAACTATAGGCAAAACTTTTTTTTTTTTTTTTTTTTGGGGGGGGGGGGGGGGGGGATAGTGTAAGGGAGGGTTATAACCCCTGCCTGATTTTTTTTTCTTTTTTTTTTTCTTTTTGCCATCTGTGTCCCATTGCAGAGCTTTCCCTTCACTTCCTGTCACATAGCCAAACTGGAAGTGAGAGGAATTCCCTGTAAATTAAAAAAAAAAACCTTGGGGACCCCCCCCAGGTCACCAGAACTAGTGTCCCCATTGGAAGATTCCCCCCTCTATTCCTTTTCTGGGGACAACCCAAAGTTTGTGATTTTCTTTCACTTTCAATGATAATGATAAACAGGAGAAATAGAGAGGGCGAACCTCCTTCAAGGGGACACAGACCGCACTAAAAATGGACAGGGGTTCTAATCCCTCTCCTCTCTATCCAAAACCACAAAAAAAGCGTTGTCTTTAGTTATACAATGGAACCTCTGATTGCGAGTAACGCAGTTAACGAGCATTTCGCAATACGAGCAATTCTTTTAAAAAAATCCTGACTCGGTTTGCGAGTGTTGTCTCTAAAAATGAGCAGGATTCAAGCCTCTGCGGTGTGCAGTACCGCATTTGGCCAGAGGTGCGGGGGCACCGGTGACACTCATAGCTGTTTGGAAACACTCAGAAATACTCAGTTCCCGAGTGTTTTCGAGCCTTTCCAAGGGTTTCCGAGTGCATCCGAGCGGTCTCCGAGTATTTCCGAGTCTCTCTCCGGCGCCCCCTCACCTCTGGCCACATGCGCTATTGCATGCAATAGAAGTCAACGTGGAACAAATTATCTTAGTTTCCATTGACTTCTATGGGGAAACTCGCTTTGATATGCGAGTGCTTTGGATTACAAGCATTCTCCTGGAACGGATTATGCTCGTAATCCAAGGTTCCACTGTATATTTAAACGTTAGCAAACCCTCACATATGCCCAGTTAAGTGACAGGCCTCGGGTGATACACAGAGATGAAACAAATCCTGCTACATAAGTTGTACCTGTTTATCTGAGTTTTCTCATCTCTACAGCTGTTCAAAGTGCTGAATTTATAAAGCTTGTCTGAAAGTTCAGAAAAAAAGGGGTGGGGTACTGAAGTTACACTCTGGAGAGCTCAGTGAGGAGAGTTCTGAGAGCTGATTGGAGGGAAGAGACAGGCCCACTTCACACAGGAACAGAGCAGAGGCTGCCAATCAACTGGAGGGTCCTACCCCTGTCACCATTTATCTCTCGGTGTCAGGAGAACTTGTCAGTGGCTGATAGCAGAGGAACGAGGCAGCACATAGAAATTACACTCAAGGGCTGATTTACTAAAAGCAATTAGACTATGCGCAGTTGCTCCAGGGCTTAATAAATGAGATAAATCTTCAAGTTGAAAAGAATACCCAATCACATGCAAGGAAAATAAAATAAAAAGCATTTTTTCTTGCAGACGATTGGATGATGGAAGTCAGCTGAGCTTTTGTACATTTACTAAGCTAAGTGCACAGTCTATTTGCCTTTAGTAAATGAACTCCTTAGTGCTCTGGATTGAGAGACACTATAGAGGGATATGCTTTGTTCAGATTTCTTGTCTGAGCTTTACAATCACTTTAATTCTTTCACTATTAAATGCATGTCTACAGAAAACTTCACATAGACTGGAGGTTCCCTTTTAATAAAGGCATCAGGACTATTAATCTATAGAGATTTGATTTCACATCGATCGACGTCCTAATTCATAGACTGTAATATGAAGGGCTCTGGTACACAATGATGTGAAAACAAGTTCTTCATCGAAAATTAGAAGCGATAAGCGAGCTGGCGAGGAGGGGGGCGGTGTACGGGGAGCGGAGTATAATCCAATCAGAGCGGAGGAGGTGATTGTGTTGCAGGGTCTGGGTGACCCCCTAACTGATATAGAAGAAGAATGAAAAGCTTCTAATAATGAGCGGAATCAGTTTAGGGCGGAGGGGTCCGGGAGCGGTTGTACGCTCGGTCCTCCCGGCAATAATGTGGTTATGGGACTGAGATTGACAATGCTGGGCTGGGATACAAATCAATGGGAATGGCAGGACCGGTGATGTGTCGAATACTGTCCCCCCGTCGGATAGTGTCCACCCTGTACTGCGCTTGGAGGACAAGGAGACGCCGAAGGTCTCCGAAGATGAACGGCGCCTGCGCTGTGAGTCCAGGTTCAAGCCCCACCATCCAAGTGGAGAAAGAGAATAAAAAAATTGCAGAGCGAAGCGAGCCGTTCCCGAAGCGTGGCGAGTGAAGCGAGCCCGCGAGGGGCCCTGTCACTAAGTGCTACCGTATGTCCACTTGTATGGTGGGGCTTGAACCTGGACTCAGTGCGCAGGCGCCGTTCATCTTCGGAGACTTTAAGTGTCTCCTTGTCCTCCGTACTGTGCAAGCGCTGCGCCTGCGCAGTACGGGGCGGACAATATCCGATGGGGGGACAGTTTTTGGCAGAACACCGGCTCTGTGTCATGAGCTGCCAATTCAGCTTCACCGTCCTATTGATACCTTCTATTACTGAATGACCAGCTACTGCAACCTGCCCTCTTCCATCCCTCGGTATTCGGGGTTCAGCCTATTCAGAGCCCCTCCTACATCTATGTCTTATTTATGTACCCTCACTTTACGTACACTCGCAAGTACGGACACATTGACTTCTATGAGAAATCTTGGTCAGCTTGACATGGCACTGCTTCTGGTTTTTAACATTGGTGTCTATAGGAAATCTTGGTCAGCTTGACATGGCACTGCTCCCGGTTTTTATCATTGGTGTCTAGGGGAAATCTTGGTAAGCTTGACATGGCACTGCTCCCGGATTTTAACATTTAACATTGGCGTCTATGGGACATCTTGGTCAGCTTGACATGGCACTGCTTCCAGTTTTTAACATTGGCGTCTATAGGAAATCTTGGTCAGCTTGGCATGGCACTGCTCCCAGTTTTTAACATTGGCGTCTATGTGAAATCTTGGTCAGCTTGACATGGCACTGCTTCCGGTTTTTAACATTGGTGTCTATGGAAAATCTTGGTCAGCTTGACATGGCACTGCTCCCGGTTTTTAACATTGGCGTCTATGGGAAATCTTGGTCAGCTTGACATGGCACTGCTCCCGGTTTTTAACATTGGCGTCTATAGGAAATCTTGGTCAGCTTAACATGGCTCTGTGCCATGAGCTGCCAATTCAGCTTCACCATCCTATTGATACCTTCTATTACTGAATGACCAGCTACTGCAACCTGCCCTCTTTCATCCCTCTGTATCCGGGGTTCAGCCTATTCAGAGCCCCTCCTACATCTATGTCTTATTTACAGGCATATTCCGCTTTATGTACCCTCACTTTACATACACTCGCATGTACGGACACATTGGTGTCTATGGGAAATCTTGGTCAGCTTGACATGGCACTGCTTCCGGTTTTTAACATTGGCGTCTATAGGAAATCTTGGTCAGCTTGACATGGCACTGCTCCCGGTTTTTAACATTTAACATTGGTGTCTATGGGAAATCTTGGTCAGCTTGACATGGCACTGCTCCCAGTTTTTTAACATTGGCGTCTATGGGAAATCTTGGTCAGCTTGACATGGCACTGCTCCCGGTTTTTAACATTGGCATCTATGGAAAATCTTGGTCAGCTTGACATGGCACTGCTTCCAGTTTTTAACATTGGCGTCTATGGAAAATCTTGATCAGCTTGACATGGCACTGCTTCCCGGTTTTTAACATTGGCGTCTATGGGAAATCTTGGTCAGCTTGACATGGCACTGCTCCCGGTTTTTTAACATTGGCGTCTATGGGAAATCTTGGTCAGCTTGACATGGCTCTGTGCCATGAGCTGCCAATTCAGCTTCACCATCCTATTGATACCTTCTATTACTGAATGACCAGCTACTGCAACCTGCCCTCTTCCATTCCTCTGTATCCGGGGTTCAGCCTATTCAGAGCCCCTCCTACATCTATGTCTTATTTACAGGCATATTCCGCTTTATGTACCCTCACTTTACATACACTCGCATGTACGGACACATTGGCGTCTATGGGAAATCTTGGTCAGCTTGACATGGCACTTCTTCCGGTTTTTAACATTGGTGTCTATGGGAAATCTTGGTCAGCTTGACATGGCACTGCTCCCGGTTTTTAACATTGGCGTCTATGGGAAATCTTGGTCAGCTTGACATGGCACTGCTCCCGGTTTTTAACATTGGCGTCTATGGGAAATCTTGGTCAGCTTGACATGGCTCTGTGCCATGACCTGCCAATTCAGCTTCACCATCCTATTGATACCTTCTATTACTGAATGACCAGCTACTGCAACCTGCCCTCTTCCGTCCCTCTGTATCCGGGGTTCAGCCTATTCAGAGCCCCTCCTACATCTATGTCTTATTTACAGGCATATTCCGCTTTATGTACCCTCACTTTACATACACTCGCGAGTATGGACACATTGGAGTCTATTGGAAATCTTGGTCAGCTTGACATGGCACTGCTCCCGGTTTTTAAAATTTAACATTGGCGTCTATGGGAAATCTTGGTCAGCTTGACATGGCACTGCTCCCGGTTTTTTTAATTTAACATTGGCGTCTATGCAAAATCTTGGTCAGCTTGACATGGCACTGCTTCCGGTTTTTAACATTGGCGTCTATGGGAAATCTTGGTCAGCTTGACATGGCACTGCTCCCAGTTTTTTAACATTGGCGTCTATGGGAAATCTTGGTCAGCTTGACATGGCACTGCTCCCGGTTTTTTAACATTGGCGTCTATGAAAAATCTTGATCAGCTTGACATGGCACTGCTCCCGAACCATAAGTGACAGGGACATCAAACTTGGGGAGCACCAAGAGGGGACTCAGGTCTACAACATATCCGATTTGGGGGTTGGCCAGCTTGCCTAGGTAATCATTTATGCCTGTAAATGACTATTGCAAAGCAGTACATGCATTGAGAAGTGAAAAAAGGTATTGCTTCACTTTAAGTACATTTTCTTTTTATATACATGCTCTGGTCCCATTGTACTTAAAAGTGGGGTATGCCAGTATGTCCTTTTTACAGTCTGGTGTAAGCTTCACTCGTTTATTATTTAAAGTGGTATTAAACCCCAAACCAAACATGTAATATATTGCAGCTTACCAATCATTAGATGTGGTGGCTGCATTCTTTTTCCTTTTTTTTAGGCTTTTTTTCCATCTGTTTTACCTGGTGATCTGGCCAGTACTACATCTCCTGTATTACAGCGCTTCCATTCTGGATGAAGGAGCACAGTGGGTACAGCAGACAGTAGCATATTCAGTCTGGGGGAAAGGGGAGTGTTAGATGTACTGGCAGATTTAGATGCATAACTTCACTGCTGTCTTATTTTTTTATTTTAAAAAAGTGTATTTTTTCCCAAAAAAAAATTGCGCTGGTAAGACCGCTGCACAAATACGGTATGATGTAAAGTATTGAAATGGGGAAAAAGAGAAAATGCCCCAGGGATTGCATGGGTGGGGGTTAAGTGAATATTAACCAAGTGGAAAAAAGTAAAGAAAAATAACAAATTTTATTCAAATTGTATAAAATACATTATGATAAAAACACATTACATACAATTAATCTTCTGGAATGTGATAAGAGAGACTCTAAAATACAAGAGCACCTTTAACCACTTTGCGCCCGTAGGACGTCCAGGGACGTCCTTGACTTCCAGGGGGTATATCTGAATGATGCCTGCAGCTACAGACATCATTCAGATATTGCCGCTTTCAGCCGGCGATTCCCTGCACCATAAGAATGATCATTCCGCCGCTTGATCGTTCTTACGGGCGGCGGGAGGGGACGTCCCCCCCTCCCGCTGCCCTCCGGTGCTTCTACCGACTCACCGCTTCCATCGGTGAGTCGGACACAGGATGATGACCATAGAGATTTCCGGCGGACCAGATGGTCGCCGGAGTCTCTATGATCGTTCGGAGGCCGGGCGCGATCTTATGACGTCACTCCCGGCCTCTGCATTCAAATAACGGCGCCGCCTCGGCTGGGAAGCGGTGATCGTTTTTTATTTTTTCTTTTTTTTTTATTTTTTTTTATTTTAGGCTTCCCAGCCTAGAGGTGAGATGTGGGGTCTTATTGACCCCCATATCTCACTGTGAATAGGTCCGATCGTGTCATATTCCTATTACAAGGGATGTTTACATTCCTTGTAATACGAATAAAAGTAATCAAATTTTTTTTTTTCAAAGTGTCAAACTAATAAAATAAAAGTAAAATTAACAACACGAAAAAAAAATAAAAAAATTTAAAGCGCCCCTATCCCCGTGAGCTCGTACGCAGAAGTGAACGCATACGTAAACCCCGCCCACATATGAAAACGGTGTTCAAACCACACATGTGAGGTATCGCCACGAACGTTAGAGCGAGAGCAATAATTCTAGCCCTAGACCTCCTCTGTAACTCAAAACATGTAACCAGCAAAAAATTTTAAAGCGTCGCCTATGGGGATTTTTAAATACCAAAGTTTGGCGCTATTCCACGAGCGTGTGCAATTTTGAAGCGTGACATGTTGGGTATCTATTTACTCGGCGTATCTTCATCTTTCACATTATGCAAAAAAAAATTGGGCTAACTTTACTGTTTTGTTTTTTTTTAAGCATGAAATTGTTTTTTTTTCTGAAAAAAACGTGTTCGAAAAATTGCTACGCAAGTACTGTGCGAGATAAAAAGTTGCAACGACCACCATTGTATTCTCTAGGGTCTTTGCTAAAAAAACATATATAATGTTTGGGGGTTCTATGTAATTTTCGAGCAAAAAAATTATGAATTTTACATGTAGGAGAGAAATGTCAGAATTGGCCTGGATGGGAAGTGGTTAAACACAGTCAGAATACCCAACATACAGGCAAGTGCTGGTATCTTGGTTAAAAGCAGGTGATACTCCAGCGCATGGTCTCCAAATAGCTGATTGGGCAATCAGAAAGATATAGCTAGGTAGGAGTATTTAAGTGGACTACACCCTGGGCAAGATACCAGCACTTGCCTGTGCTAAATATTGCTTTGTTTGAACATTTTCCAGTAAGTTTTCTGACCCTTGCCTTGAATTATTCGCCATGTTTTTTTATGTCTTTGTCCTTTTGTTTTGTGGATGTATCACAAACATTATATTACTCATTTATATCTATTTGTCTTTACGATAGACAAAATAGTTTATCTTCAAAATCCCTGAAGAAGGAATTATACAAATAATAGTCCGAAACATGTTGGGTATTCTGACTGTGTTTAAAGGTGCTCTTTTATTTTAGAGTCTCTCTTATCACATTCCAGAAGATTAGTTGTATGTAATGTGTTTTTATCATAATGTATTTTATACAATTTGAATAAAATTTGTTATTTTTCTTTACTTTTTCTACTTGGTTAATACTCACTTAACCCCCACCCGTACAATCCCTGGGGCATTTTCTCTTTTTCCCTCTATATATTTGGGATGTGGTGTGGGTCCTCTTATTGTTGGTAGGTTTCCCCATTTTTCTTTTGTAATGTATTGAAATGACCGCCATTTTATTCTCTAGGGCAGTGATTCCTTGGCACTCCAGATGTTTTGAAACTACATTTGCCATGATGCTCAACTACTCTGCAGAGTGCATGAGCACCATGGGAAATGTAGTTCCAAAACATCTGGGGTTTCCTAGATTCACCATCACTGCTCTATATATATATAATGTTTGGGGGTTCTAAGTATTTTTCTAGCAAAAAAAAAAAAAAAAGGTTTTTACTTAAAGTGGTGTTGCCACTTAAAAAAAAAAAATGTGGCTTAAAAATCATGAAAAAAATAAAAATAAAAAATAATTGGAAAAAAAAAAATGTTTTACTCACCTCTAAATGCTAGGGGGGTCCCTCGTAGTCTGCCACCTTCATTGCCCGGGCTAAACGTCACTTCCCCTTCCCCTAGGCGCCGCACAGTCATCTGGGACCTGTCATGTGTTCCAGATGAGTGAGCGTCGAATCACGGCGCACAGCGGAGCGGGGAATGAGGAGGGGTCTCGTTCCTCCACATCGCTATCGTATTTGTAGCTGCTGACTTTTAATTTTTTTTTTTTTGTGGGCACCCCACTTTAACCACTTCCCACCCGGCCAATGTACATATACGGCCGGGTGGGAGCCGTCTACTTCTGAATGGACGTTCCGGAATGTCCTTCAGAAGTAGAGGGATCGCGCGCGCGCGCGTGCCCGCGCAGCGGCGCGATCCTGATGCGGCCGTGTTACCCGGACACGGCGCATCTCGGATCGGCAGGAGGGCTCGGTGATTGGCCCTCCTGATCACATGACGGCCGTGACGAATCACAGCCGTCATGTGATGTAAACAAACAGCCGGTTGCTAGGCAATCAGCCCTCCTCTCCTCACACGGAAGTCGTCGGTGAGGAGAGGAGAGCGGATCGCTGCAGCCGGCTGGTGATCAGTGAGTATTAGCTGTTTTTTTTTTTTACAGCTTTTACTCACTGATCACCTGTCTAGTGTCCCCACAGTAAAACACACATGTCCCCAAAACACACATGTCCCCAAATAATAAAAACACATGTCCCTCACATATGTCCCAGTAAAATAACATGTCCCAATGATTATCTGCACACATATGTCCGTGATCACCTGCACACCCCTTTTACATGATCATTTGCGTACATATGTCCGTGATCACGCGAACCAATTATTATACACTTAACGGAATTTTTTTTTACAAAAAACATGTAGCAGAATACATTTTGGCTTAAATTTATGACAAAATTAGATTTTATTGGATTTCTTTTAAAAAAGAAAGGAGAAAATATTGTTTTTTTTTCAAAATTTCCGCTATGTTTTCGCTTATATCGCAAAAAATAAAAAACGGAGTCGCGAATAAATACCACCAAACTAAAGCTCTCTTTGTGCGAACAAAATGATAAAAAATTCATTTGGTTACAGCATTGCATGACCGCGCAATTGTCACTGAAAGTGAGAGAGCGCTGAAAGCTGAAAATTGGTCTGGGCAGGAAGGGTGTTTAAGTGCACAGTAAGCAAGTGGTTAACAAATCTCAAAAAGAGGCCCGGTCCAGAAGTGGTTAAAGTTCATGTGTGTAAAGGCAGGCGTCCCAATACTTTTGGCAATATAGTGTACCTTGGTAGACATGGGATTAAAACAAATGTCTTTTCAGGAGCTTTCCCCTTTAAATGGCGCGCTCCTCGGTATGGAGATCGGCGTGCATTGTTCTTTGCTCTCTATAAATCGCTCTGGAATAATCTAGATAGGGGAATGAAATAATGAGGAGAGCGTACACCTCGCAGGACGGGGAGAGGGCTGAAGACGGAACTACATTTGTATCGGTGACAGTAAAATTTGTAAACCGGTGATTAATGACGCCCCGGCAACGAGGGAATTCATCGCCGCTTACATTTCCTCCGTAAATGATTGAAAAGCAAATGAGTCGAGCTGTGCAATAAAAATGTGATTTTCAAGTAAGGAGCGTCAATATTTATGCTGCGTCCAATCCTCCTGACTCCGGCGCTCCCCTGCGACCTCCTGTCTACACCACTCCGAATATACTGAGTAAGCAGGACTGGGATTGCTTGCCTTGGAGTAATTGAAGAGTAAGAACCCAGATCTGCGTACGTTAACCCCTTCTTGACTTGGCGGCATTCTGTGCTGTCGTTTTCAGAGTGATTACAGTCTAAAGGCTTTTTTTTTTAGACATGTACTGAGTTCTATTAAGTGATGTATCTATTTCTTTCTGCCTTTTGATTGTACAATTTTGTTCTATTTCAAATGCCACATTATGTTTTGACATACCTCCTTAGACTCACCTTTGGCCACTTGCTGACTTGGCACCATCCACAAGCAGCTTAGCTCTTTAATAAAACACAGAAGTTGAAGTCAACCCAATTTAATTTCAGCTAATTGCAGTACAGATGATGTGTTTCCAGTCTTTTAGGCCACATTCACACTTGTGCCACTTGTCGTGTGACTTTGGACCCCAAAATCGCATGTTAAGTCGTACCCCCCATGTATCCCAATGAGAAGCGTTCATATTTGTGCATCTTTAAAGTAGTTCTTGCACTACTTTGGTCTGGCTTTCATGCGACTTGAGGGCCATAGAGTTCAACGTAAACCCTCAAAGTTGCATGAAAGTTGCACCTACATGATACACATGTGACTTGTGTGCGACTTTGTAAAGCACAATCACATAGTCTGTTTTTTGATCCCTATCCCGGCCCATCCCTCCTGCAGGAAAAAGTCCCTCCTGAGCAAGTTGTTCATCCATCTCTGTTCCTAGTGTCTCTTTTGCAAGAGAAATGAGCTATAACCGTAGCCAAAAACCTAGCGCTAGCCATAACCCTAACCCTAGCCATAACCCTAACCCTAGCCATAACCCTAACCCTAGCCATAACTCTAACCCTAACTATAAACCTAACCCTAGCTATAACCCTAACTCTAGCCATAACCCTAACCCTAGCCATAACCCTAACCCTAGCCATAACCCTAACCCTAGCCATAACCCTAACCCTAGCTATAACCCTAACCTTAGCTATAAACTTAACCCTAGCCATAAACCTAACCTTAGCTATAAACCTAACCCTAGCTATAAATCTAACCCTAACCCTAGCTATAACCCCAACGCTAGCCATAACCCCAACGCTAGCTATAATCCCAACCCTAGCTATAAACTTAACCCTAGCTATAACCCCAACGCTAGCCATAACCCTAACCCTAGCTATAACCCCAACGCTAGCTATAACCCCAACGCTAGCCATAACCCTAACCCTAGCCATAACCCTAACCCTAGCCATAACCCTAACCCTAGCTATAACCCTAACCCTAGCTATAACCCCAACGCTAGCCATAACCCTAACCCTAGCTATAAACTTAACCCTAGCTATAAACTTTACCCTAGCTATAACTCTAACCCTAGCTATAACCCAAACGCTAGCCATAACCCTAACCCTAGCTATAAACTTAACCCTAGCTATAACCCTAACCCTAGCTATAAGCCTAACCCTAGCTATAACCCCAATGCTAGCCATAACCCTAACCCTAGCCATAACCCTAACCCTAGCTATAACCCTAACCCTAGCTATAAACTTAACCCTAGCTATAACCCCAACGCTAGCCATAACCCTAACCCTAGCTATAACCCTAACCCTAGCTATAACCCCAACGCTAGCCATAACCCTAACCCTAGCTATAAACTTAACCCTAGCTATAACCCCAACGCTAGCTATAACCCTAACCCTAGCTATAACCCCAACGCTAGCTATAACCCTAACCCTAGCTATAACCCCAACGCTAGCTATAACCCCAACGCTAGCCATAACCCTAACCCTAGCTATAACCCTAACCCTAGCTATAACCCCAACGCTAGCCATAACCCTAACCCTAGCCATAACCCTAACCCTAGCTATAACCCTAACCCTAGCTATTAACTTAACCCTAGCTATAACCCCAATGCTAGCCATAACCCTAACCCTAGCTATAACCCTAACCCTAACTATAACCCCAACGCTAGCTATAACCCCAACCCTAGCCATAACCCTAACCCTAACCCTAGCCATAACCCTAACCCTAGCCATAACCCTAACCCTAGCTATAAACTTAACCCTAGCCATAATCCTAACCCTAGCTATAACCCTAACCCTAGCTATAAACTTAACCCTAGCTATAACCCCAACGCTAGCCATAACCCTAACCCTAGTCATAACCCTAGCCCTAGCCATAACCCTAATGCTAGCTATAACCCTAACCCTAGTCATAACCCTAGCCCTAGCCATAACCCTAATGCTAGCTATAACCCTAACCCTAGTTATAAACCTAACCTTAGCTATAACCCTAACCTAACTTATTATTATTATTGTGTTTTTTCAGAAGGACAGTAGTGGGGTTCTCATCACTGAGTTGATTCATCGATTGGTCACATTACCACCGCCGACCCCGGTGTATGAAGATCCATTGGAGCGCTCTCTGAAATACATGGAAAAACACAACGTCCTGCAGATTTTCCAGGTAAAGCGGCTTCCGTGATAAATCAGTGTAAAGGGCAGTGATGATGTCTAAAGTTTAGAACTCCCTAATCTCTTCTCTATGAAGAACACTTTATAATCGATCTTCTATATAGAAACTGTATATATATGTAAAGACTGAGCCCTGGCTATGTGTAGGATTGTGGAGCAACACTGCCTCTTAGTGGTCATCCTTTGTATTGCAATATGTATTTTATAATACTAATTAAAGTGTAAGTGTTGGCAGATATAAAATATCTCTGGGCACTTTTACCCCCTTTCTTGCCCAGGCCAATTTTCAGCTTTCAGCATTGTCACACTTTGATCGACCATTGCGCGGCCATGCTGCACTGTACCCAAACTACGTTTTTATCATTTTGTTCACACAAATAAAGCTTTCTTTTGGTGGTATTTAAAGTGGACTTCCACTCAAAAGTGGAACCTACGCTTATCCGTCTCCCCCCTCCAGTGCCACATTTGGCACCTTTAGGGGGGGAGGAGGGAACAGGTACCTGTTCACCCCCCTCCTCCCCCGCCGGACCAATTAGAAGGCACAGCGCGCTTCGTGCATGCGCAGTAGGGAACCGGCTGTGAAGCCAAAAGACTATAATGCCGGGTTCCCTTACCAGGAATGGCTGTGGCTGCACCCAACGGCTGATCCAAAAATCAGCTGGGTGCTGACATCGTGGGCTCCCTGGAGAGGTAAGTGTCCATATATTAAAAGTCAGCAGCTACAGTATTTGTAGCCTCTGACTTATAATTTCTTCATGGGAGGGGGGGGGGGGGGGGGGGGGGGGGGGCTGGACCGCCTCTTTAAGCACCACTGGGGGTTTTATTGAAAATGAAAATTTTGAAATGAAAAAAGTTTTTCATAGTTTGCTATAAAACTTTGCAAACAGGTAATTTTTCTCCTTCATTGATGTGTGCTGATGAGGCTGCACTGATAGACGGCACTGATGGGCACTGATAGGCGGCACTGATGGGCACTGATAGGCGGCACTGATGGGCACTGATGAGGCTGCACTGATGGGGACTGATGAGGCTGCACTGATGGGCACTGATAGGCTGCACTGATCTGCACTGATGGGCACTGATGAGGCTGCACTGATAGGCGGCACTGATGAGGCAGCACTGATGGGCACTGATGAGGCTGCACTGATGGGTACTGATGAGGCTGCATTGATGGGCACTGATGGGCACCGATGAGGCTGCACTGATGGGCACTGATGAGGCTGCACTGATGGGCACTGATGAGGCGGCACTGATAGGCGGCACTGATGGGCACTGATGAGAAGTTACTGATGAAGCTGCACTGATAGGCTGCACTGATGAGTCGGCACTGATGGGTACTGATGAGGCTGCACTGATGGGCACTGATAAGGCAGCACTGATGGGCGCTGATAAGTAGGCATTGATGAGGCTGCAGTGATAGGTGGCACTGGTGGGCACTGATAGGCGGCACAAGTGGGCACTGGTAGGTGACACTAATATGCACTGATAGGTGACATTGATGAGGAGGCACTGATTGGCAGCACTGGTGGGCACTGTTGGGACTGCCCTGATTATCGGTGTAGATGTCCCTTTAACACAAGCCGGTTATCAGCTCTCCTCATGCTGTGACAGCGTGAGGAAAGGAATGCTGATAACCGGCTTGGTATTACATCGTGATCAGCTATCATTGGACACAGCTGATCACATGGTAAAGGGCCGCTGTGATTAGCCCTTTACCCCAATCTGTGATCGGCTGAGTCCTAAGGACACAGGGATCACAGAGCGCGCCGCCTCATAAACCACAGTCACGGTATGACGTCATATGACGCCCCTTCCAGTACTGGATGATCGCACTGTAGCCGTCATTCCGCTATGGTGCAGTCACCACTTTATCTCTTGCACCCATATACTCCCTATGGACCAGAGCAATTGTGTTATTTACACTATGGGCCTGTTTATGTGCTGGTAACTTTGTCATTACTTAAAGTAAAACTAAAGGCAAAAGTTTTAGCTTAGGAGTGTCACCCTCTCTAGTTGTCCTGGTTACCATTATCATTGAAAGTGAAAGTAAAAGGAAATCCTAAATTTTGGGGGATTCCCTGTATTTTCAGGGATTTCCTCTCACTTCCTGTTTGGCTATGGGACAGGAAGTAAGGTAAAATTTCCATAATGGGACACAGATGGGGAAAAAAAATCTGACAGGGGTTATAGGATCATTTGGGTACAGCGTTGCACGACCGCGCAATTGTCAGTTAACGCGACACGGTGCCAAATTGTAAAAAGTGCTCTGGTCAGGAAGGGGTAAAATCTTTCGGGGCTGAATCGGTTAAGGGTAAATCCACTTTTGTGGTAAAAAATTTATAAAAAAAAATTGTAAATATTAAAAAAATAATATAGCGTATACAATTGTGATACAAGTCATATATTTTTTTTAAAAGTTAATTCTCCTTTAACCACTTGACCATTTGGCTGGCCAAAGACCAGAGCACATTTTGCGATTCGGCACTGCGCCGCTTTAACTGAGAATTGCATGGTCGTGCGACGTGGGTCCCAAACAAAATTGACGTCCTTTTTCCCCCACAGATAGAGCTTTCTTTTGGTGGTATTTGATCACCTCTGCGTTTTTTATTTTTTGCACTATAAACAAAAATAGAGCGTCAATTTTGAGAAAAACACATTCTTTTTTACTTTTTGCTATAATAAATATCCCCAAAAATATATAGAAAAACATTTTTTTCCTCAGTTTAGGCCGATACATATTCTTCTACATATTTTTGGTAAAAAAAAATCGCAATAAGCGTTTATTGATTGGTTTGCGCAAAAGTTAGCGGGATAGTTTTATAGCATTTTTTTTATATGCATTCTACTGCCTGAAAGCTGCACATGGGGCGCTCTTCGGATTTCCAGCACAATGACCCCAATCACAAGGTGAATGCTGAAAAGCTGAATTCCAGGTATGGAGTTTATTGAATAGTTACATTGGTCCAGCTTGGACCAATATAAGTATACATACACCATACCTGTGGGATCCCCCTCGAAGCTGGAAATCACTGTAGTAATCGGCGCTACTACAGTGATCACCACTATCCTCCGGGTCTGGTGCTGAGCGACTGCTCTTCTGCATAATGACCACAAGGGGTCGCTTGCTCAGTATGGTCACCATTCAGAGAACTTCTTGTACATTTTTCATTGAATATAAGGTACTGTTGCCACCGCATCCCTTTAAAACGAAAAACATATGAATTACACAGGTTCTGAGGTTAATTTAATGCAGATAAGGCATCAAGTGAGTTTAACCACTTTCAGTCCGGACCATTTTGCTGGCTTAAGACCAGACCACTTTTTGCGATTCGGCACTGCGCCGCTTTAACTTACAATTGCGACGTTGTACCCAAACAAAATTGACTTCCTTTTTTTTACCACAAATAGAGCTTTCTTTTGGTGGTATTTGATCACCTCTGTGGTTTTTATTTTTTGCGCTATAAACAAAAAAGAGCGCCAATTTTGAAAAAAACGCATTATTTTTTACTTTTTGCTATAATAAATATCCCCCCAAAAAATGTATAAAAAAACATTTTTTTCCTCAGTTTAGGCCGATACGTATTCTTCTACATATTTTTGGTAAAAAAAAAATCGCAATAAGCGATTATTGATTGGTTTGCGCAAAAAATTATAGCATTTACAAAATAGGGGATAGTTTTATGGCATTTTTAGTAATAATTTTTTTTTTTACTAGTAATGGCGGCGATCAGCAATTTTTATTGTGACTGCGACATAATGGCGGACACATCGGACATTTTTGACACATTTTTGGGACCATTGGCATTTATACAGTAAATGACACTGGCAGTGAAGGGGTTAACCACTAGGTGGCAGAGTAGGGGTTAAGTGTGTCCTAGGGGCGTGTTGCTAACTGTGGGGGGGTGTGGCTGTGTTGTAGACATCACTGATCTCTGCTCCAATCACAGGGAGCAGAGATCAGTGTCACTGTTGCTAGGCAGAACGGGTAGATGCTTGTTTACTATAGCATCTCCCCGTTCTTCCTCCCCGTGAGACGATCGCGGGCATCCCCAAGTCAATCGAGTCCGCGGGACCCACGATCGGACTCACAGAGGTCCCAACCGGCGCGTGCACGCGATGGCACGGCGGTAAATTTAAAGGGACGTACCTGTATGCCCTTATGCCTGTCCGTGCCATTCTGCCGACGTACATCACCGTGCGTCGGTCGGGAAGGGTTAGTTACCACCTTAATCAGCCATAGAACCTGTGTAATTAATATGTGTTCGCTTTTAAAGGAATGAGGTGGCAACTCTATTATAAGGTATTGATTGAACGGGGCAGAGAGAAGCGAGACGATGAGATCACCACTTCAGCCTCGTCCATCTTTGTATTCACTGAAAATAAAAATAAAAAATACAAGGAGTTCTGTGAATGGCATTTGTGTCAAGTCAGTGACCCCTTGTGGTCATTATGCAGAAGGGCAGTGCTCAGTACAGGACCTGGAAGACCATGGCGATCACTGTAGTAGCACCGACTACTACTGTGAGTCTCCGATTCCACAGGGCGTCCATCAGGTATGGGATATGTATACTGAGACTGCTCCAGACTGGCCCAATGTAGCTACGCATTAAAATCCATGGAATTCAGCTTTAGACTCCAAAGTCATGCAACTTCCTTGCGACTACGCAGAAAAGTAGTGCAAAACCTTTTTTTTTTTTTTTGCTGCGACTTGAATCTCATTATTTAGATGGCACCCATTGAAATGAATGTGTTTTGACTTGTCATGTGACTTTGTGTAGCAAGTCTCATGATAAGTCGCAGCAGTTTGAACCGGGGCCTAACCACTGCTATACCCCGCTATAACCGAATGATGGCGACAGGGTTGATGGCTAGTTCTGGGAGGCCGTCATATGACGACCTCTTATGATCACGCCCGCTGCTGGGCGCAGGGGGAGCACTCTGTGATTCCAGTGTCCTCCGGACTCAGCTGATTACAGACTGAGGTAAAGAGCCAATCAGCTCTTTACTATGTGATCAGCTGTGTCCAATGACAATTTATCATGGTTGGAAAATTAAGCCGGTTATTGGCACTCCATTCCTCAGGCTGTCACCTATTAGTGCCGTCTATCAGTGCCACCTATCAGTGCCCTTCAGTGCTGCCTATCAGTGTCTCCTCATCAGTGCCGCCTCATTAGTGCCCATCAGTGCCGCCTATCAGTGCCCATCGGTGCTGCCTATCAGTGCCCATTACTGCCTCCTCATCAGTGTCACCTATTAGTGCTCTTCAGTGCTGCCTATCAATGCCCCCTATTAGTACCCACCAGTGCTGCCTCATCAGTGCTGCCTATCAGTGCCCCTTATCAGTGCTGCTTCATGAGTGCCCATCAGTGCTGCCTATCAGTGCCCACCAGTGCCGCCTCATCAGTGCCCTTCAGTGCTGCCTATCAGTGCCTCCTCATCAGTGCCCACCAGTGCTGCCTTATCAGTGCTCCTTATCAGTGCCCCCTATCAGTGCCCACCAGTGCTGCCTCATCAGTGCCACCTATCAGTGCCCTTTATTGCTGCCTATCAGTGTCTCCTCATCAGTGCCCACCAGTGCTGCCTCATCAGTGCCCCTTATCAGTGCCACCTCATCAGTGCCCACCAGTGCCACCTCATCAGTGCCCTTCAGTACTGCCTATCAATGCCCCCTATTAGTGCCCACCAGTGCTGCCTCATCAGTGCTACCTATCAGTGCCACCTCATCAGTGCCCCATATCAGTGCCCACCAGTGCCGCCTCATCAGTGCTGCCTATTAGTGCTCACCAGTGCTGCCTCATCAGTGCCCCTTATCAGTGCTGCCTCATCAGTGCCCATCAGTGTCACCTATCAGTGCCCATCAGTGCTACCTATCAGTGCCCATTACTGCCTCCTCATCAGTGTCACCTATTAGTGCCCTTCAGTGCTGCCTATCAATGCTGCCTATCAGTGTCCATCAGTGTCACCTATCAGTGCCCATCAGTGCTGCCTATCAGTGCCCATTACTGCCTCCTCATCATTGTCACCTATTAGTGCCCTTCAGTGCAGCCTATCAATGCCCCCTATTAGTGCCCACCAGTGCTGCCTCATCAGTGCCTCTTATCAGTGCCGTCTCATCAGTGCCTCCTCATCAGTGCCCACCAGTGCTGCCTCATTAGTGCCCATCAGTGTCACCTATCAGTTCCCATCAGTGCTGCCTATCCGTGTCTATTACTGCCTCCTCATCAGTGCCGCCTATCAGTGCCCATCAGCAAAGGGCGAAAACGACCTGTTTGCAAAATATTATAATGAACTATGGAAAATTATATATATATATATTTTTTCAAAATGCTTGATCTTTTTTCGTTTGTTTAGCAATAAAATAAAAATCCCTGTGGTGATTAAATAGCACTAAAAGAAAGCTCTATTTGTGTGGAGAAAAAGGATAAAAATGTCATTTGGGTTCGGCGTTACATGACCGCGCAATTGTGGTTTAAAGTGTGAGAGCGCTGAAAGCTGAAAATGTGCCTGGGCAGGAAGGGGGTGAAGGTGCCCGATAGGCACGTGGTTAACCTGCAGGGAATTGCGAGGAGGTACGAAGACCTACAATTAAAAGAATAAATGTGATGATTGATCTGGTTAAAAAAAATGGGCTTATTTAATAATGAGAAATAACATAAAGAAGAGCTCATATATATATAAATATAAATAAATTGAATGTCAATATGAAGATTTGGTGGATAAAGAAATGGTTTTGGTTCCCCCCGGGAAGACCAGAAGTGCCGGAGCCGGGAAGAGTTTGAACTTGATGGGCATTTTGTCTTTTTTAAACCTAAATAAATATGTAAATGAGGAGCCCATTAATAGCAGAGAGCGGATATGGTTCTGTTCTCTCCTCTATATACTGCAAGGTTACTCCATACCGCAGCCCACATTTTACGACCCATTCATAAAATGCACGCTGCGGCGAGGAGCCTGCTGTGTCCTTCAAAGTTTTTCTTTGCTTAACGCCGGTCACATGACTTTGACAGGTCACATGACTGGGCTCCCCTGCTGGCTTTTCTTTTCTCATTCATTTTATGGGCACATTCATACTAGCAATGCTCTCCGAAGAGCGATCCACATTCGGCTCAATCCAACATTTAAAGTGGTTGTAAACCTCAGACATGAAATATGAACAAAGTATCCCATTATAGTGTGTACTTGTCTCAATCCAGAGCACTTATTGTCATTTCTCTCCACTGCCCTGTCCCTCTGCTATCAGCATGAATCACTTCGCACAGGGATCTCCAGCACACAGCCTGTGATTGATAGCCTCAGCTCTGTTCCTGTGTGAAGAGGAGGGGAGTGTCCCTTCCTTCCAATCAGCTCTCCGAGCCCTGCAGAGTGCTACTTTTAGCTCTCTGCCCCCTTTTTTCTGACAGCTCCGACAAGCTGTATACATTCTGGACTTTGAACAGATGTAGAGAAGAGAAGACTGCAGATAAACAGGTCCAACGTACAGTGCCTTGAAAAAGTATTTATAGTCCTTGAAATTTTCCACATTTTGTCATGTTAAAACCAGAAACGTAAATGTATTTTATTAGGATTTTATGTGATAGACCAGTGATGGCGAACCTTGGCACCCCAGATGTTTTGGAACTACATTTCCCATGATTCTCATGCACTCTGCAGTGTATTTGAGCATCATGGGAAATGTGGTTCCAAAACATCTGGGGTGCCAAGGTTCACTATCACTGTGATAGACCAACACAAAGTGACACATAATTGTGAAGTGGAAGGAAAAATACAAATAAATATGTGAAAAGTGTGGGGGGTACATTTGTATTCAGCCCCCTTTACTCTGATACCCCCTAACTAAAATCTAGTGAAACCAATTGCCTTCAGAAGTCACCTAATTAGTAAATAAAGTCCACCTGTGTGTGATTTAATCTCAGTATAAATGCAGCTGTTCTGTGAAGCCATCAGAGGTTTGTTAGAGAATCTTAGTGAACAAACGGCATCATGAAGGCCAAGACACACACCAGACAGGTCAGGGATAAAGTTGTGGAGAAGTATAAAGCAGGGTTAGGTTATAAAAAAATATCCCAAGCTTTGACCATGTCACGGAGCTCTGTTCAATCCATCATTGGACAATTGAAAGAGTATGGCACAACTGCAAACCTACCAAGACACGGCCGTCCACCTAAACTGACCGGCCGGGCAAGGAGAGCATTCATCAGAGAAGCAGCCAAGAGGCCCATGGGAACTCTGGAGGAGCTGCAGAGATCCACAGCTCAGGTGGGAGAATCTGTCCACAGGACAACTATTAGTCGTGTTCTCCACAAATCTGCCCTTTATGGAAGAGTGACAAGAAGAAAGTCATTGGTGAAAGAAAGTCATAAGAAGTCCTGTTTGTAGTTTGTGAGAAGCCATGTGGGGGACACAGCAAACATGTGGAAGAAGGTGATCTGGTCAGATGAGACCAAAATTGAACTTTTTGGCCAAAAAGCAAAACGCTATGTGTGGTGGAAAACTAACACTGCACATCACCCTGAACACACCATCCCCACTGTGAAACATGGTGGTGGCAGCATCGTGTTGTGGGGATGCTTTTCTTCAGCAGGGACAGGGAAGCTGGTCAGAGTTGATGGGAAGATGGATGGAGCCAAATACAGGACAATCTTAGAAGAAAACCTGTTAGAGTCTGCAAAAGACTTGAGACTGGGGGGAGGTTCACCTTCCAGCAGGACAACGACCCGAAACATACAGCCAGAGCTACAATGGAATGGTTTAGATCAAAGCATATTCATGTGTTAGAATGGCCCAGTCAAAGTCCAGACCTGAACCCAATTGAGAATCTGTGGCAAGACTTGAAAATTGGTGTTCACAGACGCTCTCCATCCAATCTGACAGAGCTTGAGATATTTTGCAAAGAAGAAGAATGAGGCAAAAATGTCCCTCTCTAGATGTGCAAAGCTGGTAGAGACATCCCCAAAAAGAAAAAAAGGGAAAGGTAGTTCTACAAAGTATTGAATCCGGGGGGGGGGGGGGGGGCATACAAATGCCTCCCACACTTTTCACATATTCATTTGTAAAAAAAATGTTGAAAACCATTTATCATTTTCCTTCCACTTCACAACTATGTGCCACTTTGTGTTGGTCTATCACATAAAATCCCAATAAAATACATTTACGTTTTTGGTTGTAACATGACAAAATGTGGAAAATGTCAAGGGGTATGAATACTTTTTCAAGGCACTGTATGTAAGAGGATTTGTAAAAGTGTGGCTCAGACTTGGGGTTTTACCGCCCCCCAACCTCACGTGTGAATGAGCTCTATTAGCGCTCTGCTGGCTTCCGATCCACAAAGCACATTTCTAAGGCAGACCTCTTATTGTCTAAAGCAATGATATGATCTCAGTGAAGTCACACCACTAAAGGGGGTCCCCGACTTACGAACACCCGACCTACAAACAACCCCTACTTACGAACGGGGTGCTGCGGGGACCCTCCGCCATTTTTCGGTGGTTTTCGCCGTCTTTCGGCCGTTCTGCGCATGCGTGGCCATACGGAGCGTCGGAAAATGCCGGAAATGTCCGTAATTTGCCGCGCATGCGCAGAACGGCATTAGACGGAACATCGGAAATGTCCGGAAATCTCCGTATTTGTCGGTCTGCGCTTGCGCGGCAGACTTACGAACACTCGGGGACCCCCTGTATATAAATGGAGCCGTGTGTGCTCAGGATCACAGATTCCCCATATCAGTCATAATCCTATAGAGGATCATTGATCTGGAGACTCCCATTTGTTTTTCAGGAGATCACAGAAGATTTGGTGTATGAGAAGCCAGAAGATCCCCTGCAGTTCATGCTGGAAAAGGTGCGTCCTTTATATTGTATGTAATGAGGAACCGATTGAGCTGCCGAATGATTTCTAATTCTGTTCAGCAAGTCTTGTGATTCCCCCATCCCAGTCACAGTGCACAGCCGGGAAGATCCGTCCATTATTCCCCGGAGCATCCACATCACGTCTACGATCGTTAGCCTTCTCATAGGACAGAGGTGATAAAGATGATCCCTAGTCCAGCCAATAGACATGTGCAGAACCAAAACATTTGTTTCGTGTCGATTCGTTATTTAAACCATTTTGTTTTTCGTTTTATTCGTTTTCGGAATCAGTTTTGTTATGTTTATTCGTTTTCTTATTCACTTTAGAATTTAGCATTCAAATTTGAATCGAAATTCAAATTTATTTTATTTAAAAGTTTGAATTTTCGAAAAACTGTTATAGTCTTTCTATTTCATTCTATTGGTTACTACTCTATTGTTTTCTATTCTATTCTAAGTTGTTCTATTCTTTTCTATTCTATTCCTTTACATTCTAATTTATTCTATTCATTTCCTTTTTAACATACAATCAACCAATCACAGTCTTTAAATCTTTATCTAAGCAATCCCATCATGTCACATTATTATTATTATTATTACCGTATTTATCGGCGTATAACACGCACAGGCGTATAACACGCACATTCATTTGAATAGGGAAGTTTCAGGGAAAAAAAATTACATTTGAAATAAGGAAAATATAAGGGTCAGTGCCCATCTGCAGCCTCACCATTGCCATCAATGCAGCCTTATCAATGCCCATCTGAAGCCTCACAAGTGCCATCAATGCAGCCTCATCAGTCCACATCAATGCAGCCTCACCATTGTCTCCAATGCAGCCTCCTCCCTGTCCCCTACAAGGCATCTAAAATGGAAGTATTGGCGTATAACACGCACACACTATTTGCACCCGATTTTCATGGTGAAAAAGTGAGTGTTATACGCCAATAAATACAGTATGTCAGATTTAAATGCAGACATCTCATGACACATACGTAACTTCCTATGTCTGGTTTCGTTTTCAACACAAGACCCATTTATACAACACATATTTTTGCTTAAATCAGCAACAATGATAACTTTTAAAGGCGCAGTTGGTGTATTAGATCACAAAACACAAGGGGGCTTTTCCACAAACCTTTCAGCTGGTGTCAGTGGTTCATAGGGGTGCAACGGATCGTCACCGATCCATGATCCGAACAGGTCAACCTGTTCGGATCGGCACACCCCGCGATCCACTGCCTCGGCCTTTAGGAAAGGCTGCAGCTTCGGCCTAGCTCCGGAGCAACGGCCATCTTGGTACACCCAGCGGGCGTTTACCACGTGATCGCTCCGTCAAATGACAGAGCGATCACTTGTAAACTCTCTCTCCCCTCTGTGTACTGATCTGTACAGTGGAGGGGAGAGATCGGATGGCAGCAGCGCTGTGGGCTGGATCTGTAGTGCCCACAGCGCTGCTCTGTGACAATTGCAGTCACATCCATCCATGCTCAGCCATCCCTCCATACTCTGCCATACTCTGCCAATACTCTGCCATACTCTGCCAATACTCTGCAATACCCTGACAATACTCTGCAATACCCTGACAATACTCTGCAATACTCTGCCATACTTTGCAATACCCAGCCATACTCTGCAATACCCAGCAATACTCTGTGATACCCAGCCATACTCTGCAATACCCAGCCATACTCTGCAATACCCAGCCATACCCAGCCATACTCTGCCATACTCTGCTATACCCAGCAATACCCAGCCATACTCTGCCATACCCATACCCAGACATACTCTGCCATACCCAGCCATACTCTGCAATACTCTGTGATACCCAGCCATACTCTGCAATACTCTGTAATACCCAGCCATACTCTGCAATACCCAGCCATGCTCAGCCGTACCCAGCTGTACCCAGCCGTACCCAGCCATACTCAGCCAATATTACAGTGGGGGAGATGTCCATTACAGTGGGGGAGATGACGTGGATATTACAGTGGGGACTATATGGTGGTGGAATTTTCACAGGTTTTTTCGAATTCAATTATTATTTGCTAATCCGAAAAATGATCCGATCCGTGACTCTGATCCGACGAACGATTCAATCCGTGAGTTTTTTGATCCGTTGCACCCCCAGTGGTTCAAGAGCCACCACACACAGACGTATCCAGGACATGGGCTACAACTGTCAACATGGGCTACAACTGTCGCATTCCTTGTGGCAAGACTACTCCTGAACCAGAGACCACGTCAGAAGCATCTTACCTGGGCTAAGGAGAAAAAGAACTGTTGCTCAGTGGTACGAGTAAATCAGGTGAAAGCTAATGTTAGGGGTCCCCCCAAATTCAATAACCAGGCCCTTCAGGTCTGGGATGGATATTAAGGGGGACCCCAGCCAAAAAAAAAAAAAAAATGGCGTAGGGTCCCCCTCAAAATCCATACCAGACCCTGGCACCTTGTCCCCATGTTGATGAGGACAAGGGCCTCATCCCCACAACCCTGGCCGGTGGTTGTGGGGGTCTGCGGGCGGGGGCTTATCGGATTTAACAAGGGGACCCCCAGATTGCATGAGGTCCAGTGTGAAGTTGCTTTGGGGGGGACCCCAAAGCACCCTCCCAATGTTGAGGGCATGTGGCCTGGTACGGTTCAGGGGGGACGGGGGGGCCGCTCTCGTCCCCCCCTCCTTTCCTGGGCCTGCCAGGTTGCGTGCTCGGATGGGTCTGGTATGGATTTTGAGGGGGACCCCATGACCTTTGTGATATTCGTACGAAACGAATCGCACATGTCTAGTGTGAAGTTTCCACAGTTAGTGATGATTTGGGGATCCATGTCATCTTTTGATGTTGGTCCACTGTGTTTTATCAAGTCCAATGTCAGCTCAGCCCTCTAGCAGGAAATTCTAGAGCACTTCATGCTTCCCTCTGCTGACCAGCCTTATGGAGATGCTGATTATATTTCCCAGCAGAACTTGGCACCTGCCAACACTGCCAAAAGAACCAATACCTGGTTTAATGATCATAGTATCACTGTGCTTGATTGGCCAGCAAACTCGCCGTACCTAAACCCCATAGAGAATTTGTGGGGTATTGTCAAGAGGAAGATAAGAGACACCAGACCCAATAATGTGGAAAGACTCTACTGTGCTAGACCAAGGAGGAAACAAAGTATTTGAGCTGGTGGGTTAGCTTACCCATTGGGGTGAATAGGGCTCCAATTTACATACACGCTAAAGAAAGACCCCCTGGGGGCATTTCTACTGGAATCTACTGTGCTAGACCAAGGAGGAAGGTATTGATTTTAGCTGGTTGGCTAGCTTACCCATTGGGATGAATAGGGCCCTGATGCACATGCACACTAGAGAAAGACCCAATGAGGACATTTCTATTGGAAAGACTGTACAGTGCAGGACAAAGGAGGAAAGTACATATTTAAGCTGGTGGGTTAGCTTACCCATTGAGATGAATAGGGCCCCAATGTGCATATACACTAGAGAATGACCCCCTGAGGTAATTTCTTCTGGAAAGTATGTATAGTGCCGAACTAAGGAGGAAGGTGTGTATTTTACCCAATGGAATGAACAGGCCCCCAAAGCACATGTGCAATAGAGAAAGACCCCCTGAGGACATGTCTACTGGAAAGACTCTACTGTGCTAGACCAAGGAGGAAAATAAGTATTTGAGCTGGTGGGTTAGCATACCCATTGGGATGAATAGGACTCTGATGCTTATGCACACTAGAGAAAGACCCACTGTGGACATTTCTATTGGAAAGACTGTATGGTGCAGGAAAAAAAGAAGGGGAAGTAGTTGAGCTGGTTGGCTAGCTTACTTATTGAGATGAATAGGGCTTGGATGAGCGTGCACACTAGAGAAAGACCCTGAGGGCATTTCTGCTGGAAAGACACTATGGTTCTTGAACCAAGGAAAAGGGTATTTGAGCTGGTGGGCTAGTTTACCCATTGGGAGGATTAGGGCCTATACTCACTAGAGAAAAACCCACTGGGGACATTTTTACTGAAAAGACTCTACGGTGTTGGACCAAGAAAGAAGGTAAATATCTGAGCTGGTGAAAAGCACTCAATGGTGTGTAAAGGGGGGCGGGGGGGGGGGGGGGGGGGGGGCAGAGTTGATTAAAGAACAATTGACCCAAAGAAGCAAAGTAAAAATTTAGACTTGTCGGGGCTTAGGCAAATGGTTGAGACAGGTGGCACACATGTAGGCAGGTGCAGTCTGTTTTATCCACTTTAGGTGCCACTCGACAGCAGCAGCATTACAATTGGAGGGGAAGTCAAGAGGAACATGGTCCTTCTATGGTTTCTTGGGTCACCTGGGAAGCTATCCAATTGGATGCTGCCACCCCGTGGGACTCTGGCAGCCATCTTGGGTCAGGCAGAGCCTATTAAGGACCCTGGCTCCCAGGCTTGGCATGCATTTCGCTTGTGGGTAGTGTAGGGACAGGTCACCCGTCTGACAGGGATAGTGATTAGCGGCAGGGAGAGGTTCCAGACGAGTAGGGAAAGTGCAGGGACACGCCATCCATCCCAATTTGGGCATGGACCGGCCAGGCCACATTCTGTCCCTCAATACAGGTGCTGTCGGCACACCCAAGACCTTCTGTGCTACACATCGCTTTTGGGTTCTCTGAGTGTTCCCAGTCAGACAGTAACCTGAGTAATGGACCAACCAGACTACATTCCGGTAAGGAGTAAGGTCAGAAAAGTTAGTCAGATTCCCTACAGCACTCTGGATGTACCTGAATTACATAAAACTCAGATTAAAAGTAGTTTAGGTTACATTCATCTCCACTATAACATTACTGTTCACTGATTACTTTCCTGAAGTTGCTGTTCTACCTTCAGAGAACTTTGCTGATAAATTCTTCCAGCCGTCTTTGCCCGTACAGCCCCTTTAACAAAGAAAATTAAATGTTCATCGCTAATTACATCTTAGAAACCTGCCATAAGGTTAGCGGCTTTATAATTATCTTGTAAACTCGAATATTTAGCTAAACGTCTGTTTGCCTACCTGATGAAAGGACTTAATTTTCTTTTCCAAACCCCTTTTGTTTCTGCTGTCTGCCTAATTCTCGGCTCGGAGTCAGGTATGAGGAATGGACGATGCTGAAATGACTTCCCGACAAGACCTCCGAGCAGCTATTAGTGTTCCGCTAATGTTCGTTGTGTATTACCAACAGTATTTTTTAATCTGGCTGTGTTTTCTGCAGATTACCGGCTACGTCCTTTCGGCAAAATATTGAGCTTGCAGTAAAAGCAATAAGGAGCTTATTACGGGCAGCCTTATTCATACTGCCAGGAGCACTATTGATATTTGCATTAGGGGAGCGAGGTAACAATGCCGCAGCGGCAGTCAGCCTTTTCTCATTAAGGCTGACAAAAAAAAGACATCTTAGCACAAGCGGTGTAAAGATTAAAGTGACTTTCTTCAGGACCGTATGCATTTCATGTCTTTGTAGAAGACCGTATGCATTGCATGTCTTTGTAGCCACAGTGAACCTTCTCAGATGGAGGGAGGAGGTAAAAAGATAGACACTCTTTAGCCAAGGTGGGATTTTTGTTTTCAGTTCCCACCTTGGCTAAAGAGTATCTATCGTTTTACCTCCTCCCTCCACCCACTTCACTCCTCCATCAGAGGTACCTATGGGGGGAACATGTGACCCTTTTTTGTAAACAGCCAATCAACAAGCCTGAACATTGTCACATGGGGAAGGGAAGAAGGCAGTCACCCAGTGTTAGCTCCGATACAAAGCTTTCACAGGGTTTAGACCAACCTTTCTCAACCTTTTTACCCCAGAGCAGTGGTCTCCAAACTGTGGCCTGGGATGTGGCCCTTTGTTTGCCTTTATCCAGCTCATGAGGCATTATTCCAGCCACTGACACCACCGATGGGGCATTATTCCTTCCATTGACACCAGCAATGGGACACACGTCCTCTCACTGACACCAACGATGGAGCACTATTGCTCTTGTAGCGGCCATAACCCCTCAGGGAGGCCTTGACTTTTCTGGGCTCCTCGTGGCTTGTTGGTTGCTGTCTAGGGGTTCCCAGGGTTAATACCCAGCGACTTCAGATGCTGACACATAAAAGTCCTTTTCAAGGTTTTTTTTTTTGCAGGGATAACATCCAACAATAACACAGTCTCAGGTGGGAATAGAGGGCACAGGTGATAAAACTCAGGCACTTTGAACTGCTGACATCCACTGAATATCTCTAATTAACCCAGAGAGTAGCCACTCGCAGCTGGGTGCTTCACTGCTGGATAAACCTCTAGCCAGAGATCTAGCAGCCAACATGTAATCTGGAAACTTTGTAAAGTCTCTGCCACAGACTAGATTGTAACTGAAGATAAATAGGAACCTTTCTCACAGTACCTGGATCTCTCAGCCTTCTTGGCGATATTGCGGGTGTGGATTCTTTAGTGTCCATACAACTCAGCTCCCAGGCTCTTACTGAGCAGCCAGCTTGTTGGCCCTCCTCTGAAGAGTTCTCCCTTGGTCACTTGTACGAGTTGCCATGTCCCTCCAATACCGAGAGCACACCGGGACGCCTTTGAATCCTCCTTCAGTTACTGGGCCTCGAACTAGCCAGTTCCAAGGCTCTGGAATGGACGGATCCCCACCTCAGACCATGAGAGCCTCTGAGGCTGGTCATAACAACCATCCTGGCGGGGACGGCAGACACTCCTGGGCCTGGGACCCCTCACGGG
Source organism: Lithobates sylvaticus (assembly GCA_028564925.1). NCBI lineage: Eukaryota > Metazoa > Chordata > Amphibia > Anura > Ranidae > Lithobates > Lithobates sylvaticus. The sequence goes on from CM053027.1 coordinate 27,189,093, forward strand.
GCTGCCCCAGACCAGATCCAGGAATCAAAGCAGCAGCCGAACCCAGAACACGTGACTTCAACACCTTAAATACCTCTACACAGCGGGCCAGACGCGCCCACTGATTGGCTCCGGGAAAGATTGGTACCTAACACGTCCAACCAGGCTCTCGACCTGTCAGGGGTGTCTCACTGCACCTATGACTAAGGATGGGCCCGGTGCTCGATGCGAACCCACGTTCGCATCGAGCACCGGGCGTTCGCTCGCTCGGCGAGCCCAGAACGATTTTGGCCGCTCGCATCACGTTCGTGTGATGCGCGCGGCCCCGCAATGCATTGCGGCCGGCGCGGCCGACGCAGTGCATTGCTGGCTGATGATTGGCCAAGCATGCACTGTGACCCCGCATGCTTGGCCAATCACAGCCCCGGAAACTCGAAGAGCCATAATTGGCTACAGGCAGGACGCCTGTAGCCAATTACAGCTCAGGGGCTGTAGTACACGCCCCCCCCTATAAAACGCCGCCACGCCGTCTGCGCCGGTCACATGCTGTTCCGGCGCAGATTGAGCAGGCTGTTTCTGTGACACTCTGCTGCATTTAGATAGATAGAGAGATTCATTTGCAGAGATTGAGTTAGATAGATTCAGTTACAAAGATTGATTGACAAAGAGGGGCTTGTAGTGTGCTCGTGGCAGGCAGGCAGAGCTCCTATATTTTTGTTACCAGAAGCACCTATAGGACTTGTAGTGTGTTCGTGGCAGGCAGGCAGAGCTCCTATATTTTGTTACCAGAAGCACCTATAGGACTTGTAGTGTGTTCGTGGCAGGCAGGCAGAGCTCCTATATTTTGTTACCAGAAGCACCTATAGGACTTGTAGTGTGTTAGTGGCAGGCAGGCAGAGCTCCTATATTTTGTTACCAGAAGCACCTATAGGACTTGTAGTGTGTTCGTGGCAGGCAGGCAGAGCTCCTATATTTTGTTACCAGAAGCACCTATAGGACTTGTAGTGTGTTCGTGGCAGGCAGGCAGAGCTCCTATATTTTGTTCCCAGAGGCACCTATAGGACTTGAAGTGTGTTAGTCCCATTACACACACACAGCTATATTTTGTTCCCAGAAGCACCTATAGGACTTGAAGTGTGTTAGTCCCATTACACACACAGAGCTATATTTTCTTCCCAGAAGCACCTATAGGACTTGAAGTGTGTTAGTCCCATCACCCACACAGAGCTATATTTTGTTCCCAGAAGCACCTATAGGACTTGAAGTGTGTTAGTCCCATCACACACACAGAGCTATATTTTGTTCCCAGAAGCACCTATAGGACTTGAAGTGTGTTAGTCCCATTACACACACAGAGCTATATTTTGTTCCCAGAAGCACCTATAGGACTTGAAGTGTGTTAGTCCCATCACACACACAGAGCTATATTTTGTTCCCAGAAGCACCTATAGGACTTGAAGTGTGTTAGTCCCATCACACACACAGAGCTATATTTTCTTCCCAGAAGCACCTATAGGACTTGAAGTGTGTTAGTCCCATCACCCACACAGAGCTATATTTTGTTCCCAGAAGCACCTATAGGACTTGAAGTGTGTTAGTCCCATTACACACACAGAGCTATATTTTCTTCCCAGAAGCACCTATAGGACTTGAAGTGTGTTAGTCCCATCACACACACAGAGCTATATTTTCTTCCCAGAAGCACCTATAGGACTTGAAGTGTGTTAGTCCCATTACACACACAGAGCTATATTTTCTTCCCAGAAGCACCTATAGGACTTGAAGTGTGTTAGTCCCATTACACACACAGAGCTATATTTTGTTCCCAGAAGCACCTATAGGACTTGAAGTGTGTTAGTCCCATCACACACACAGAGCTATATTTTCTTCCCAGAAGCACCTATAGGACTTGAAGTGTGTTAGTCCCATTACACACACAGAGCTATATTTTCTTCCCAGAAGCACCTATAGGACTTGAAGTGTGTTAGTCCCATCACACACACAGAGCTATATTTTGTTCCCAGAAGCACCTATATGACTTGAAGTGTGTTAGTCCCATTACACACACAGAGCTATATTTTGTTCCCAGAAGCACCTATAGGACTTGAAGTGTGTTAGTCCCATTACACACACAGAGCTATATTTTCTTCCCAGAAGCACCTATAGGACTTGAAGTGTGTTAGTCCCATCACACACAAAGAGCTATACTTTGTTCCCAGAAGCACCTATAGGACTTGAAGTGTGTTAGTCCCATCACACACACAGAGCTATATTTTGTTCCCAGAAGCACCTATAGGACTTGAAGTGTGTTAGTCCCATCACACACACAGAGCTATATTTTCTTCCCAGAAGCACCTATAGGACTTGAAGTGTGTTAGTCCCATCACACACACAGAGCTATATTTTGTTCCCAGAAGCACCTATAGGACTTGAAGTGTGTTAGTCCCATTACACACACAGAGCTATATTTTCTTCCCAGAAGCACCTATAGGACTTGAAGTGTGTTAGTCCCATTACACACACAGAGCTATATTTTCTTCCCAGAAGCACCTATAGGACTTGAAGTGTGTTAGTCCCATCACACACACAGAGCTATATTTTCTTCCCAGAAGCACCTATAGGACTTGAAGTGTGTTAGTCCCATCACACACACAGAGCTATATTTTGTTCCCAGAAGCACCTATAGGACTTGAAGTGTGTTAGTCCCATTACACACACAGAGCTATATTTTGTTCCCAGAAGCACCTATAGGACTTGAAGTGTGTTAGTCCCATCACACACACAGAGCTATATTTTCTTCCCAGAAGCACCTATAGGACTTGAAGTGTGTTAGTCCCATTACACACACAGAGCTATATTTTCTTCCCAGAAGCACCTATAGGACTTGAAGTGTGTTAGTCCCATTACACACACAGAGCTATATTTTCTTCCCAGAAGCACCTATAGGACTTGAAGTGTGTTAGTCCCATCACACACACAGAGCTATATTTTCTTCCCAGAAGCACCTATAGGACTTGAAGTGTGTTAGTCCCATTACACACACAGAGCTATATTTTGTTCCCAGAAGCACCTATAGGACTTGAAGTGTGTTAGTCCCATCACACACACAGAGCTATATTTTTCTTCCCAGAAGCACCTATAGGACTTGAAGTGTGTTAGTCCCATTACACACACAGAGCTATATTTTCTTCCAGAAGCACCTATAGGACTTGAAGTGTGTTAGTCCCATCACACACACAGAGCTATATTTTGTTCCCAGAAGCACCTATAGGACTTGAAGTGTGTTAGTCCCATTACACACACAGAGCTATATTTTGTTCCCAGAAGCACCTATAGGACTTGAAGTGTGTTAGTCCCATTACACACACACAGCTATATTTTCTTCCCAGAAGCACCTATAGGACTTGAAGTGTGTTAGTCCCATCACACACAAAGAGCTATACTTTGTTCCCAGAAGCACCTATAGGACTTGAAGTGTGTTAGTCCCATCACACACACAGAGCTATATTTTGTTCCCAGAAGCACCTATAGGACTTGAAGTGTGTTAGTCCCATCACACACACAGAGCTATATTTTCTTCCCAGAAGCACCTATAGGACTTGAAGTGTGTTAGTCCCATCACACACACAGAGCTATATTTTGTTCCCAGAAGCACCTATAGGACTTGAAGTGTGTTAGTCCCATTACACACACAGAGCTATATTTTCTTCCCCAGAAGCACCTATAGGACTTGAAGTGTGTTAGTCCCATTACACACACAGAGCTATATTTTCTTCCCAGAAGCACCTATAGGACTTGAAGTGTGTTAGTCCCATTACACACACAGAGCTATATTTTCTTCCCAGAAGCACCTATAGGACTTGAAGTGTGTTAGTCCCATCACACACACAGAGCTATATTTTCTTCCCAGAAGCACCTATAGGACTTGAAGTGTGTTAGTCCCATTACACACACAGAGCTATATTTTCTTCCCAGAAGCACCTATAGGACTTGAAGTGTGTTAGTCCCATCACACACACAGAGCTATATTTTGTTCCCAGAAGCACCTATAGGACTTGAAGTGTGTTAGTCCCATTACACACACAGAGCTATATTTTGTTCCCAGAAGCACCTATAGGACTTGAAGTGTGTTAGTCCCATTACACACACAGAGCTATATTTTCTTCCCAGAAGCACCTATAGGACTTGAAGTGTGTTAGTCCCATCACACACACAGAGCTATATTTTCTTCCCAGAAGCACCTATAGGACTTGAAGTGTGTTAGTCCCATCACACAGAGCTCCTCTATTTTCTTTGCAGAAGCACCCATAGGACTTCTAGTGTGTTAGTGGCATCACACAGAGCTCCTATATATTCTTCTCAGCAGCACCCACAGGACTTCTAGTGTGTTAGTGGCATCACACAGAGCTCCTCTATTTTCTTTGCAGAAGCACCCATAGGACTTCTAGTGTGTTAGTGGCATCACACAGAGCTCCTATATATTCTTCTCAGCAGCACCCACAGGACTTCTAGTGTGTTAGTGGCATCACACAGAGCTCCTCTATTTTCTTTGCAGAAGCACCCACAGGACTTCTAGTGTGTTAGTGGCATCACACAGAGCTCCTATATATTCTTCTCAGCAGCACCCACAGGACTTCTAGTGTGTTAGTGGCATCACACAGAGCTCCTCTATTTTCTTTGCATAAGCACCCACAGGACTTCTAGTGTGTTAGTGGCATCACACAGAGCTCCTCTATTTTCTTTGCATAAGCACCCACAGGACTTCTAGTGTGTTAGTGGCATCACACAGAGCTCCTCTATTTTCTTTGCATAAGCACCCACAGGACTTCTAGTGTGTTAGTGGCATCACACAGAGCACCTCTATTTTCTTTGCAGAAGCACCCATAGGACTTCTAGTGTGTTAGTGGCATCACACAGAGCTCCTATATTTTCTTCTCAGCAGCACCCACAGGACTACCGACTACAATGGCTGGAAGACCGCCAAGGGGAGGCAGAGCGTGCAGAGCCAAGAACACAGGGCAGGCAGGCTCTGTTTCTAGTGGACGTGGCCGTGGACGTGGACGTGGTCGTGCATCGTCATCAGCACGTGGCCATGGGACACGCGCGTCTTTGTTTTCGGCAGCTGGACATGTGGAGCCGCATCATGCTGAAGGCTTGGTAGAATGGATGACCAAGCCCTCCTCATCCTCCTCATCCTCTCTCACCCAGGCTCAGGGTACTGACAGAGCATCATCAGCCACCCCTTCCCTAGACCCACCATGTCCTCCTGAGGAGTCCCCCGAACTCTTTGAGCACAGTGTTGGGTACATGCTCCAGGAGGATGCCCAACGATTCGAAGGCTCGGATGACGATACCCAGCTTGAGGAATCTGGCAGTACAGTTCCACCAGCTGCAGCTTACTGCCAGGTTTGCTCTAGTGGTGAAGAGGGAGGGGATGATGAGGTCACTGACTCCACGTGGGTGCCTCAAGGGAGAGAGGATGAGGAGGAGGACGAGGAGGAGGAGGATGCGGCGTCACATGTCCAACGAGGCAGGATGCCCCCTGGAGGCCAGGTAGAGGCCAGCACAGCAACTGTACAACACCGCAGAGCTCCGCCTGTGCAGGGCGCTGCCTCTGCACGTTATCAGAAAAGTTCTTTGGTGTGGGCCTTTTTTGAGACGAGTGCAGCAGATCGCACCACTGCTATTTGCAATATTTGTCTCAAGCGTATCTCGCGTGGCCAAAACATCAGCCGCTTGGGCACGACAAGCATGACCAGACATATGGCGACCTGCCATGCAGCTCGTTGGCAGGCACACATAAAAGACCCACACCAAAGAACTAAGCGGACCTCTCCTTGCTCCTCCTCAGCTGGGATCTCCATCCCCACTACACCTTCAGTCCTCTCTGAAAGCTGCTCTGAGAGGACTGAAGGTGTAGAATTCGGTGTGTCACAACCAAGTACTTGCAGTACACCGACGTCCGAATGCAGCAGGCAAATTTCCCTGCCCCAGCTGCTGGACCGTAGAAAGAAGTACACTCCCAGCCATCCACATGCCCAGCGGTTGAATGCTAGCCTTGCTAAATTGCTAGCACTTCAACTGCTGCCTTTTCAGTTGGTAGACTCGGCCCCCTTCCGTGAGTTTGTTCAATGTGCGGTTTCCTCAGTGGCAGGTTCCCAAACGCCACTTTTTCTCGCGGAAGGCGATTCCGTCTCTCTACCGGCATGTGGAGGGCAATGTCCATGCCTCGCTGGACAGGGCGGTCAGCGGTAAGGTGCATATTACCGCTGACTCATGGTCCAGCAGGCATGGACAGGGACGGTACCTTTCTTTCACGGCCCATTGGGTCACTCTATTGGCAGCTGGGAGGGATGCAGGACAAGGTGCAGTAGTGTTGGAGGTTGTTCCGCCACCACGCCTCCAAAACGCGACTACTGCTACTGGTTGTGACACACCTCTCTCCTCCACCCCCTCCTCTTCTTCTTCCTCCAGTGCTCTGTCCTTGGAACCAGCGGTGCTCCGTAGGCGTACAAGGGGCTACGCAAGTACGCAGGCAAAAAGATGCCATGCCGTGCTTGCGCTGGTGTGTTTGGGGGACAGGAGCCACACTGGGCCAGAGGTTCTGGCAGCTCTGCAGGGGCAGGCCGAGAGGTGGTTGACGCCACGTCAGCTTAAGCCAGGAATGGTCGTTTCTGACAATGGCACCAACCTCCTCTCCGCCCTGCGACAGGGGCAGCTCACCCATGTGCCCTGCATGGCTCACGTCCTCAACTTGGTGGTGCAGCGGTTCTTGGGCAGGTTCCCAGGCTTACAGGATGTCCTGAGGCAGGCCAGGAAAGTCTGTGTGCATTTCCGCCGATCTTATAATGCCAGTGCTCGGCTGACTGAGCTGCAAAAGGAGCTGAACCTGCCCAAGAACCGCCTAATATCTGACATGCCCACCAGGTGGAACTCAACGTTGGCCATGCTGCAGCGACTGCACACGCAGCAGAGGGCCATCAATGAGTACCTTTGCGACTACGGCACCAGGACAGGGTCAGGGAGCTTGGTTTTTTTTCCCCACGTCAGTGGAGCATGATCAGGGATGCATGCACTGTCCTCTCACCATTTGAGGAGGCCACGAGGATGGTGAGCAGTGACAGTGCATGCATCAGTGACACTGTCCCTCTTGTCCACCTGTTGGAGCATACGCTGCGTGGGATAATGGACAGGGCACTTGAGGCAGAACAGAGGCAGGAAGAGGAGGACTTCCTTGCCTCTCAAGGCCCCCTTTATCCGGACAGTGTTCCTTCTGTCCCACCCATCACACAGGAAGAGGATGAGGAGGAGGAGGAGGAGGAGGAGGAGGATTGTGTGAGCATGGAGGTGGAGCCTGGCACTCAGCATCAGCAGCAGCAGTCTTTTAGGGATGATGTACAGTCCCAACAAGCCAGTGGACTTGTACGTGGCTGGGAGGAGGTGGCTGGCGATCATGTCATCCTCAGTGACCCAGAAGACTCCGGACCGAATGCCTCAGCTAACCTACGCTGCATGGCCTCCCTGATCCTGCAAAGCCTGCGGAAGGATCCTCGTGTTCTTCGGATCAAGGAGAGGGACCATTACTGGCTGGCCACTCTCCTTGATCCGCGGTACAAGGGTAAGGTTGCGGACCTTATCTTGCCGTCGCAGAGGGAGCAGAGGATGAGACATCTCAGGGAGGCCTTGCAGAAAGGTCTGTGCAACGCGTTCCCAGAAACTGGGAGGCTACAAACTCCTGGTCCTGGGCGACGAGTTGCTGAGGCTTCGGTCAGTGGCAGAAGGAGCGGTGGGGAAGGTGGACGTCTGACCGATGCGTTCAGACAATTTTTTAGTCCGCAGCCCCAAGGTATGATCGGTTCCAGCAACCATCGCCAGCGTCTGATATACATGGTGCAGGAATACCTTGGGGCAAGGTCAGACTTGGACACCTTTCCCACCGAAAATCCTCTGGCTTACTGGGTCCTGAGGATGGATCACTGGCCAGAGCTTGCACAGTATGCAATTGAGCTACTGGCCTGTCCTGCCTCCAGCGTTCTTTCCGAACGCACATTCAGTGCTGCTGGAGGATTTGTGACTGATCATAGGGTGCGCCTGTCCACCGCCTCGGTTGATCGACTGACATTCATCAAAATGAATCAGTCTTGGATCACCACCAGCTACCAGGCACCTGAGGCGGATATAACCGAATAAATTTTTAATGTCACATCCCTTCAAGACTGCCTATGCTGATGCTGAGTGACTGTCCTCTTATGTTCACTGACTATCCTCTTCCTCCTCCTCAATGATCCATGCCACAGCACCAGTGCCTAAGGCACAATTTTTCAGCCCCTGTTTAACAGGGGCGTGTACTTACAATTTTTTAAAAAAATGCTTCGCAACACGTGTGACTGCTGTGCTCCAAGTACAGTCTCTGTGAGGGCCGTGTTGCAGTGTTGTGGCACCAGCACCAGTGCCTAAGGCACAATTTTTCAGCCCCTGTTTAACAGGGGCGTGTACTTACAATTTTTTAAAAAAATGCTTCGCAACACGTGTGACTGCTGTGCTCCAAGTACAGTCTCTGTGAGGGCCGTGTTGCAGTGTTGTGGCACCAGCACCAGTGCCTAAGGCACAATTTTTCAGCCCCTGTTTAACAGGGGCGTGTACTTACAATTTTTTAAAAAAATGCTTCGCAACACGTGTGACTGCTGTGCTCCAAGTACAGTCTCTGTGAGGGCCGTGTTGCAGTGTTGTGGCACCAGCACCAGTGCCTAAGGCACAATTTTTCAGCCCCTGTTTAACAGGGGCGTGTACTTACAATTTTTTAAAAAAATGCTTCGCAACACGTGTGACTGCTGTGCTCCAAGTACAGTATCTGTGAGGGCCGGGTTGCAGTGTTGTGGCACCAGCACCAGTGCCTAAGGCACAATTTTTCAGCCCCTGTTTAACAGGGGCGTGTACTTACAATTTTTTAAAAAAATGCTTCGCAACACGTGTGACTGCTGTGCTCCAAGTACAGTCTCTGTGAGGGGTTGCAGTGTTGTGGCACCAGCACCAGTGCCTAAGGCACAATTTTTCAGCCCCTGTTTAACAGGGGCGGGTAATTACAAATCTTGATCTAATAGTTCACAGCAGGGCCCATTCCTGCGCCCACCAAGAGTAACTATGAGGGCCTGCAGTCTTGTGGCAACACCGTCCACCACCACCGCCAAAGGCCCAATTTTTCTGCCCTGTTCATCAGGTGCTTGCAATTACAAATCTTGATCTAATAACTCACAGCAGGGCCCATTCCTGCGCCCACCAAGAGTAACTATGAGGGCCTACAGTCTTGTGGCAACACCGTCCACCACCACCGCCAAAGGCCCAATTTTTCTGCCCTGTTCATCAGGTGCTTGCAATTACAAATCTTGATCTAATAACTCACAGCAGGGCCCATTCCTGCGCCCACCAAGAGTAACTGTGAGAGCTTACAGTCTTGTGGCAAAACCGTCCACCACCACCACCACCACCACCCCCAATTTTTCTGCCCTGTTCATCAGGTGCTTGCAATTACAAATCTTGATCTAATAACTCACAGCAGGGCCCATTCCTGCGCCCACCAAGAGTAACTATGAGGGCCTACAGTCTTGTGGCAACACCGTCCACCACCACCGCCAAAGGCCCAATTTTTCTGCCCTGTTCATCAGGTGCTTGCAATTACAAATCTTGATCTAATAACTCACAGCAGGGCCCATTCCTGCGCCCACCAAGAGTAACTGTGAGAGCTTACAGTCTTGTGGCAAAACCGTCCACCACCACCACCACCACCACCCCCAATTTTTCTGCCCTGTTCAACAGGTGCATGCAATTACAAATCTTGATCTATTAACTCACAGCAGGGCCCATTCCTGTGCCCACCAGTCTTGTGGCTACACCAACATCTAATAGGGCAAATTTCTGCAGAGTATATACGCCAGGCCCCTACTTTCAAACATCCAACTTACAAACGACTCCTACTTGCAAATGGAAAGAGAAAACAGGAAGTGAGAGGAAATCTACCCCTAGGAAGGGAAATTCTATCCTGTTAGATTTAATTTGGGAAAAAGGTATCTCCTCTCTACTGATACTTTATCACCAATCCTTGTTTCAATTAAAACCCCACTTTTCCAAAAACATTTGTCATTGGGACGGAAAGTGAGGTGACATGTTCTGAACAGATGTGCAAAGACAGCAAATGTTACAGGGGTGATAACCCCTCCCTATGTTCTCCAAAAAGCTTAAAAATAGATTTTTTTGGGATGGAGCTACACTTCATAATGTACCTGTTCAGATTCTACTTAAGATCAAACCTAAAGCCGCAAGTGGTTTTAAATGGCTTCTTTTTTTTTCCTTTACAAATGTCATTTTGTGCAAGGACAGTTCTAAACACGGGAAACACATGCCACTTCACAGGCATACTTTGGACACCCCCCAGGTACCATATTTAAAGGAAAATGTCACTTTTTTTTTTTCACTTTATGCATCATTAAAATGACTGCTCCCGAAAAAACGTTAGTTTTTAAAAGTTCTTTTTGCATTGATATATGTCCCCTGGGGCAGGACCCGGGTCCCCAAACCTGTTTTATGACATTAACATGCATATTGGCCGTTGTAATTAGCACTTTTGATTTCGAACGTTCGCGTCCATTATAACGTATAGGGTTCGAAAATTCGCGCGAACTTTCGGTCCGTTCGAAGGTTCTGGTTCGAACCGAACCCGGGGGTGTTCGGCTCATCCCTACCTATGACCAGGCGGAACCTTAGTACAGCCCAGCCAGACTGATGCCAAAGTAAAACCTGTACAATTAACCACCAGAACTCTGTTATAGTTCTGAGGAAAAACTAAATTTACATTGATAGCGCACACTGTAATAAAGTGTGGGCGCTACACTCTCATTGACACCAACGATGGGGCACTTCCTCCAAGTCCAAACACAATATTCCCATGCACACATTCGTGGAAATAGCTGTAGTAATGCTGAGTGCTGTAATGACCACCGCCTGGAAACTAGACAATCACAGTGAAAAAATGTCACCAGCACACCAAGGATTCCTCAAGAGGGTCCAAAGCTTTATTCACATGGTCGCATTGTACACATACGGCAATGTTGCAGAGCCACGCAGGGCCCCTTAGTCAGGCAAGTGACAACTCGCTTATCTGACGAAGGGGCCCTGCGTGGCTCCGAAACATTGCCGTATGTGTACTGTGCGACCATGTGAACAAAGCTTTGGACCCTCTTGAGGAATCCTTGGTGTGCTGTTGACATTTCGTCACCCTATTCCTCCCACTGACACAAACTACCGTATTTATCGGCGTATAACACGCACTTTTTTACCCTGAAAATAGAGGGTAAATTGTGCCTGCGTGTTATACGCCGATATATGTTCTTTTAACAGGGGGCGGGGATCGGGGATCGGGCGTCCGCCCCAGGGTGCCACCTATTGGGAGGCTATCAGACCAGCCGCCCGCCTCTCCGGGCCGCGGAACAGCGCTGCTAGCTCGGGGGGAGCGGAGGACATTCCTGTATTGCCCAGCCCTTAGTGTGCGGCTGTGTTGCTCGAGCGGCGCAGATTACCTTATCGCCGCTCGTTGTGCCTGCTCTCCTCCTCCCGCTCCGCCTCCTCCTCGTGTGTAGCTTGTGATTGGAGGAGGCGAGCGGACACGTGACCGTCAATGAAACAGAGGAGAGCAGTCACATGACCGGGTCCACCATAGAGCGCGGCGTTGATGCCGGTAATTAGTGGTACTTTTTGATTTGCGGTGGGTGGCACGGGAGGAGCGGTGTATGGGAAGGGGCTGACATGCTGTGAAGTTTTCTCAAATTTGGAGTGTGCATGCAGCGCTGGGAGTGCAGGGGGGGGGTCTTCATAATGAAAGGAGGTCCATGTGTTGTACTGGGGTCCATGTGTTGTACTGGGGTCCATGTGTTGTACAGGGGTCCATGTGTTGTACAGGGGTCCATGTGTTGTACTGGGGTCCATGTGTTGTACTGGGGTCCATGTGTTGTACTGGGGTCCATGTGTTGTACTGGGGTCCATGTGTTGTACTGGGGTCCATGTGTTGTACAGGGGTCCATGTGTTGTACAGGGGTCCATGTGTTGTACTGGGGTCCATGTGTTGTACTGGGGTCCATGTGTTGTACTGGGGTCCATGTGTTGTACTGGGGTCCATGTGTGGTACTGGGGTCCATGTGTGGTAGAGGGGTCCATGTGTTGTACAGGGGTCCATGTGTGGTACAGGGGTCCATGTGTGGTACAGGGGTCCATGTGTGGTGCAGGGGGTCCATGTACTATGCAGGGGGGCTGTGTAAAAAAAAAAATTCTGAAAATTCCCTCTTAAATTGGGGTGCGTGTTATACGCCGGCGCGTGTTATACGCCGATAAATACGGTATTTCTCCCCCTAATGCAAAAGATGGGGCATTGTTTTTTGCTACTGATCTGTGGGAGTCTGAAAGACAGTAAAGTGGCCCTTTGTTTAAAAAGACCCGTGCCCCAGAGGAACCCTTGAAATAATTTTCAGGTCTCGGGGAACCCCTGGTAAGATAAGTCTGGGAAAATGCCCCCCGTACATTGGTGGTGGTAAGTGGGAAGACTACCCCTCTCACAGGGATGGCCAGAATGATATCCTTGCAGTTATGTCACTGGCTCTGCCAAGTGGTGTTGGTCCTGGAACTATGAAGGCCACATCAGATGGAAAGTCAGTTAGCCACAGCTCAAGGAACCCCTAGCTATCCTTGGAGGAACCCTGGTTGAAAATGGCTGGTTTAGACTCATGGCTGTGACAAAGGAATGCAGCGGCAGGGGAGCTCTGGAAGATGTGCATCAGTGAGTGGGAGGTGGACCTTCAAAAGAAGAAAACATTTTTTTTAAATCATAATTAGAAAAAGTCTGCATATCCGAAAAAAGCATATAACTCAATAAATAGTCAAGAAAGAAGGGTTCTAAAACTGAATATAGATACAACTTCAGGAATCTTCTAGCTAGCACACCAAAATGTAGCATTTCAATAATTATATTTCCAAACTTTCAAATAATATAGAAATGGGGATCTCCAAACTACGACTAGTGGGCCAAATCCAGCTCACTGCAAGACTTTACCCAGCCTGCAGTTCCGGTCAGTGGCCTCTCACATAGGTCAGCCTATGCTCACAGTTTCTTCCCAACTCTCTCCCTGCCCTCCGCTCTCCAGTACCATGATTATATCATTGTTGAGCCTAACAAACATTCACATGCTTGTTCGATGGAGCTTTCTTCGACTAGACCTGATGAGGCCTTTGATGCAAGGGGGGCACTTTGATTTTGACCTGATGTAGGGGGGGACTCTGATGGGAACGCAAATATTTGTAAAATATACAATGGTTTACCTACTAAAAAGTTTGTAATCCCAGATTATAGCGAAATATGCTTAAAGTGGAGTCCCACTCATTTTTAACCACATTGTAATATGCATCGCTAATTAATTAAAGTGGTTGTAAAGGCACAAGGATTTTTACCTGCACAGTGGAGGTAAGTATGATATGTTTGTTATTAAAAAAAAAAAAAAGAGGGTTTAGTAACCCTTTAAGAGTTCCCTTCACTGGAACTAAGGGGCCAAGCCCAACCCCTGAAAAGCCTCCATTCCATAATCCCCCCTCCACCAAGTGATTTTGACCAGTGCAGAAAGCAAGGTCCATAAAGACACAGATGAGCGAGTTTGGGGTGGAGGAACTTGACTGACCTGCACTATCGAGTTGACCTCAACCCGATAGAACACTGTTGGGATGAATCGGAGTGGAGACTGCGAGCCAGGCCTTGTCAATGCACAAATGCTCTTCTGGAAGAATGGTCAAACATTCCTATAGACACACTCCTAAACCTTGTGGACAGCCTTCCCAGAAGAGTTGAAGCTGTTATAGCTGCAAAGGATGGGCCAACCCAATATTGAACCCTACGGACTAAGACTGGGATGCCATTAAAGGTTATGAGTGTGTAAAGTCGGGGCGTGGCCTGACCAGGCATGAAGATGGCTGCTTGATCTCTCTGCTCCCGCTGCCTCACGTCCTGCACTTAGCCTTACAGAGAAATTTTTTACAAATAACGGCCTGAAGAGATGGGGACTGCCTCAAGGAACTCCTCCACCTCCCGCTCCCGTTCTCCCAGGAGATCTAACGGCGGCCTTTCAACTAATATCCCGGACATGTTCCGCTCTCAAAGAGACAACATGGCGCCCGATCGCCTCAGATCCTCTCAAGCCTCGGCTCCCGCGCTGCACGGCTCTCCCCGGGCACTAAACGGATCCCGATCTACCCCTCTTCCGCCGGACCTTTCGGAACACACCCTGGATTTGGAACCGATTGTACCCCCTCCATCGCAGCAACCCCAGCTCAACATACAGGACCTCCGCACCATAGCTGCAGATATCAAAGACACTTTGTCAGCGGCCATATCGGAACTCCGCCTTGACATCCATGCACTAAACAATAGGGTGCTCCATATGGAGGAAGCGGTAGACAGACAGGACACCCAGCTTAAAAAGACCACTCATTATGTGGACACCCACACCCTCCAACTGCGGGACATGCAGAGACATCTGGAAGACCTCGACAACAGGGGCAGACGCCATAATCTGAGGGTCAGAGGTCTTCCAGAAACCGTTGAGGGTCCACAAGTACAGGCTGAGGTGACCAACCTGTTCAACGGTCTCCTTGAAAGGCTGCCACACACTCCCATAGCAATGGACCGAATCCACCGCGCATTACAGCCCAGGGGACGGGACACTGATCCCCCGCGGGATGTAGTCTGCTGCCTACCTGATTTCAGACTCAAGGAAGACATACTCAGAAAGGCCAGGGGGAAGCAGCAGATACTCCACGCCGGCCACACGATTCAGATTTACCAAGATCTTTCCAACATCACCCTGCAACATCGGAGAGACCTGCGCCCGCTACTCGAATCCCTCAAGGCGAATGGTATCCCATACAAATGGAAATTTCCATTTTGCCTCACCGCTACGGCTCAAGGCCGCACGGCCTATCTGAAAGTGCCAGAAGACCTTCCTGATTTCTGCCACACTCTTAACATTCCTTTGACAGCCGTTCCTGACTGGTTTGCGGACTTCCGCCGCTCCGCTGTGAGCAGAATCAACTCGCCGCCTGAACAAATGGAAACCCAGGGACCCAACCTACGGAGAAACCGTTCTCCCTCCTCTCAACCACACCGTGACACTGACAGGGGTCACCGTGCTGCTCGGAACCCGTTCAACCCACCGAACCCCCGGAGAGCTCGGAGGGGACACTAACGCCTGAAGAGGGAAAGGAAGGAAAAGGGAAAGGAAAGAAAAACATTCCACAGCTGTACGTATTGACCTGATGGTACACACTTTATTCTGTTGGACTGATGCCACTTAGAACTACAATACTAACTGATGATGCTCGTTGGCCACTTCGATTGCCCCCCTCACTGCTGCAAGTGGACACCGCCCACCACGATCCCTTACCTCCAATCCGCGCTTCTCAGCTCCTCCTCTCCGGGACGAACAGGCGACACCCATCGGCTTCAACTTCCCCGGGACTCTGACTACATCCCCCAGGATGCCTCGCGACCGGAACTGAATCTCCTCCGGATATCCGGCGATTGTCCCTCGACGCAGACTTCCGCCACTCCTGGAAGACCTCCGCTCCTCCTCCACCCGTGCATATCGGCTCTAGGCATCCGCGAACGAGACGCCAGATCAAAGGACCCTCTTCAGACTACCCTGCTAACCGCCAGTGGCCGAACTGCTACACCTGTCTCCTCCGCTGCGGTCTTTGTCCGGAACTATCGACCCCACCTGACTATCACTGACCCACTGGCTTCCTACTTCTCCTTGATGACGCCAGTCGTTCAAAACGCTGGTCCTACGATCTGCACCACAGGTGAGCCCCACACAAGGCCCTGCCTCTCCTCCATCGATAGCACTTGGCAAAACGCCACGCGACTGTAACACACTGGCGGACACCTGCTACATTCTTCTCCCTAGACATTGTCTACCCACAGGAATGCCTCACCGAATTCATGTGTTTTTTTTTTTTTTTTTTTTTCTTTAACGCCCGGGACTATATACATGTTGCCTTAACACAACTGATCCAAGCACCACCCATCTTACTGCCCCAATTGGTTAAATATGTGTACACCCTGGTCTGATACGACACCCATTATGTGGTATACTTGCTTGCTGGTTTCTATACTGTTGGTATTTACTGTTAACTGTTATGAAGTGTTTTAGCAGGCTCTCCTATGCACCCCTAGGATCATCTCCTTCCTATGTCTTCCTGTGTATCCGTAAAGCCTAACATCTTCACACAATTGTTTCCACTTTACCTGAACAACCATACAACAACATCATCTCCCATGACCGAGCACCAATCGTTATGTCTCACTTAAACACTACTATGGTCGGGCATCCGGGAGATATTCTGACATTTTTTATATATTCTCTCATTTCCTCCTGCCTGGTTAGCTTCATCCCCCACACAGTGGTGTCCAGGGATAGGCTCACATAATATTCTGTGGGCCTGTCCCTTCTCACCCTGTACAAATCCGATTGCCTTCACACATAGCGGTAAGAAGGTACAGTTCTACCTTCCACCTCATCGGTTTCCTCTCGTGAGTCTATCTCACTTTCCGCTCACCCCACCTACCTTGTTGCATTAATCACTATCCGCTATCTGTCCACCTTTCCCCCGTAACCGACACTATAACGGTACGCTCCAATAGACAGGATGAGCTCCTCCAACACACCTTCAGGGGATTCAATACGTCACACGCAACTCAAATTATGCTCTATAAACATCCAAGGCCTTAATACGCCCGAGAAGCGAGCCCAATTGCTCTCCTCCTTACATAGATCTAAAATCCATATTGCCTTAGTTCAGGAGACGCATTTTAGGTCGGACTCTATTCCTAAATTATGGGATAATCACTACCCCCTAGCATTTCATGCCTCTAATGACGCGGCCAAATCCAAAGGGGTTTCTATACTCATCTCGAAACATTGCCCCATCCAAAATATTACCACCCTAATAGATCAGGAAGGGAGATACCTGTTCCTAAAAGGTATGCTTTACAACAAACCAATCACCATAGCCAATCTCTATGCCCCAAACTCCCATCAAGTTACCTTTTTCCGCACTACCTTCCACCTATTGACAGCATTCCAATCAGGTACATTAATCGTCGGGGGCGACTTCAATGTCACTCTTTGCCCAATCATTGATTCGTCCACTGGTAGCTCTGTCCTTCCCTATAGAGCTCTCAAAGCGATTAAAACGGAACTACACACACTATTACTCCATGACACTTGGCGAACGCTCAACCCTAACGGTAAAGACTACACCTTTTTTTCGGCCCCGCACAACAGACACTCCAGATTGGACTACTTTTTTATCTCTCAACCTGACCTTTCTCATCTCACCGCCGCAACCATTGAACCTATGATACTGTCGGATCGCTGCCCGATCACCATGACCTTATCGCTACCCCCCACCTCACCCTCCTCACGTATCTGGCGCTTGGACAATTCCCTTCTCTCTGACTTGGACGTAAACACGAAAACTCAGACTCTACTCTCAAATTACTTCCTGGAAAACGACACTGATGACACTGACCCGACCACAATCTGGGCTGCTCACAAATGTGTACTGAGAGGCCATTTCATATCCTTAGCGTCCGCACGGGCTAAACTCAAACGCACTCACATAGATTCTCTGACCAAACGTGTCAGAATACTGGAAAAAACACACAAAGCTTCTAGAGCGAATGATACTCATTCTGAGCTCCTCCTGGCTAGAGAGGAACTTCTTGCTGTTCTAAATGCATCACTGCGTCGGAAATTTTCTTTATCACAGAAGCTGTTCTACGAATTCAGCAACAAATCCAGCAGACTATTGGCCAGAGCCCTACAGATAAAAAAAGCTTCACATACAGTGCACATGCTTAGAAGACCCGACGGTACTTCCCTGACTAACACCGAAGACATCGCTCGACACTTTGTTGAATATTTTTCCAAACTATATAATCTACCAACCAATAGTACATTACCACGAAATACTACCAGACAGGAGGCTATTGACTCCTTCCTCGCTCAATACTCTCCGGATCCCCTTCCCCCAGACGATACTACAACACTTGCTTCCCCAATTACTGCCGACGAGACACTGACCGCCCTGAAACAGTTAAAGACCGGAAAGAGCCCAGGCCCGGACGGCCTTACCACTTGCTACTACAAATCATTCCAAGAGGTCCTACTCCCTCACTTCCTCAAAGCCTTTAATAGTGTTTCATCCAGCGCTTCTACGAAAAGGGACCTGTTAGAAGCCCATGTAACTCTAATACCCAAACCAGACAAGGACCCCACCGTAGTCTCCAACTATAGGCCCATTTCGCTACTTAATGTGGACATCAAATTGTACGCTAAGATAATAGCCAATCGCTTACAACCCCTCCTACCAAAATTAATTAACTTGGACCAGGTGGGTTTTGTCTCTGGTAGAGAAGCCAGAGCTAACACCATCAAGGCGTTGAACATCCATCACTGGCTCTCCACGACCTCCAATAAGGGTTTTTTCCTTTCCCTCGACGCTGAGAAGGCGTTTGACAGAGTGGCCTGGGACTTCATGGTAGCGACGCTACGAGCTGTGGGAGTGCCTCCTACTCTCATCCAGATGATCATGCTCTTATACTCCTCGCCATCCGCTAAGATCAGAGTTAATGGCCACCTGTCAGACGCCTTCTCGGTGACTAATGGCACCTGACAGGGATGTCCTCTTTCACCGCTATTATTCTTACTGACTATGGAACCCCTCCTTTGCAAACTCAGGAGTAACCCAGATGTTAAAGGCATACAAATTGATCAGAAAACATACAAAGTAGCAGCGTACGCAGATGATGTCCTACTATTCCTGACGGACCCAGTTACCACCATCCCCAACCTCCTCAAGGACTTTGCCCTCTTTAAATCTCTATCGAATCTCCAAATTAACTTCAGCAAATCCCACGCCCTAAACATATCCCTCCCTCCGAATCTGGTAACGCAATGCAAACGTAACTTCCCGTTCTCATGGGAACCACATGCAATCACCTACCTCGGGATTAAAATTCCTCTTAAACTCTCTGACCTATTCGCCTCTAACTTTCAACCCATATTACAAACCATCCAATCTGACCTTCTTAAATGGCACCATGGCCCCTTTTCTTGGTTTGGCAGACTCGCCATTGTAAAAATGAACATATTACCCAGGCTTCTCTATTTGCTCCAAGCCATACCGATTAAGCTCCCACCTTCTTTCCTCTCTTCCTTCAAGCGCATATGTAGAAACTTTATCTGGTCCTACCGAGCTCCGAGACTGAGCTGGTCCCGCCTAACTCTTCTGAAACTGAAAGGAGGCCTGGGCTTACCAGATATTGCTAAGTATCACTGGGCATGCCACTTATCCAGAGTGGCATGTACACAAAGCACACAAGGATTGGGTACATCTGGAACAATCAATTGCTTCGACCCCCCTCTCACATCTACCATGGCTACATCCAGCCCACATTCCCAAACATGTCACACATCATCCATTCATAGGTGCAACAATACACTGCTCCCGCCTTGCCGGTAAGCATGCCAAGATACTGAATGCCCCTGGACCCATGACCCCATTGACCGACAACCCGGGTTTCCCCGCCAACATCCAAGTCAGTGATCCGACAGTGCCTTTGGACAGCCGGTGTTTAACGGCTAGACAATTTCACGTCAATAGTGATCTAATGTCCCACCAGATTATGGTTGCAACCTTCCCCTCACACCGAATTCCCCTGTTCAAATCCATGCAAATCGCCCACTATCTACGATCTACTAACCCCACAGTGCCGTGGCACTCTGAATACACACCGTTCGAAACCCTATGTTCTCAGGCCGAACCTCAGAGACATGTCATTTCCCAAGTATATGCTCTTCTATTCTCCTCACACGACATCAAAACAGACAGCTTAGTCAGACAATGGGAATCGGACCTCAACTTAGATTTGTCACACAGAGAATGGGAAAACATATTCTCCTTTATTCATAAGGGTTCCATTAATGTTTCTATTCAAGAGAATAGATACAAAATCTTTTCCAAGTGGTACAGAACTCCCGACCGGATCCATAAATTTCACCCTAATCTCTCACCAACCTGTTGGAGGTGCAATAACGCTCCCGGCTCCCTACTTCAACTTTGGTGGACATGCCCTTTGCTCCAACCATTCTGGTCTGAGGTACAATCTTTGATCTCCCGCATCACAACATATGCCATTCCGCTCTCCCCTGCCCCTTTTCTATCACACCACACCTCAGCCCCCACAGGATCCTATAAAAGATCCCTGACTATACACCTCGTAAACGCTGCTAACCAATGCGTCCCTGTACATTGGAGGAACACATCCCCTCTGACGATCAAAGAGTGGATTCATAGAGTTGATAAGATCGAAGAGATGGAAAACCTGATTAACCAGACCAAAGACAACACCGCCACACATGAACAAACGTGGGCTTGTTGGAAACATTTTAGACAACAATCTCTTACCCTACCAAATCCCCCATGATACATGCTCTTCCTAGCACCTGATACCTCCAAATCATTACTTCCCCAATGCTTAAAGTCCTTACTGAATCTTACTTGACACTAGTATGCCGAATGTTGGTACCTTCCTGACACACCATCTGACACCCTTCGATTGATGATTCGCCCCCTCTTCTGGCCTCTTCATATCGCCAGGGACATACAGATCTCCCTGACGGTCCGATTCACACTCATACCCGACCTCCTCATTCCCCAGATGTACTTTGGGGTTCGCACCCATCCACAGCAAGATCCCTCACGGGGTGGATGGGACGCGACACCATACTAGAAGCAAATAAACATACCACCACTTCTCTTTTCATACATCCTCCGCTCCCCTTCAATATCCTTGTCCTTTCTCATCTACCTTTCATACGTAAGATGCTTAGCTTATAATTACCTCTTATGTTATTCTGCATGATGATACAAGTTGTTCACTGCTTAGGCAGAACATTTTAGTTATAAGAGTTTTGATTTTTCCTGATTGTAAGACTCACACATATACCTAAGCCTTTATCGGCCATGCATATGTCACTGTCTACATGGTTATCAATCTCTGATATTTGTTCCTGTTATTGTTGCATTTATCTGTAACTGCCTGTTTAAAACAATAACATTTCTTCAACATATGAGTGTGTAAAGTCAGGCGCCCCAATACTTTTGGTAATACAGTGTTTGTTAGATGGACAATTTTGTACCTCCGGTCTGTGGCAGCTATATATTTCTATTGAAAGCCACACTCGTCCTGTTCTGTTCTATTCCTATGCGCCTCCCTTGGATCTATAATGTAATATTTATGTGTCAAATAATGGTATAATGAGAAATACCAGCAACTTTTTTTTAGCTTGGCTCTATGTTAAGTGCTACAAACAGACACCAGATCCTAAATTACAGCGGGGAAAACTGTCACTATATCCCGGGGGGAAATATCACCTATAAAGAGACTTTCTGCTAATACTCGGCTTTCTAGGGATTAAGGCAGCGACTGTCAGGGAACTAATATGTGCAGCTTATTAACTTTCACAGAGATATTGTACAGTATTACCAGATGATTTTAATTAACATTGGGAGCGCACAATATGTAAGTACTGTCTCAGGATGGAAATCTCATTAAGCGGTTCATCTGCTGTGTTATAGCCGGGCTTAAAGTGCGTCATGTCCCGGAGAAAACAAACACAGGAGCCTTTTATAGAACATGAAGGTTCTTGTCACATTTTACAACCCTTTAATTATGCATTAGAATGAATACAGCTGGGTACCTGAAATCGATTTAGCACTGAAATAAAGCATTGGAGTAAAGCTGTAAATAGGAAAAATTCTGGTTGGCCAGTTCTATCAGCTTCACGGAGAACCTGGTTGTTTTAGGGCTATCCTACTGGAGCAACTTCACCCAAAACCTACACACTATATTACCAAAAGTACTGAGATGCCTGCCTTTACACACTTATGAACTTTGATGGCCTCCCAGTCTTATGCCCCATACACACGGTCGGAAATTTCTGACGGAAAATGTCCAATTGGACCATGTTGTTGGAAAATCCGCCCGTGTGTGGGCTCCATCTGACTTTTTCCATCGGAATTTCCGATGGAATAAATTTGAGATCCTGCTCTCAAATTTTCCGACAACAAAATCCGATCGGAATTTTTCCGATCGTGTGTAGAGAATTCCGACGGACAAAGTGCCACGCATGCTCAGATCAAATTATGAGACCAAAGCTATTGGCTAATAGCCTCTACGTAGTTCCGTCGTACGCAACGAACGTCACCACATTCAGAATGATCGGATTTTCCGACAACTTTGTCCGACCGTGTGTATGCAACACCAGTATCGGACAAAATCTGTCAGAAAAAATCAGATGGATTTTGTGGTCGGAATGTCTGACCGTGTGTACGGGGGCTTAGTCCGTAGGGCTCAATATTGAGTTGGTCCATTCTTTGCAGCTATAACAGCTTCAACTCTTCTGGGAAGGCCGTCCACAAGGTTTAGGAGGGTGTCTATGGGAATGTTTGACCATTCTTCCAGAAGAGCATTTGTGAGGTCAGGCACTGATGATGGACTAGAAGGTCTGGCTCGCAGTCTCCGCTCTAATTCAACCCAAAGGTGTTCTATCGGGTTGAGGTCAGAACTCTGTGAAGACAACACAAAACAATCTCCTGCGCTCAGGAGCTTAGTCCGTATGTAAGTGGCGAAGCCAACCCTTTGGATAGAATATGAAAAGTCTTGCTGCCCTCCTCAGAACAATGGGTGTCCTTAGAGCTGAAACATACAGGAAAACAGGGAGGGCGCACCGACCTTGCGCATTACCAAAGATAAAATGTATTTAAATAGTAAAAGCAAGAGTCATACTTACAAACAAACGTTTAAAAAGACTTAACATAGCTCCACAAAATCAGAACTGTATCTTCTGCAACCTGGAACGGGTATAAGGAGGACAGTAACAGATCCTGAGTGCAGTATAAAAGGACACTGACAGTGATACACTATGGGAGTTCCTTATTCTTACTTTTACATGGGGATTGAATGAGGGCTCAATCACAGAGGGCATCCCGTATGAATATCAGTGAAACTTCCTCCATCACCTACAGAGACCCGAGGCTGGGTATAAAGCCACAAGCCCCAGTGATCTCCTTAAACAAGAGATCTCAAGATCTGGTAAGCGGCAGTCTTTTCAGTGGTGGAGGACCTTCCTTTCTATACCATCTCACTATTTTCTTTTTCTTGGGTGATAGAGCGTGTTGTCACCGTGTAGGCAAAACACAGAGGACCTGCCATTGGAATAATCGGTCCTGTTTTATGGAACTGTCATATGAACATTCTTTATGAGTCATTGCAAAAGGATTTTTTTTCTATATTCAATTTATTCTTTTACAGGGTGTATTTTTGCTCACTTAGGTTTGAATATTTTTTTATATAAGGCTGATGGAGCCTGGGGGGAGTGAGCCGCTGGAGGCTGGGGGGAGAGAGCCACTGGAGGCTGGGGGGAGAGAGCCACTGGAGGCTGGGGGGAGAGAGCTGCTGGAGGCTGGGGGGAGAGAGCCACTGGAGGCTGGGGGGGGAGAGAGCTGCTGGAGGCTGGGGGAGCGAGCCACTGGAGGCTGGGGGGGGGGAGAGAGCCACTGGAGGCTGGGGGGAGAGAGCTGCTGGAGGCTGGGGGAGCGAGCCACTGGAGGCTGGGGGGAGAGAGCCACTGGAGGCTGGGGGGAGAGAGCTGCTGGAGGCTGGGGGGAGCAAGCCGCTGGAGGCTGGAGGGAGCAAGCTGCTGGAGGCTGGGGGGAGCAAGCCGCTGGGGGGAGAGAACTGCTGAAGGCTGGGGGAGCGAGCTGCTGGAGGATGGGGGGAGAGAACTGCTGAAGGAGGCTGAGGGGGGGAGCGAGCCGCTGGAGGCTGGGGAAAGAGAGCTGCTGGAGGCTGGGGGAAGCGAGCTACTGTAGGCTGGGGGGGGGGGGGGGGGGGCGAGCCGCTGGAGGCTGGGGGAAAAACAGCCATTGGAGAGACAGGAGGAGCTGTAGATGTCCACAATCAGATGGGAGTCAGAGCTGGTGGAACCCGTCATGCAGGGAGGTTTCCCACACCGCTCCTGTGTGAACTTCACTATGACAAGCCTGGGTTCATACAGGAGTGGTGGGGATCCACATGCGATTCAGACAGGAATTGCACCACATGCAATTCTTTGCAGTGCAATTTGCGCTCATTCATTTTGTATGAACACAAATCGCACCGCAAACTATCAGTATCGGCGATAAAAAAGGGTATTGGTGCATCCCTAGTTACAGAGATGACTTGTCATATTTTACTCTTGTCAATGGGGATGTCGGACAGCATGCACCCCTCCTCTGTCAGGTACCCAATGATGGCATGTTGCTTCTTCTCTCTCTCTGTTTGGATACCCTGGATGCCTTGCTCTCACGCCCTATGCTTTGTACTCTGGGAATGATACGACTGCCTCCATTTTCCCTGTAATTTTACTCTTTTGTGTAAAAATGTTTTATATGATGTCATATGTAATAGCATATGTATCCTCTGTTTTATTTCTGAAAAATACTTAAATTATTGCAAATGAAAGAAAAACTCTGCTTACCCTTTCATAGCTGACCTAGGTATGGGGTGAGACCTTGCTAAGGGGTCCTAGACAATCCTATGGATTAATAATATTGAAGCTTGGAATTGGTTTGGATGTCTTTGCAAGAACGGGTACATTTTTTATTTTATTTTTGTGCCTGTTCCCCAACGGCCAATCAGTTTTTATTTTTTCTTGCCCAGTGTATAATAACACTTATCTGTTCAGCTGAGCCCCTGATCCTAATGCTATGATATACAATAGATCCAGGCACTGCTCCTCCTCTGTTCCTGGAGCCGTAATGCCCCGTACACACGGTCGGAAATTCCGATGGGAAAAGTCTGATCGGATTATGTTGTCGGAAAATCCGATCGTGTGTGGACTCTAGCGGGCTTTCTCCCTGTCAGAATTTTGAGAGCAGGACCTAAAATTTTCCGACAACAAAATCCGATTGGACTTTTTCCGATTGTGTGTATAGAATTCCGACGCACAAAGTGCCACGCATGCTCAGAATAAATTTGGGGACGAAAGCTATTGGCTACTGGCCTCTACGTAGTTCCGTTGTACGTGTTGTATGTCACCTCGTTCGGAACAATCGGATTTTCCGACAACTTTGTGCGAACGTGTGTATGAAACACAAGTTTCGGGCAAAATCCGTCTGAAAAAATCCGACGGATTTTGTGGTCGGAATGTCCAACCGTGTGTACAAGGCATTATACAGCCCACATTTTGTCATGTTACAACCAAAAACGTAAATGTATTTTATTGGGATTTTATGTGATAGACCAACACAAAGTGACACATAATTGTGAAGTGGAAGGAAAATGATAAATGGTTTTCAAATTACTTTTACAAATAAATATGTGAAAAGTGTGGGGGGGACATTTGTATGGCGCCCCCCTGAGTCAATATTTTGTAGAACCTCCTTTCACTGCAATTACAGCTGAAAGTCTTTTTGGGGATGTCTCTACCAGCTTTGTACATCTAGAGAGTGAAATTTCTGCCCATTCTTCTTTACAAAATATCTCAAGCGTCTGTGAACAGCAATTTTCAAGTCTTGCTACAGATTCTAAATTGGATTTCTAACACATGAATATGCTTTGATCTAAACCATTCCATTGTAGCTCTGGCTGTATGTTTCGGGTCGTTGTCCTGCTGGAAGGTGAACCTCCGCCCCAGTCTCAAGTCTTTTGCAAACTCTAACAGGTTTTATTCTACGATTGCCCTGTATTTGGCTCCATCCATCTTCCCATCAACTCTGCCCAGCTTCCCTGTCCCTGGTGAAAAAAAAGCATCCCCACAACATGTTGCTGCCACCACCATGTTTCACAGTGGGGATGGTGTGTTCAGGGTGATGTGCAGTGTTAGTTTTCTGACACACATAGCGTTTTGCTTTTAGGTTAAAACGTTAAATTTTGGCCTCCATCTGACTAGATCACCTTCTTCCACATGTTTGTTGTGTCCCCCACATGGCTTCTCACAAACTGCAAACAGGACTTCTTATGACTTTCTTTCAACAATTACTTTCTTCTTGTCACTCTTCCATAAAGATCAGATTTGTGGAGAACACGACTAATAGTTGTCCTGTGGACAGATTCTCCCCCCTCAGCTGTGGATCTCTGCAGCTCCTCCAGAGTTCCCATGGGTCTCTTGGCTCTTCTCTGATGAATGCTCTCCTTGCCCGGCCGGTCAGTTTAGGTGGACGGTCATGTCTTGGTAGGTTTGCAGTTGTGCCATACTCTTTCCATTTTCCGATGATGGATTGAACAGAGCTCCGTGAGATGTTCAAGGCTTGGGATATTTTTTTTATAACCTAACCCTGCTTTAAACTTCTCCACAACTTTATCCCTGACCTGTCTGGTGTGTTCCTTGGCCTTCATGATGCTTTTTGTTCACAAAGGTTCTCTAACAAACCTCTGAGGGCTTCACAGAACAGCTGTATTTTTACTGAGATTACCCACAAGTGGACTCTATCTACTAATTAGGTGACTTCTGAAGGCAATTGGTT
Source organism: Lithobates sylvaticus (assembly GCA_028564925.1). Lineage (NCBI taxonomy): Eukaryota > Metazoa > Chordata > Amphibia > Anura > Ranidae > Lithobates > Lithobates sylvaticus. The sequence goes on from CM053027.1 coordinate 27,215,733, forward strand.
CCACTAGATTTTAGTTAGGGTTATCAGAGTAAAGGGGGCTGAATACAAATGTACCCCCCACACTTTTCATATATTTATTTGTAAAATAAAATTGTAAACCATTTATTATTTTCCTTCCACTTCACAATTATGTGCCAGTTTTGTGTTGGTCTATCACATAAAATCCCAATAAAATACATTTACATTTTTGGTTGTAACATGACAAAATGTGGAAAAATTTCAAGGAGCATGAATACCTTTTCAAGGCACTGTAGTGGGAGCCTGTTTAGTTGAGGTTTCGCATCCAAATTCTGCCTAGCTACTTAACTGACAGTAGAATATCCTGGTGGATATTGGAAGAGGGTGGTATGGAGCAGAGGTGTGGGCTGACAGTTGAAGTCGAGCAAAGAGGATACTGGGGTGCCAATGATACAACCATTTCTCCAATGGAAGAATGACCAGTGGGACAAACGTAGACAGAACTGTTCATTCCTAGCCAGCGCTTTATATTTCCAGCTTGGATGGTGTTCCCAGATTTCTCTACATACATGAGTGGATTCCAGGATGAATGTCTTGGTAGGCATAGCTGTAAGAGTTCCCCCTCTAACAAATTGTCCTTATTTCTTCCCTTAGGTCCAAACCATGATAGTCAGCAAGAAGGAACAGTGATTACTCCTCCTGGTGAAGGCTAAGAAGGACGGACCTCAGTCCCTCCCCTGAAGAACATGCTATTTTCTGCAATTGATCATCTCATAATACATGGTTGTAAATACAAGACAGTTCAAATAAAAACTTTTAGTTTCCAAATTTAATGTCTTGTTAACCACATTCCGGAAGTGCTCCAACAATTAGCTACTGTCTGTAAAGCAAACCTGTCCTTTCTAAAAAGAAAAAGGGGGTAAGTATACAGCATTATCTGAAGAATACTTTATGGAAGGGTAAGAATATTTACAAAGACCTTTTAAAGCGGTTTTCCGGCCGAAATTATACTTTTTAAATAAAAATACCCCTATAATACACAAGCCTAATGTAATCTAGTAAAGTTAGTCTGTAAACTAAGGTCCGTTTTGTTAGTTTATAGCAGTAGTTTGTTATTTTATAAACTTACAGCAGGCCGTGGCCATCTTAAGTGTGGGCATATGAAGCCAGACTGTATTTCTTCCTGGATCTCATCCTTGCAGATCTCGCACATGCTCAGTGCAGCACAAGCAGTGTAATAGGTTTCAGGTCAGGTTTCCATAGCAACGGCAGTGTCAGAGAAAGTTGCTGCCCCTTCCCAGGAGGCATTGCAAACAGGACATGATGCGATGGGCCGCGGCCAGGGAGGAGGAAGTGAAAAATTAATACAGCAGATATACAGTAGGTACTGAGAAAAAAAATTTAAAAATATCCAATTCGTTTACAGTGCACATTTTGGTGAGGAATGCTGATGAGTTGTAAAAGTGGGTGGAACTCCACTTTAAATCATAAACTGAAAGATATTATTAAAAATCAATTCAAATTTCTAATCCACCTATATACCACCACCAAACAGACCATAGAAAAATCTTGGAAAACCCAAAACTGAATTTCCAAAGTAAAGGCTAAACTATCACCAGGTTTTTTTTTGAAACATTGATGGCTAAACTGAACGACAAAATGCACCTACCCTATATACTCGAGTATAAGCCCAGTTTTTCAGCACATTTTTTGGTGCTGAAAATGCCCCCCTCGGCTTATACTCGAGTCAAGCCCTTTTCTGCAGCAGAGAATGACATTTTCCGACCCGACTTTGGAGCCTCGTATCCAAATTTGGTGCGCAAACCCAGAGGAGCACTACAACATATCCAAAGATGGGGTTCCTAGCACCAAGTGACCCCGAGATACAGGGCCCCAAAGTCGGTCAACTGTGTCCATCTGCCGCAATGTCATTTCGGGACCCTTTGGGTCCAGAGACCCCAAATTTTGGCTGCATCTAGGAACCCTTAACCGCTTCCCGACCGCCTCCTGCACATATACGTCGGCAGAATGGCACGGCTAGGCAAAACCACGTACAGGTACATGGCCCTTTAATTGCCTAGCTGTGGGAGCTCCGTGACCACGGCCGCGGGACCAGCAGACCCGATCGCCGCTGGTGTCCCGCGATCAGGTCACAGAGCTGAAGAACGGGGAGAGGCCTGTGTAAACAACCCTCTCCCCGCGCTTCCTACTCTGCCTGTCATTGATCGGCTGTTCCCTGTCATCGGGAAAGCCGATCAATGACGTCAGACGTCAGCCCCGCCCCCTAATGTTAAAAAAAACACACACATCACAGACCATAACCCCTCCCCGCCCCCTAGTGGTTAACTCTTTAACTGCCAATGTCATTTATACAGGAATCAATGCATTTAAATAGCATTGATTGCTGTATAAATGACAATGGTCCCAAAAATTTGTCAAAAATGTCCGATGTGTCCGCCATAATGTCGCAGTCACAATAAAAATCGCTGATCGCCGCCATTACTAGTAAAAAAAAAAATATTAATAAAATGCTATAAAACTATCCCCTATTTTGTAAACGCTATAACTTTTGCGCAAACCAATCAATAATCGCTAATTGCGATTTTTTTTTACCAAAAATATGTAGAAGAATACGTATCGGCCTAAACTGAGGAAAAAAAATGTTTTTTTATATATTTTTGGGGGATATTTATTATAGCAAAAAGCAAAAAATATTGAATTTTTTTCCAAATTGTCGCTCTATTTTTGTTTATAGCGCAAAAAATAAAAACCGCAGGGGCGATCAAATACCACCAAAAGAAATCTCTATTTGTGGGAAAAAAAGGACGCCAATTTTGTTTTGGGAGCCACGTCGCACGACCGCGCAATTGGCAGTTAAAGCGACGCAGTGCCGAATCGCAAAAAGGGGCCTGGTCCTTTGGCTGCCAATTGGTCCGGGGCTGAAGTGGTTAACTACCAAGTTTGAAGTTCAGGGGAACTATGGCTGCAAATGGGCACAGTGAGGCTGCAAATGGGCATTGTTGACCCTCTTTTCCACTTACAGTAGCTGCGCATTTCTCACCCTAGGCTTATACTCGAGTCAATAAGTTTTCCCAGTTTTTTGTGGTAAAATTAGATATTAGGGATTAGGAAAATCCCTATTCCCGGATGAGTCTACCTACCTTCCACTCCTCCCCACCACCATCTTTGCTCTTATCCACTTTTATAAAACAATAACGGTGTGGCGCTACCTTAAATTTCAGTCTCAATCCAATAAATGCCCCAAATACATTAGTTTCCGACATGAAAGCCCAACCAACCGAGTTCCAACACGGAGGCCCGTCTACTTCTCACTGTTCTTTTGTGCACTTATTAGGGCAGTGATGGTGAACCTTGGCACCCCAGATGTTTTAGAACTACATTTCCCATGATGCTCAACTACACTGCAGAGTGCATGAGCATCATGGGAAATGTAGTTTCAAAACATCTGGGGTGCCAAGGTTCACCATCACTGTATTAGGGTATTGATAAAGCAGAGCTTCTGAATCATTGTGTAGTTATTTGTGTTAACCTCTTCCCACTTACCTAAGGCACATGGCGTGTGGGTTACTGAAAATGCACAGTAACTCAAAAAGACATTGAACGGAACAAAACACCCTAAGGAAGCTGCCATCTTTGCCTCTGTTTGATCGTCAGTTGCCATGGTACTGCACATGTGATTGGTTATTACACCAGCCATTTGATGGCTTGACAATTCGACTGAGAGCACAAGCAACTGTGACAGTTATGGTTCACAGAATGCCTTAAATGTAACCAGGGGCGGACTGACCATTCGGCCACTCGGGCACTGCCCGAGGGCCCCGGGCCACTAGGGGGCCCCATCAGGGTTGCCAGCCTCAGTAAAACCAGGGACAGTATGTAAAAATCTAAGTTTTTTTTACATCTGTTTCGGAAATGTCCCTTACCGGCATCCTTTTGGTCTTATAATCCAGAGATTATAGCTGCCCCACCTCTCCAGTACCTTCTCGACCAATAGAAACATGTCTGTGTATACTGTGTGTACATGTATGTGTATACTGTGTGAGTGTATACTGTGTGGCCCCATAATCTCTGATTGCCTGGGGGCCCCATAATCTCCTATTGCCCGGGGGCCCCATGAGTTGTCAGTCCGCACCTGAATGTAACTGTTTTGGCAAACACTTAAATCGATGGGTTCAGTTCTGCATTATTTGTGAACATCAGGGCCGTGAGTGGGAGATCCCTACATATTTAGAAGTGAGGGGTCTGGGAGGGGCCAACCCAGAAAGTGGGCATGGTGGATGGCCCCTGCCATTTAGAGATGGGGGTCTAAGCAGGGCAAATCTGTAAAAAGGGTGTGATTTGGGCACTCTCAACTCTAAAAGTTGGCAGTAACATATGGACCTGGGGCAGGGTTAACACAGTGTACCGGTATCCATGACCATCATTTTGGTAAGTATGGTAAGTTTAGTCTAAGTACCACTGTTTCCTCTAAGATAAGCCTTAATGGCAGTGTTAACCAGGGCTTTTTTCTCAGAGAATAGGTGACGGTACTCCCCCCCACTTCCAAGTCACCCCTTTGTCTCCGCCCCCTACCCTCCGTTGAGCACCGTCCCTTGGTTCTACCGCCTACCCACCTCCCAGTACCGCCCCTTTTAGAGAATACAGAACCAAATATCACGTTTTAGTTACATGGTTACATAGTTAGTCTGGCTATGGGAATGTTTGTACCTATACAAAGACAGGGAGGGCGCTAATTTTTACATTATTAGCAAGCGGTCACTTAAAAATAATGTAAAAAGATACATTTTCTAAAATGCATCAAGATGATGGTCTGGTGTTTATGGGAGAGGCACCCTGTTGTTGGTGCAGGGATATAGCCCCCTCTCTATGGGAACAAGGGCGCATCTGTGCGTCTGACAACATGACGCAGCATATGGTATATTTTGATGTATTGGCATGGTGGGGCGGGGCCCACCCGGATGGGTGTGATGGGCCCTGGTGGGTGTCACCCCGACATGTGAATGGCCATATGTAGAGGGAACCTATAGAAAGCTAGTCTGCTATTTCCAAGGCTCTGATGAAGAGGGTACTCCCTCGTAACGCGTAAGCCGCTTGCGATACCATCTGGTTCCTCTTATATACCCGTTCCAGGTTAAAGGGTGTCTCGAAGACACAGCTCCAAATTCTTTGAGCAATGTCAAGCCTCTTTTAAACATTTGTTTGTAAGTATGACTCTTGTTTTTACTACTTAAATAAATGTATCTCTGGTAATGCACAAGGTCGGTGCGCCCTCCCTGCCTTTCTATATGTTTTAGCTCCAAGGACACCCATTGTTCTGAGGAGGGCAGCAAGACCTTTGACTTTCCACATTTAGTCCAAAGGGTTGGCTACACCACGTACATATGGACTAGATTCCTGAGCGCAGGAGATTGTTTTGTATTGTATGGGAATGTTTGACCATTCTTCCAGAAGCACATTTGTGAGGTCAGGCACTGATGTTGGACCAGAAGGCCAGAAATTCATCCCAAAGGTGTTCTATCGGGTTGAGGTAAGGACTCTGTGCAGGCCAGTCAAGTTTCTCCACCCCAAACTCGCTCATTCATGTCTTCATGGACCTTGCTTTGTGCACTGGTACGCAGTCATGTCGGAACAGGAAGGGGCCGTCCCCAAACTGTTCCCACAAAGTTGGGAGCATGAAATTGTCCAAAATGTCTTGGTATGCTGACGCCTTAAGAGCTCCCTTCACTGGAACTAAGGGGCCAAGACCAACCCCTGAAAAACAACCCCCAAACCATAATGCCCCCTCCACCAAATGATTTGGACCAGTCCACAAAGCAAGGTCCATAAAGATTAATTACTTTTGGTAATACAGTGTAGATCCCCCAGTAGACATCATCAATAGACCCTCCAACACACCACAGCAACCCTTGCCATTAAGTACATTAAGTGCTGGAGGTTCCCGGAACTGCTGAAAAAAAAAAGCCCAGAGAAGCCCGGAGTGGTACACAGGATAAGGGAGGGCTTACATGATGGGGTAGCAGAGGAAACCGACATAGCAGGAGTTACTAAGTAAGGGGAGTGTACAGGCTAGTGCTAGGGGTGGCTTAGTAATTCATTCCCGGGGGTAGGAGGAGCCAAGGTCCGAGGCTCAGTCCCTTGCCACCGGAAGAAGGAGCAGCTCCCACCCTCCCGACCTTAATTTTGCTTTATATTATGTGATGTTTTATGTTGAATTTGTGATGGGTTGGCGGTTGGGGATCTTTGGAGGCATTAGGAATTAAGAACAACATGGCTGAAGTGGGGAACCATCTTGGTATGGTATCCTTGGTTGATGCCAGTTAACCAAGGTTTAACTGGCATCGGGAGATGGGATCAGCGTGTAAGGTTGAGTGGTGTCACCCGAGTCGGAGCGGCCGCGACTGGGGACCTATGTGGACATGCTGATACGGTGATAAATGGGGTTAGTGCCTCCAAGGATTCTCAACATTGGTTAAAATGTATCTGAGGGAATATGATGTTTTGTTAATAAAGATTATGGTTTGAAATGTTTAATAAAATGTCCGGTACCGCCAATTTACTCCAAAACAGGTGTGGTTTTGTTACTTAACCGCTTCAATACTGGGCACTTAATCACCTTCCTGCCCAGGCCAATTTTCAGCTTTCAGCGCTGTCGCACTTTGAATGACAATTGCGCGGTCATACAACACTGTACCCAAACTACATTTTTTATAATTTTTTTCCCATAAATAGAGCTTTCTTTTTGGTGGTAATTGATCCCCGATTTTTATTTTTTGTGCAACAAATAAAAAAAGACCGAAAATTGTGAAAAAAAAAAAACAAGTTTTTCTTTGTTTCTGTTAATTTTTTTTGTAAATAAGTACGTTTTCTTCTTCAATGACGAGCACTGATATGGCTGCACTTACGGGCACTGATGAGGTGGCACCAATGAGGTGGTACTGATGAGGTGGTGCTGATAATGGGCACTGATAGGTGGCACTGATGGGCACTGATAGGTGGCACTGGTATGCGGCACTGATGGGCACTCATAGGTGGCACTGATGGGCACTCATAGGCAGCACTGGGCACTCATAGGCAGCACTGATGGGTATTTATGGGTGGCACTGATGGGTACTTATGGGTGGCACTGATAGGTGGCACGTATGGGCACTGAAGGTGGCACTGCTGGACACTGATGGGTGGCACTGATAACACTGATGGGTGGCATTGCTGATTTAATTTTTTTCATGATGGTGCCAGTCAGTGCCCATTTGTAGGCACTGATTGGCACAGATTGGGCTTTCATTTGTACATGTGGATGGCCATGGGGTACATACCTGTCCATCCACATGTTGCCCACTTTCCTGGTGGTCCTGGGGGCTTCCTTAGTGGTCTAGTGTGGGCATCCGAGGGGGGACTGCGCTGATAAACAATCAGCGCAGACCCCCCCTGTCAGGAGAGCTGCCGATCATTGGACATGTCTGATCACGTGGTGAAGAGCCTCTGCTGGAGGCTCTTTACTGAGATCGGTGGAGCGGTGTGTCAGACCGATCGCCGCGATGCGCGCCCACCACTTCCCGGGCGTCAATCTGCTATTGGCCTGGGCGGGAAGTGGTTAATAAGGTTATGTGTGGGGGGGGGGGGGTAGTATTAAGAGGTAAGTTAGGTTGGCATAGGCTATACCATAGTCATGGTGTTAACAAACCAGTTGACAGTTCTCTATTTGCTTGTTATATGAATGATGTACAACTAAAAATCCCAGCATGTCCTCCTGAGAAGGAGACTTGTATTTTCTCACATATGATGTAGTCTTCAGGTATCGGAACTGAGTGATTCTCTGTCTCCCACCTGCTGTGCCCTCCTTACCTCTGTAATCACATCTGATACATATTAATAAGGCTGATTATCTCCCCGCACTCTTCCTATTGCTGATGTCACTCATATGGGGTGTTTAATCATATAATCATATAATCGTGTGTTTCAGCTCACTATGCAAACGAGATCAGTGATTGTGCCATGTCAGGACTGTCAGCTTGTTAGCACAGAAATATATTACGGAGAATATTTCATTACTGAGCGCAGATATTATTGTAAGGCGCACAATGCAGCATAATCCGTCTGTCTTGGGAAAACCATATTTTTGGAAATGAAATTGTGAAATAAAAATGATCTTTAAAGGGTTTTAAGGGTTACAGTGTGAGAAATTAAACAAGAAAGGAATGTGGGACTTTAAATGAGGCAATTGACTCGTGGAGGTAGAGTGCTTGGTAAACATTATTTATTTGTGACAATAGTATGAAACAAGTAAAAAAGTAATTTTATATATATATATACACACATACATACATACACATATATATACATATATATATATATATATATTAGGGCTGTTACTGATTAAAATTTTCGTGTTCGATTAATCGATTTTTTTTTTTTTATCGACTAACATAATGCTCATACATCTTGGGGGGGGGGGGGGGCGCAGTTTGGTATGTTCACCCTGGGCTCTAGATGACCTTGTCCTGGCATTGGTTCCAGTCCACACCCACCAACCAGTCTTGTTACTGCTCTTACATGGTAACTCCATGACATTGCCGCTTGTAGACTTCAGGACCTTGCCACGTAAGGGAGTAGACCCCTCAAAGAAGGACCATTTCCTACCACAGATCAGAAAGAAGAAGTCTCAGGAGAAGCTTATGAGTGACCACGGATTCTGATAAGAATTTGGAAAATGTAGGTCGATTTCTAAAAATAAAAGGTGCAGATCAGTTAAAGGGGGTAGCATGGTCAAGCAAAGAACAATCTCCAGTGGGATAACATTGAAGGATTGGGATGTCACACCCAATAGTTGGACTTCTCCAGGTCCAGAAGAAGCCCAGCTTTTGGACAAAGTGGGTGTGGCTTTGCTCTTTTAATCCTTTTGTGGTAGGGCCAGATGGAAGTCTCATCTAATAGACAGTTGTGTGGCAGCTCTCAGCAATATCCCTTTGGAGGTCTCTGGACCAGGATCTGAACCCAAGAACCCAGTAGCTCTTCTTGCTGAGCCACCTGAGATGCTGGACAACGCCCTGTCTGATCCTTTGGGCAGTCTTGCCTTGTACCTTGTTTCTGGTGAACCTTGAACTCCTTGCTCCTCTCAGGAGCTTTCTATTTAAGTCATGCCTTTGCACTTTGCTAGATTATTGTGCACTCCTCCAGCCAATATCTTGCTCTTTTCTCTCCTGGTGCCGTCCGTATCTTCACTAGTACTCATTACCACATTACCGACGTTGGCTTGTCCCTTGACTATGGTTCCGCTTGATTCCTACCTACAACCTCTTATTACTGACCTTTGGCTTGTTGCTGACTATGCTTCTGCTTGATCCCTACCTGTTACATCTGCTCCTGGACCCTAGCTTGCTCACCTACTGGTGGGGCAATCCTGAGGACCGCAATTAGCATGCAGAAAATCACATCTCCCCCACTAGGAGTTCTGGAGAGACCGGTCAGTGCTTAGGCCCCGCACCTTGGGTGAGCCGGGTCATCCGCCAGTGTGACCTGTTCATGTACTCATTCTGCTGGTCGGTGGGAATCTACAGCTGTAACTACTGGTTTCTGACCCCTGACCATGACAACAAGATTGTGAAAAATACCAGAGATGTGGGATACTTTAAGCCTATAGTAAGCCCATTCCTTAAACACATATACTATATTACCAAAAGTATTGGGACACCTGCCTTTACACATACATGACCTTTAATGGCATCCCAGTCTTAGTCCGTAGGGTTCAATATTGAGTTGGCCCACCCTTTGCAGCTAGAACAGCTTCAGCTCTTCTGGGAAGGTTGTCCACAAGGTTTAGGAGTGTGTCTATGGGAATGTTTGACCATTCTTCCAAAAGCACATTTGTAAGGTCAGGCATTGATGTGGATAAGAAGGCCTGGCTCTCAGTCTCTGCTATAATTCATCCCAAAGGGGTTCTATCGGGTTGAGGTCAGGACTCAATGTGCAGGCCAGTCAAGTTTTTGCACTCCAAACTCGCTCATCCAGGTCTTTATGGACCTTGCTTTGTGCACTGGTCCAAATCATTTGGTGGAGGGGGGGGGGGGGGATTATGGTGTGGGATTGTTTTTAACTATGTGTGGTATGGGCACAAATTTACACAAGTGGTAGCATAAACCACCGTATAGCAGCATACAGCCATTCATTGCAATGGAAGACTGTACACTGCACCTGTGACTCCCGTATGCCCTCTATTTATGCTCCATGCTCACTGTACTCCCTCTCGAAGCCATGTGCATGAAGCCTAAGGATTACATATTAGAGATTTGTATGCAGGATTTCAATTATTATTACAAGTATTTATATAGTGACTTTACATATTATACATTAACATCAGATCTGATCTGTCCTCAAGGAGCTTACAATCTAAGGTCCCTATCTCACATACATACACACACACACAAGGGCCAATTTGGACAGGAGCCAATTAACCTCCCAAAGAGTCTTCAAAGAGTGGGAGGACACCCATGCAAGGGACAACATGGAAAATCCATGCAGGTAGTATCCTGGATTGGGATTAAAACCAAAGACCCCAGTACCGAAACGCAGGAGTGCTGCACAGGGCTTTTTTTTCTCAGAGAATGGGTGCAGGAACTCCTTCCGAGTCACTTCTTGTGTCCGCCACCGAGCACCATTCCTTGGTTCCACCCCCTACCCACCTCCGAGCACCATTCCTTGGTTCCACCCCCTACCCACCTCTGAGCACCATTCCTTGGTTCCACCCCCTACCCACCTCCGAGCACCATTCCTTGGTTTCACTCCCTAACCATCTCCGAGCACCATTCCTTGGTTCCACACCCTACCCACCTCCGAGCACCATTCCTTGGTTCCACTTTCTACCTACCTCCGAGCACCATTCCTTGGTTCCACCTCCGAGCACCATTCCTTGGTTCCACCCCCTACCCACTTCCGAGCACCATTTCTTGGTTTCACTCCCTATCCACCTCTGAGCACCATTCTTTGGTTCCACCCCCCTACCCACTTCCGAGCACCATTCCTTGGTTTCACTCCCTAACCACCTCCGAGCACCATTCCTTGGTTCCACTCCCTACCCACCTCTGAGCACAGTTCCTTGGTTCCACTCCCTACCCACCTCCGAGCACCTTTCCTTTGTTCCACTCCCTACCCACCTCCGAGCACCATTCTTTGGTTCCACTCTCTACCCACCTCCGAGAACCATTCCTTGGTTCCACTCTCTACCCACCTCTGAGCACAGTTCCTTGGTTCCACTCCCTACCCACCTCCGAGCACCATTCTTTGGTTCCATTCTCTACCCACCTCTGAGCACCATTCCTTGGTTCCACTCTCTACCCACCTCAGAGAACCATTCCTTGGTTCCACTCTCTACCCACCTCTGAGCACTGTTACTTGGTTCCATCCCCTACCCACCTCTTAGTAATGGATACAGAGTATACCAAGTATCAATTTGTGGTGCTAAGTAATTTGTATGTAATTTGTTAATGATAGGACATAAAATAGATCCCCTGTAGCCAGCAACAATGGAGCACCCCCAGCAACAATAGACTCTGAACAGCTAGCAACAATAGACCTCTCCCTCAACAGTAGATGTCTTCCAGAAACAATTGTCTCCCAGTAGCATAAGAGCCCCCCCAGCAACAAAAGATCCCCCACCAGTGACAACTGACCTCCCCAGCAACAATAGACTCTCCCACTGTAAAAATAGATCCCCTTCAGCCAGCATCAATAGACCCTCCAGTAAATCCCAGCACCTCTTGCCATTACATACATTCAGAGCTGGAGGTGCCGGAACTGCGTTCCCCCGCATTCCTGCTGAAAAAAAGCCCTGGTGCTGCATATAACTGTTATGCAGGATATAAATGCACTTATACAGTATTTCATAGAGCGGCTGTATCTGTGAGATAGATTTTGATGTAACAGGGGTGGTTGACGGCTTAATAGATATATTGTGGACAACAGTGTCCATTTTATTGGGAGGGTGTACTATTTTTTCTACACTTCTTATATATGAGTTTTTTTGGTTTTGAGAATGCCAATGTCAATATAATTTGCCCCTTTTTTTCTATAGTCAGAATTTGTGAGGACACCTGCCCTTATATAGGGACTGAAATTCCCTGGAAGAATCCCAGGTATGGTTGTTTTTAAATAGTTACATTGGTTCAGCTTAGACCAATGTAACTTTGTATATACCAGGGCTTTTTTTTTTAAACGGGAATGCAGTTCTGTCACCTCCAGCACCGAATACATGTAATGCCAAGGGGTTCTGGGGTGTGCTGAGGGGGGACTATTGTTGCTGGGGGGGTCTGTTGTTGCTGGTGTGGGATATATTGTCGCTGGGGGTCTATTGTTGCGGATGAGGGTTCTATTGCTGCAGGAGGGTCTATTGTTGTTGATGGGGATATATTGTTGCTGTGGGGGTCTTTTGTTGCTGGGAGGACTATTGTTGCTGGGGGGGGGGTCTACTTTTGAGGTAGGGTCTATTGTTACAGAGACCAGGGGGAAACACAGAAGGGGGAAGTACCTGCACCTATTTTCTGAGAAAAAAAAAACTGGTATTGTCAGAGAAGTAACAGAAACCGGGCTTGCCAGTATTGGCACTTTCCCGCGCGCATGCGCTGTGGAATGGCGCTCCGGCGCATGCAGGTGCGCAATACAACTGAACGGCGCATGCACATTAGAGCATACATAACGTGAATCTCCTTGCTGGCCTATAAAAGGCTGCTCAGTCTCATGTTTAATTGCTGGTTTGTCTCTCAGCTTCCTGTGTTCCTGCCTCAGTACTCTGCTTCCTTGTGATTAGAGTTGAGCGGACACTTGGATGTTCGGGTTCGAGGGGTTCGGCCGAACTTTGCAAAAAAGTTTGAGTTCGGGAATGAACTTGACCCGAACTTGACCCCGAACCTGAACCCCATTGAAGTCAATGGGGACCCGAACGGTTATAATGAATTGTCGGCTCCCGTAATACAGAGAACAGTCATTGAAAGTCATTGATTTTTAAAAAGTTATTGTCATAAAAAGTGTTTGGGGACCGGGTCCTGCCCCAGGGGACATGTATCAATGCAAAAAAAAGTTTTAAAAACTGACGTTTTTTTCGGGAGCAGTGATTTTAATAATGCTTAAAGTGAAACAATAAAAGTGTAATATTCCTTTAAATTTCATACCTGGGGGGGTGTCTATAGTATGCCTGTAAAGGGGCGCATGTTTCCCGTGCTTAGAACTGTCCCTGCACAAAGTGTCATTTCTGCAGGAAAAAAAGCTATTTAAAATCGCTTGCGGCTATAATGAATTGTCGGCTCCCCATAATACAGAGAACAGTCATTGATAAAAAAAAAAAAAATAAATAAAATAAAATAAAGCGTGGGGTTCCCCCCAAATTCAATTACCAGGCCCTTCAGGTCTGGTATGGATTTTAAGGGGAACTCCAAGCCAAATTTAAAAAAAAATGGCGTGGAGTTCCCCCCAAAAATCCATACCAGACCCTTTATCCGAGCATGCAACCTGGCAGGCCGCAGGAAAAAACCGTACCAGGCCACATGCCCTCAACATTGGGAGGGTGCTTTGGGGTCCCCATGTTCCCCATGTTGATGAGGACAAGGGCCTCATCCCCACAACCCTGGCCGGTGGTTGTGGGGGTCTGCGGGGGGGGGGGCTTATCGGAATCTGGAAGCCCCCTTTAACAAGGGGACCCCCAGATCCTGCCCCCCCTGTGTGAAATGGTAAGGGAGTACCCCTACCATTTCACCAAAAGAAAAGAGCCAGTTTTTGACAAGTCCTTTATTAAAGTCTCCTTTCATCTTCTTTCTTCTGGTCTTCTTCCTTCTTCCTTTCTTTATCCTTCATCTTCTTCCTCCATCTTCTTATTCCTTCATCTTCTTCTTCCTTCCATCAGCTTCTCGGCCTCTTCTTCGTTCTCAGGCCGCTCCGCTCAATGGGAGGTTCACTCCAGACTCAAGCCTACCTCAGCACGGTGTACCGGCTCTACCTGGAGTCATCACTGAAGTCCTTTCTAGCCTGATGGTGACTTGTGCCTCTTGGCGCCCTATACCCTCTGTACCACTTCCAGGGGTAGAGTGCGCTTAGCTACAAGGGAAGCTGCTCTCAGCATTGGTGAGTACCCCGACAGGTATATACCATACCTATGTGATCCCTCTAAAAGCTGGAAATCACTGTAGTAGATACAGTACAGCTACTGCAATGATGTCCACTGTCTTCCAGGTCCTGTGCCGAGTGGCTGCCCTGCTGCATTCAAGAAGGAAGGCTTTTACAGGAAAACAGCCTGCCTAAAATTTTTACAATGAAAATATATTCTTATGGAAAGATTTTTGTTGAATTGTTTGGTCTGGCAACGAGGTCCCTTAAAATACCCTTCTAAGGTGTTTCAGCTTTCAGCAACATCTAACTTCTTTTTTAGCTAACCAGCTAACTACAGTGCCTTGAAAAAGTATTCATACCCCTTGACATTTTCCACATTTGGTCATGTTACAACCAAAAACATAAATGTATTTTATTGGGATTTTATGTGATAGACCAACACAAAGTGGCACATAATTGTGAAGTGGAAGGAAAATGATAAATGGTTTTTTTTTTATATTTTAATAATAATAAAATATGTGTAAAGTGTGGGGGGTACATTTGTATTCAGCCCCCTTTACTCTGATACACCTAACTAACATCTAGTGAAACCACTTGCCTTCAGAAGTCACCTAATTAGTAAACAGGGTCCACCTGTGTGTAATATAATCTCAGTATAAATACAGCTGTTCTGTGAAGCCCTCAGAGGTTTGTTAGAGAACCTTGGTGAAAAAAGCAGCATCATGAAGGCCAAGGAACACACCAGACAGGTCAGGGATAAAGTTGAGGAGAAGTTTAAAGCAGGCTTAGGTTATAAAAAATATCCCAAGCCTTGAACATCTCACGGAGCTCTGCTCAATCCATCATCTGTAAATGGAAAGAGTATGGGCACAACTGCAAACCTACCAAGACATGGCCGTCCACCTAAACCGATCGGCCGGGCAAGGAGAGCATTCATCAGAGAAGCAGCCAAGAGGTCCATGGTAACACTGGAGGAGCTGCAGAGATCCACAGCTCAGGTGGGAGAATCTGTCCACAGGACAACTATTAGTCGTGCTCTCCACAAATCTGCCCTTTATGGAAGAGTGACAAAAAGAAAGACATTGGAGAAAGAAAGTCATAAGAAGCCATGTGGGGGACACAGCAAACATGAGGAAGAAGGTGCTCTGGTCAGATGAAACCAAAATGTAACTTTTTGGCCTAAAAGCAAAACACTATGTGGGGCAGAAAACTATCACTGCACGTCACCCTGAACACACCATCCCCACCGTGAAACATGGTGGTGGCAGCATCATGTTGTGGGGATGCTTTTCTTCAGCAGGGACAGGGAAGCTGGTCAGAGTTGATGGGAAGATGGATGGAGCCAAATACAGGGCAGAAGAATACCTGTTATGCCTGTTATACCTGTTACACACGGTCAGAATTTTCGTCGGAAAAAGCTCTGATGGTTTTCCCGTCGGAATTCCGACGTAATTTCGCTCAAACTGTCTTGCCTACACACGGTCACACCAAATTCCGATGGTCAATAACACCGTGATATACAACACGTTTAATGGCACTATAAAAGGGAAGTTTAATGCTTCCGAGCATGCGTAGAATTGTTTCCGAGCATGCGTCGGAATTTTGCGTGTCGGAATTGCATACACACGGTCGAAAAATCCGATAGAAAGGTTTTCCGTTGGAAAAATTAAGAACAGGCTCTCAATCCAAAGTCCGTCGGAAATGCCGACAGAAAAAGACCGTTGGGCATACACACGTTCGGAAAATCAGATGAAAAGCTCCCATCGCACTGTTTCCATCGGAAATTCCGACCGTGTGTACGAGTCTGCAAAAGACTTGAGACTGGGGAGGAGGTTCACCTTCCAGCAGAACAACGACCCTAAACATACAGCCAGAGGTACAATAGAATGGTTTAGATCAAAGCATATTCATGTGTTAGAATGGCCCAGTCACAGTCCAGACCTAAATCCCATTGAGAATCTGTGGCAAGACTTGAAAATTGCTGTTCACAGATGCTCTCTATCCAATCTGACAAAGCTTGAGCTATTTTACAAAGAAGAATGGGCAAAAATGTCCCTCTCTAGATGTGAAAAGCTGGTAGAGACATCCCCAAAAAGACTTGCAACCGTAATTGCAGCAAAAGATGGTTTTACAAAGTATTGACTCTGAGGGGCTGAATACAAATTGAAAACCATTTATCATTTTCCTTCCACTTCACAATTATGTGCCACTTTGTTTTGGTCTATCACATAAAAGCCTAATAAAATACATTTAACCTTTTGGTTGTAATACGACAAAATGTAGAAAATTTCAAGAGGTATGAACACCCTTTCAAGTCACTGTAACTAGCCTTTAACTAGCTGTTTGCAAATTCGTATTTTTCAGTCTATTTTAAAAACTCTTCTTCTTCTTGTAAGCATTCCTATTTCACAACCTCCAAAAGTCTACAAACTTACCTTCTTTTGTTTTTAGCAACTTTTTTGCAACATACTTTCAGAATATCCTTCCCTTTTTCAAACAATCTTACCACCCTCTTTACTTGGAAAAACACAAAGATGCAAACTTTCCAAAAATAGCTGAAAATATGAGGAAGCCCACAATTGTGGTTATTCTTTCTACTTTGGGTTACATAGACCTTCCTGTAGCAGCTCTGCTCAGTGCACCTTTCATGGTCCTCCTACCTTTACACAATTCTGGGGAAATACCCTTAATGAGGGCAGTATTGAGTTCCATATTGGGCCATACTGGGCTCCACAGACCTCCCTCTAGCAGCTCAGTGTCTATTCCTGGTCTTCATGCTCTGCCTCTGTTTGATTCCAGGAAAACACCCTTCCTGAGGGTACATTGGCTTCCCTACTGAGTCATACTGGAGTCCATAGACTTGCTCCTAGCAGCTCAGTGCCCACTCTTGTTACTGAGAATACTTCTGGTTTCCCTCATATGGCCATACTGGTCTTCACAGACGTCCCTATTGCAGCTCGGTGCCCACTCCTGGTCCTCATTCTCTACTTCATTCCAGGAAAAAAACTTTTACTGAAGGTGCTTTGGTCCTCATACTCTACCTCTTTACGATTCTGGAAAAATACTGTTACTGAGGATACTTCTGGTTTCCCTCATATGGCCATACTGGTCTTCACAGATGTCCCTATTGCAGCTCATTGCCCATTACTGGTGCTCAGACTCAACCTTTGCCCAATTCTGGAAAAATAGCTTCCCGCATATGGCCATTGAAGCCCAAATGAGGACAAGTATAGGTATTTCTGCTTCGTAGCTCTACAGACTTGGTCACTATATTGCCACTGCCTGCAGAACCTCAATGTAGCTGGGTGGCAGACCAGTTGACTCAGTCTCTACGAAGTAGTAGAATAAATAATACGTATGTGCATTGCACTGTTGGTGTTAACATCAAATTTTGTGTGAAAAATTGGCAAAAGTGGGAGTGAAATTATTGTCTTTGTTACAACAGGATTATGGTGAACATTCCATGAAGAAATCAAGTGTTTTCAAATGGCATAGGTGTGTAGTGCACCCCCCTAAGTGTCCACAGTTAAACTGGAATCCCCCACCCTGCACAGCCAGGCACACCAAATCTTCACAGACACTCTAGAGTCGGAGAACGGTCGTTGTTTTTTTTGTTTTTTTATTGAGGGTAATGACTTGGATAGGGATGGGAGGTTATGGGATGCCCATTGACTTCAACAATGAACTTCAGGGACAACTCTTCCTATATACTGTCTCTATATACAGCTCCACCTCTTCCTTCAGCACTCACATGCTTGCAGAACTCAGCTGGATCACTGAGAAGATCTGACAGGCTCTCAGTCAGATTTTAAGCATTGGCCCATTATAGGCAGGAACCAGGATGCCCCTTGTGTGTAGAAGCCCCTTGTAGCAAACAGAACAGTGTCCAGCTTGTATCACTCCTGTGGCTATTGGTCCCAGCACCACCTCTTCAGGCACTGCCAACCCATCTTGCTGCAGCTGCCCCTTTCACTAGCCCTCCAGGCTAACTTCCTCCCACAGTCCTCCAGACTGACACTCACCAGACCACCTGGTTGACTCTCAGGATTACTCCCAGTAGTGCTGACCTGCTCCTGTTGTCCTCTCTCCTTGCTCTCGTGCCACAAGGAAGGGCTTCCTTCATGTGTTTTTGGTAGGATCCTTCCAGCACCCGAGCCCCAGTCCAAGGCCACCCCCCCCCCCCAGATTAGGGGACACCCTCAGGGGCCACCGACAGCTGCTCAGCAATCTATCTCTGTCTTCCACTTGACTGACCCTCCTGGCATGACTCATGCCTATTTATGAGGTGGCCTGCCCCTGCCAGCCCTTTACTAGGGAGTGACTGAGGTCCTCATAAATATTCCAAGCATCTCCTCCTAGCCTCCACCCACTATGTCAAGAACATTCTCCAATGTCCCAGAAAACAGGGTGAAGCACCAGAGAGGCTGTTAGAATGAGTCATCCAGCCCTGAGTCACTGAACCCTGTCCCAGATTTACAGCTCAGATTTAGGCCTGAGCTAAAATAAATTTACCTACACTAACAAGTCACACACATTAGAGGGTGCTGCAGGTGGTTTAAGGAGGTGAGGGAAGATGTCCACAATGACACAAGAAGTGGGCAGCCAAATACGCAAAGGACAGATACAAATGCGGACAGAGTGCAAACCCTCGTATGCTCATGCTGGTGTGTGTTTTTTTTGATAACAAGAAGATAGTTCACTACCAGTTCAATGGCCAGCTAACACTGTGTTACTTGGAAATTCTGAAAATGTTACGGGAATCTGTTCAAAGGAAAGGCCTGAAAAGTGGATTCTTCACCATGACAATGCTCATGCACAAAATTTTTTTTTTTTATAGTCCATTCCAAGAATTTAATTGTCATACCTTGTATGCTGGGACACCCAAGCTTTCCATGATCACTTGATGGAGTTTCCCCCATTTGTTGTCTAGTGAGAAAGGGAAATGGTAAACTGTCAGGACTTGGCTCCAGTGGGTAGTGCTTAACCCTGAAGTCTTATCCCTGAAGGGTTTTCTGTGTAATACAACTAGATATTAACTACTTGGCACCCGCGCTATAGCCAAAAGAGGGCTGCAGCTTAGGCTTAAAATGGCGGGAGGGTGAACATAGACGTCATGCCATGCTCGCGCTGCATATTCAGGCTGCGCACTCTGTGATCGCCGAGTCCCTAGGACTCGGCTGATCACAGATCGGAGTAAAGGGCCCACCACGGCCAATGACAGCTGATCACATGATGTAAACAGACAGCGTGAGGAGAAAAAAATAAAGCCGATTACTGGCTTCTGTAAAAGGGACATCAGTCTCTCATAGTGCCCACCAGTGCTGCTAACCAATGCCCACCAGTGCTGCTAACCAGTGCCCACCAGTGCTGCTAATCATGCCCATCACTACTGCTAATCAGTACCTGCCAGTGCCACCTATCAGTGCCCATCAGTGCTGCCAATCAGTGCCACCTATCAGTGCTGCCTATCAGTGACACTTACCAGTGCCACCTATCAGTGCCCATCGGTGCCGCCTATCAGGGCCCTTCCGTGCTGCCCATCAGTGCCACCTATCAGTGCAGATTCATCAGTGCAGCCTCATCAGTGCCACCTATCAGTGCAGCCTCATCAATGACCATCAGTGCCACCTCATCAGTGCAGCCTATCAGTGCCCATCAGTGCTGCCTTATCAGTGCAGCCTATCAGTGCCCACCAGTGCAGCCTATCAGTGCCACCTATCAGTGCAGATTCATCAGTGCCATCTATCAGTGCCACCTATCAGTGCAGCCTTATCAGTGCCCATCAGTGCTGCCTTATCAGTGCAGTCTATCAGTGCCCATCAGTGCAGCCTCATCAGCGCACATCAATGAAGGAGAAAAATTACCTGTTTGCAAAATTTTATAACATATTCAGTCTTTTATTTTGTATGTTTAGCAAAAAATAAAAACCCCAGTGGTGATTAAATACCACCAAAAGAAAGCTCTATTTGTGTAAAAAATGATAAAAATGTCATATGGGTACAGTGTTGTATGGCCGCGCAATTGTCATTCAAAGTGCGACAGCGCTGAAATCTGAAAATCTGTCTGGGCAGGAAGGTATCTGTGCCCAGTAAGCAAGTGGTTAATTTTTAACATTTCCACCCAGCATATCAAGCTCTAAACTCCTTTAATGTGTTTAAAAGGCTTGTCTTTTTAACTTGTTGTTACATAGCGTCAAACACAGCTGAATGTCCCAGAGGAGAGACACACACACTCCTGCCTGCGGCTCCATATGGAGTTTCAATAAGAGAGAAAGGAAATAGCTAGTGCTGTGCCCTCTGTAGATAACTCACAATGCTCTGCAATACCAGTGTCAGGACACAAACTCATTATAAATGGAAAATAAGGAATTTATATAAATAACAAATAATCACATATAACAATCATTTTAAAATTCTTTAAAAAAAAAAAAATAGCCAAAGCCATTATAGGTCTTCTTTAAATAAGATGAGCACTTAAAATGTATCTCTTGGCACAATCTTTTTTAAGTTTTAAATAGAGTGGGCAAGGGTTAGACATTCTGTCAAGTTTTAAATGCTATCTGTGTCCCCCATTGGGGCGATTCACCCCTCTATTTGTAGAGGTAACCAGGGTCATGAAGGTAAATGGAAAATCTCGTTATTTAATTTAAAATTGTCCCAAGAACAAGAGGTGAAGAGGAATCTTACAATGGGGATAAATATCTACAGCCCCATACACACGGTCCGAAAATCCGACCACCAAATCGGATTTAGTCCGACACTGGTGTTGCATACACACGGTCGGACAAAGTTGTCGGAAAATCCGATCATTCTGAACGTGGTGACGTTTGTTGCCTACGACGGGAATACATAGAGGCTAGTAGCCAATAGCTTTGGTCTTGTACTGTGATCTGAGCATGCGTGGCACTTTGTCCGTCGGAATTCGCTACACACGATCGGAATTGGTGTGATCGGACTTTGTTGTCGGAAAATTTATAGAGCAGGAGATACAACTTTGTCCGTCGGACAATCCGATTGAAAATGTCCGATGGTGCCTACACACGGTCGGAATTTTCCGACAACATTGTCCGATAGGACAGAATCCATCGGAAAATCCGACCGTGTGTATGGGGCTTAAGAGGGAAATTTCCCTTAACTTTCTGTTGAGTCTCTAGGACAGGAAGGGAAATCTCTCTACGGTACACCAATAGCAAAATAATGACCTGAGAGGACGTTCAACCCTTCCCTACTCTATCCAAAACTACAAAAAGAGTTTTGTCGATAGCTCCCCTTTAAAGTTCAACTCCAGTCAAAACGTATAACTTTATTTAGGATATATTGCGGAGGGTCAGAGCCCCTTCATCAGGTTTTTAGATCTGTATCCTTTAAGAGATTCCCACTCACCTCTGTCAGGATATGAAATAAATGATGAAATGAGAAGAAATCTATCCAGCAGATAAAGAAAACGTGAGTGAGGGTTTGGATTTCGGTCAATGTTTGCATTGGTGTCCATGGCTTCCTGTCCTATTGACTTCCCATATTTCTTCTACGGGTGTCACAGGATAAGAAGTAAGGGAAAATCTCTACAAGAGGGGCTACAGACAACAACAAAAAACGTTATCAGCAGTGGCGTCACTAGGGGGTGGCTTTTGGGGCTATAGCCCCGAATCAGGGGCCCGTAGCCCGAGTCTCTGCAGGGGTCCCCAAGGGGAGGGGAGGCTCTCTGGTGACCCTGATGAAAATGGGGGGCTCTCTGGGGACTCTGATTTAAGGGGGAGGCTCTCTGGGGACCCTAATGTAAGGGGGGGCTCTCTGGGGACCCTAATGCAAGGGGGAGACTCTCTGGGGACCCTGATGTAAGGGGGAGGCTCTCTGGGGACCTGATGTAAGGGGGAGGCTCACTGGGGACCCTTATGTAAGGGGAGGCTCTCTGGGGACCCTGATGTAAGGGGGGCTCTCTGGGGACCCTAATGCAAGGGGGAGACTCTCTGGGGACCCTGATGCAAGGGGGGGGCTCTCTGGGGACCCTGATGTAAGGGGGAGGCTCTCTGGGGACCCTGATGTAAGGGGGAGGCTCTCTGGGGACCCTTATTTAAGGGGGAGGCTCTCTGGGGACCCTGATGTAAGGGGGGGCTCTCTGAGGATATATATACACACACACGTATATTATATACATGTGTATGCCCGCCCAAGCTTATGACTTTACTACGCTGCTATGGGCTCTAGCCCCAGATCTTTTGTAGACCTAGCAACGTCCCTGGTTATCAGTAAGACACAAAATAAAAATGCCACTCCACATGTAATATTTATTGAAAATATCCAAGGAAAAGGCAACGTGTTTCAGAGGTTGTGAGAGTCCTTCTTCTGTGCAATAAACATATAAAACTGTAAATGTAATCAATATGTAATAGGAATACCACAACCATCAAAACGCATTGAAGTTTCCTCAGGTATTTTAAATACATTTTACTCTGGATTCTTACATGCGAAGTGAGGCTGATAATCCATATTTTAGAGTCACTTTTTCCTGAGGACCACTCACAGAAGTCCTAAGACAAATAGAGCTACTAGTTGACTCCAACATGCTAATTTAAATACACATTGTGGAATCCACCGCTCCTCCCCACCTGAAGAATCTTTGAGAAATGTTAACTTTTCCCCACTCTATTCAAAACTAAACATAGAAACATACGACATCAGATGCATACAGTATACAGCGCTGTGTTCCGGCAGCGGTTTGGGGAATTTTCATCCTGTACCCATCCTGTACCCAAAACACAACTGCGTTGGGCCAAGCCAGGGGGGTTCCTAGGTCTACAAAAGATCTGGGGCTAGAGCCCATAGCAGCGTAGTAAAGAAAGTCATACGCTTGGGCGGGCATACACATGTATATAATATATGTGTGTGTATATATCCCCAGAGAGCCCCCCCCTTACATCAGGGTACCCAGAGATCCCCCCACTTACATCAGGGTTCCCAGAGAGCCCCCCTTACATTAGGGTCCCCAGAGAGCCCCTCCCTTAAATCAGGGTCCCCAGAGAGCCTTCCCCTTAAATCAGGGTCCCCAGAGAGCCCCTCCCTTAAATCAGGGTCCCCAGAGAGCCTCCCCCCCTTAAATCAGGGTCCCCAGAGAGCCTCCCCCTTAAATCAGGGTCCCCAGTGAGCCTTCCCCTTAAATCAGGGTCCCCAGAGAGCCTCCCCCTGCATCAGGGTCCCCAGAGACCCCCCACTTACATCAGGGTCCCCAGAGAGCCCCCCCTCCCCTTGGGGACCCCTGCAGAGACTCTGGGCTATGGGCTCCAGATTTGGGGCTATAGCCCCAAAAGCCACACCCTAGCGACGCCACTGGGCCAAGCACTGATCAACCATTCACAGGAGGCTTTTTTATTTTCTGAATAAAAGCAGAACTTCACCCTTATTGTGAAGTTTCCCCCTCTCCTCTCCTCCTCCCCATGTAAAGCTCACGTTTTTTTGTTTGCTTAGGTAAATTATAGGCATTATGCCTGCTATGGCTCTTGGGATTTGCAGTGCACATCACATATGTGTCACATAATCACACGTCACATAAGCACTATGGTGCTTCATAGGAGAAAGGAGGAGGGGGCAAGCTTAGAGGTGCATCATCCCTATGCCCATAGTCTAAATGTGGAAGAGCCGGCAGGCCTTGGGATGATGTCACAAGGCAAGATGGCGGTGCGGAGGCAGAATTCTGTAAGACACCGCTGGGCGGGTGAGTATTAAACATTCAGTACCCACCACAAAGGATGCAGGGGTATAAAAAAATGGGAGGGGGGGATGAGGCTGGAGAACCACTTTAATACAAGGCTTCCTCTGATTGGCTGAGATGGAGAGGTGAGAGGATGATGTAATGCGCTGCACCCCAGCCAATCAGAGGAAGCCTATGTATTCATTAAAATACACAGCGTCCTGTGAATGACTAAGCAGTGCTCAGACCAACTCGATTTTGTCCCAGTAACGTGATGAGAAGTCTCTGCCCACCTGCTGCAACACAGTTGTTTACCGTACATCCAGTTTATACAGCGCATACAGCAAGCACATCTGTTAGTTAGTTTAGACTAAAGTTCAATCAAACCTGGAGTTAGGCTTTATATAAGGCAATATTTTAAAACTATTACATTCATTTTGGTTGAAGGGAGATTCATAATATCGGTTAGCCCTGAAGTGAAGAACCAATGTGAAGGTTTCTCCATCTTCCCTCCAATCAATTGGCCTTGTTGACATCCATGATGAGGAATCCAGGAGCACAAAATAAAAGTCCAGCATCCAATGGAATCCTCGGATAGGGATCACCAAACATATAAGAAGACGGAGACTATATAAATTTACATTGAGGCTCCTCAATCAATTTCCACCACATAATGGTTTTGTGTTGACATATAAAAGTGGACCTTCTACCTTAGTGACAAGGGCCACTAATTAAGGTGTTCCTCTCTCCCTCCTTAAAACATTGGGTAAAGGTTATGAAAAAAAAAAAAAGCTGCAGGGGGGAAAAGTTAGATAATAAACTTATGTTACCCTGGCTTCCTTCCATGGTGCATAGGCAAGGGTGATGTCATCCACCTTCCGGACAGATCTCAGAGAACAATGAGTAACCCAAATCCCGCAAGAACATGATCCTGTACTGTGCTTCAGCATCTTCTTCCAAGATTTGGGCTACTCATCATTCCGAGGGATATTATCAGCGGGAGGATGATGCTACCCCCTGTGCTACGAAAATCAGGGAAAAGCCAGTATATATTATCTAACTATTTTCCATCCACAGGTCCTCGAAGGGGCCTTTATGCAATGTTTTGGGAAGGGAGGCCCAAAGAATAAAGGGACCTCCACTGAGGTGGAAGGTCCTCTTTAATGGTCAGTGTTTATGAGCTTCTGTTTGCTTCAAGTGGGTATAGCATTTCCATAAAACTCAATAGGACTGTAAAAACTTGCTTGAAACGGATCAAATGAAGTTCACAGAGGGGTGAAGCGAAGGTTGAAGGCACCTGTCAATGAATTCTAAATGATCTTAGAGGTGTCCCAAACTGATGCCATCAACACAAGCCCAAAGTCCATGGACAAAGTTATACATGTCAATACCAGCCCAGGACCCCCAAGTTCAATACCAACCCAGCACCCCCATGCTCAATAGCAGCCCAGGACCCCCACATTCAATAGCAGCCCAGGACCACCCAGGTTCAATACCAGCACAGGACCCCCGAGTTTAATACCAGCACAGGACCGAGTTTAATACCAGCCCAGGAACCCCCGAGTTCAATACTAGCCCAGGAACCCCCGAGTTCAATACCAGCCCAGGAACCCCCCGAGTTCAATACCAGCCCAGGAACCCCCGAGTTCAATAGCAGCCCAGGAACCCCCGAGTTCAATAGCAGCCCAGGAACCCCCGAGTTCAATACCAGTCCAGGAACCCCCGAGTTCAATACCAGCCCAGGAACCCCTGAATTAATAAATTCAAGATTTGTATAGCGCTGCAAATGCGAACTGAATCGCCTCAAGGTGCTTGTCTGCCCTTGTTGTCCTGCTATATTAGAAGAGGTGGGTCTTGAGTTTTTTCCTGAAGGCCTGATGGTTTTCTTCCAAGCGGATGTTGTTTGGTAGAGCATTCCATAGCCGAGGTCCCTGTACTGCGAATCTTCGTTCTCCCTTCGGTTTGTAGCGGGCTTTGGGGATGAGAAGGCAATTTTGGTTTGTCCCCTGAGTTCAATACCAGCCCAGGACCCCCAAGTTCAGACTTTCAGTAGTTAGGGACTGCAGGAAACAGGATACCTTGGCGGAGCTTGCAGCTTACGCATGTATTTGCAAATGTGTGCAACTAAACCTCTGTTCTTATCGCATATTGTTAGACAGGTCAATTCGGTTGGTTGCTGGTGCGTTGGTAAGTTTGAGCTTGGAAATCCCTTTATATTTGTTTGACATTCAAAGCCCAGTCATAGATGGGGGTAGTGGCCACTTTTTTGGACCCCTAAATTCAATATCAGCCCAGGACCCCAGGGTCCAATACCAGCCCAGGACCCAAGAGTCCAATACCAGCCCAGGACCCCCAAGTTCAATACCAGCCCAGGACCCCCGAGTACAATATCAGCCCAGGACCCCCGAGTCCAATACCAGCCCAGGACCCCCGAGTCCAATACCAGCCCAGGACCCCCGAGTCCAATACCAGCCCAGGACCCAAGAGTCCAATACCAGCCCAGGACCCAAGAGTCCAATACCAGCCCAGGACCCCCGAGTTCAATACCAGCCCAGGACCCAAGAGTCCAATACCAGCCCAGGACCCAAGAGTCCAATATCAGCCCAGGACCCCCAAGTTCAATACCAGCCCAGGATCCCCCCATGAGTCCAATACCAGCCCAGGACCCCCCGAGTCCAATACAAGCCCAGGACCCCCTGAGTCCAATACCAGCCCAGGACCCAAGAGTCCAATACCAGCCCAGGACCCAAGAGTCCAATACCAGCCCAGGACCCAAGAGTCCAATACCAGCCCAGGACCCCCGTGTCCAATACCAGCCCAGGACCCCCGAGTCCAATACCAGCCCAGGACCCCCGAGTCCAATATCAGCTCAGGACCCCCGAGTCCAATACCAGCCCAGGACCCCCAAGTTCAATACCAGCCCAGGACCCAAGAGTCCAATACCAGCCCAGGACCCAAGAGTCCAATACCAGCCCAGGACCCAAGAGTCCAATACCAGCCCAGGACCCCCGAGTTCAATACCAGCCCAGGACCCAAGAGTCCAATACCAGCCCAGGACCCAAGAGTCCAATATCAGCCCAGGACCCCCAAGTTCAATACCAGCCCAGGATCCCCCCATGAGTCCAATACCAGCCCAGGACCCCCCGAGTCCAATACAAGCCCAGGACCCCCTGAGTCCAATACCAGCCCAGGACCCAAGAGTCCAATACCAGCCCAGGACCCAAGAGTCCAATACCAGCCCAGGACCCCCGTGTCCAATACCAGCCCAGGACCCCCGAGTCCAATACCAGCCCAGGACCCCCGAGTCCAATACCAGCCCAGGACCCCCGAGTCCAATATCAGCTCAGGACCCCCGAGTCCAATACCAGCCCAGGACCCCCAAGTTCAATACCAGCCCAGGACCCCCGAGTCCAATACCAGCCCAGGACCCAAGAGTCCAATACCAGCCCAGGACCCAAGAGTCCAATACCAGCCCAGGACCCCCGAGTTCAATACCAGCCCAGGACCCAAGAGTCCAATACCAGCCCAGGACCCAAGAGTCCAATATCAGCCCAGGACCCCCAAGTTCAATACCAGCCCAGGACCCCCGAGTCCAATACCAGCCCAGGACCCTCCGAGTCCAATACAAGCCCAGGACCCCCTGAGTCCAATACCAGCCCAGGACCCAAGAGTCCAATACCAGCCCAGGACCCAAGAGTCCAATACCAGCCCAGGACCCCCAAGTTCAATAGCAGCCCAGGACCCCCAAGTTCAAGTTATGATTTCAAGTTGATCTTTTTTAGATACTTCTGTTATAGAGGAGCAGATGCATTCTTCATCATCGCCTTTTTTTGGTGGACAGTCCATCAATATGTTCTGATCCTGAAAACAAAAAGTAGAATTAAATATAGATAAAAAAAATGACAAAATATAACCCTTCTCTACCTTATTAAATAAACACAATTTAGCTGTAGTTAGGCTTTAAATGTAAAACTTAATTTGTTCTTATCTTTCATGAAAACTAAACTCTGGACAGATATAAAAGACACAAATAAATGCAGCTCTGCAATCATAAATACATCATTACATTTATTTTTTTAAGTGCAAGCAGTGTAAGTACCTGAATCTGACTTTCTTTTAGCCTCTTGCAGTCCCTGTACAGCAGAGCTTAGACTGGGGGGGATGGAGAAACAGAACAAGTAGCCATCTTTGCTGCAACACTCATGTGCTTACAAGGAAAATGCTTATTGAGAGAAAGAGTGAAGTGGCAGATAGATGAGCCCATCAGTCTGCTGCTTCTCTTATCTATCTCTTACTATATAGATACAGGCTTGGGGGGAGACCTGTAAGTATTACTTAAAGTGCAACTTTAGTCATAAAATTAAGTCCTGCTAGATCACTTCATCTCTCATCCTGCTCTGCATATGCTCAGTTGCTCTCTATTTTTTGGCACTGTGCCGAAAATGTAGAAGTTGATTCACTGACAGCCTAAAGATTTACTGCTGTTCAGGGGCTCTGGGCTTCAGGAAAATGGCAGCCTCCAGCGAGAAGAAACAAAAACAGTGCTGGAGGCAATTTACAGAACACACTGATTGTGGTAGCATAATTATTAATATGTAATTAGGGATGAGCCGAACAGGCAAAAAATTTGTTTGAACACGCAAACACCTTTAAAGTCAATTGAACACGAACGTGAAAAATCAAAAGTGCCAATTTTAAAGGCTTATATGTAAGTTCTTGTCATAAAAAGTGTTTGGGGACCCGGGTCCTGACCCAGGGGACATGTATCAATGCAAAATGAAAAGTTTTAAAAAAAGACGTTTTTTGGGGAGCAGTGATTTTAGTAATGCTTAAAGTGAAACAATACAAATAAAATATTCCTTTAAATATCGTGCCTGGAGGGTGTCCTTAGTCTGCCTGTAAAGTAGAGCATTTTTCCCATGTTTAGAACAATACCACAGCAAAATTGCATTTCTAAAGGAAAAAAATTAATTAAAAACTACTCGCGGCTATAGTGTATTATCGGGTCCCAGCAATATAGATGAAAATCATTGAAAAAAATGGCATGGGTTCCCCCCAGTCAATTACCAGGCCCTTTGGGTCTGGTATGGATATTAAGGGGAACCCCGCACCCAAATTAAAAAATAATGGCGTGGGGGTCCCCCGGGCCCCCAGGCACTATATACTCTGAACGGCAGTATATATACCATATGGCCTGCCCTATATATGCAGAAAATTGGGCCTTAGGTGTTGATGGTACCAGAACACTGTAAGACCTCACAGTTACTCTTGGTGGGCGCAGGATGAAATATGAAATGTGAAATATTATATCAAAAATTTTAGTTACATGCCCCTGTTAAACAGGGGCAGAAAAATTGGGCTTTGGGTGGTGGTGCCACAACACTGTAATCCCTCACAGATACTCTTGATACACAGTTACATCAGCATCAGGTGCTTGATAGCTGCTGATCCAAGACTGATTCATTTTTATGAATGTGAGCCTATCAACGGAGTCTGTGGACAGGCCCACTCGATCCGTTACACACTCTCCAGCAGCACTGAATGTGCATTCAGAAAGCATGCTGGCTGCAGGACAGGCCAGTAGCTCAATTGCATATTAAGCAAGTTCTGGCCAGTGGGCCATTCTCAAGACCCAGTAACCCAGTGGATGCTCTTTTGGAAAGATCTCCAAGTCTGCTCTTGCCCCTAGATATTCCTCCACCATGTAATGCAGACACTGGTGATGGTAGCTTGAACCGATCAGACCTTGGCACTGAGGACTAAAAAATCGTCTAAAGGCATCGGTCAGCCGGCCACCCACTGCTCTTCCTCTGACTTCCAGGGCCTGGAAATGCGTTGCACAAACTTTTCTTCATGGGCTCCTGAAGATCCTCTTCTCCCTCTGCAAAGGCAGTTGAGTTCTGCAACCTTACCCTTGTAACGTGGATCAAGAAGGGTTGGCAGCCAGTAATGATTCCTCTCCTTGATACCACAAATCCGAGAGTCCTTTCGCAGGCTTTGCCGAATTAGGAAGGCCATGCAGCGTAAGTTTGCAGAGGCATTCGATTCCGAGTCCTCTGGGTCACTAAGGATCACATGATCCGTAACTACCTCCTTCTAGCCACGCACAACTCCTTGGGTTTCTGGGCACTGAAAACCATCCCTTGAAGACTGCTGCTGAGTTTTGTCCTCTACATCCATGCTGACACAATCTTCCTCCTCCTCTTCCTCTTCTTCCTGTGTGTTTGGCGGGCCTGCAGGAATGCTATCTGGATAAAGGGGGCCTTGAGAGGTAAGGAAGTCCTCCTCTTCCACCCGCTGTTTTGTCTCAAGTGCCCTGTCCATTATTCCACAAAGCGTGTGCTCCAACAGGAAGACAAGAGGAACAATGTCAGTGATGTATAAATTGTCGCTGCTCACCATCCTTGTGGCCTCTTCAAATTGTGACAGGACAGTGCATGCATCCTTGGTCAGTAGCCACTGGCGTGGTGAAAGAAGCCAAGCCCCCCTGACCCTGTCCTGGTGCCATACTCACACAGGTACTTATTGATGGCTCTCTGCTGTGTGTGCAGCCGCTGCAGCATTGCCAACATTGAATTCCAGTTGGCAGTTGGTGAGCAGGTTGCATTCCAAATATATATATATATATATCCCTCAAAAATTCCACTCGCCTGCTCGCATTTTGCGAGTGGTATTTAGTGCAGGGCGAATTAAGAGCAGGGGTGGACCAGGATGACTAAATCGGTCAGCCAGGAAATCGTCACCCGGAGGACACAGCAGAGCGGCAGGACGGGACTGCCCTGGCGCTGCTTTGAGCTGAGGCTGCAGCTCTCCCCTCCCCCTCTCTCTCCTCCTCCTCTTGTGTATCACACACACAGCGGGCATCTCCCGCAGTTGGTCACAGAGCTGGGTCTGTGTTTGGCAGTGTGGTGTAACAAGGCCCTGCCCCCCTAGCTCGTGTGATAGTAGATTGAATCAGTGTTCTGCCTATGAAACGAGCCGGTCTAGTGGGGTGGGACCTTGTTACACTGTGCCGACGAACACAGACCCAGCTCCGTGACACACATCGGGACATGCCCGCTGTGTGTGTGTGATCCATCATCCAGGTGAGTCTGTATTGATGGGGCACAGTAAAGCTGCATTTGATGGGGCTCAATGAGGCTGCATTTGATGGGGCACAGTGAGGCTGCATTTGATGGGGCACAGTGAGGCTGCATTTGATGGGGCACAGTGAGGCTGCATTTGATGGGGCACAGTGAGGCTGCATTGATGGGGCACAGTAAAGTGGCATTGATGGGACACAGTAAAGCTGCACTGAAGGGGCACAATAAAGCTGCATTTGATGGGGCACAGTAAAGCTGTATTTTATGGGGCACAGTAAAGCTGCATTGATGGGCACAGTAAGGCTTCATTAAGGGGCACAGTGAGGCTTCATTGAGGGGCACAGTGAGGCTTCATTGAGGGGCACAGTGAGGCTGCATTCATGGGTACAGTAAGGCTGCATTCATTGGTACAGTGAGGCTGCATTCACTGGTACAGTAAGGCTGCATTCTATGGGTGCAGTGAGGCTACGTTTTATGGGTACAGTGAGGCTGCGTTTTATGGGTGCAGTGAGGCTGCGCTCAGGGGAACTTTTGAGGCTGCATATTTACGGGCACAGTGAGGCTGCGTTCACTGGCACAGTGAGGCTGCGTTCACGGGCACAGTGAGGCTGCGTTCACGGGCACAGTGAGGCTGCGTTCACGGGCACAGTGAGGCTGTTTCCCGTGCACAGTGAGGCTGCTTTCACGGGCAGGGAGGCTGCAATGATGGGCACAGTGAGGCTGCAATTATGGGCACAGTGAGAGTGCATTAATGGGCATAGTGAGGTTGCATTCATGGGCACCGTAAAGCTGCATTTGATGGGCACAGTGAGAGTGCATTGATGGGCACAGTAATGCTGCATTCACAGGCACCATAAAGTTGCATTTGTTGGGCACAGATATGCTTTATGTTAATATTGTTAAAGTTGTTAATATTTATTTTTGGAACTTAATTCTGCTTAAAACATTTAACAGTGTAATTTCATGAGCTCATTTACAAAGGCATGTTTAGGGGTGGTCTTAAGAGTGGGGCAGTGAAGGACATGGGCGGGGCAACTGGCGGCTAGTAACTCAGGACTTGTGCGAAATTGTGAGCCCTGTATATATATATATATATATATATATATACACACACAGATACAGAGCTGGCTTCTCTCTATGGATATGGATAGCTGCCGCCCACCACCATTTCTTTTAGGACTTGCTATCTGTTCAGTCTATCATATGGACTAATAAACTGTGATCTTAACAGACATTGTCTTTTTCATGTATAGAGGTACACATCATTGCGCCCACAGTTTTCTTTTTCCATTGTATAATGTAGAAGAATACATATCGGCCTAAACTGAGGAAAAAAAATTTGTTTTTTTGATAATAAATGTGGGATATTTATTATAGCAAAAAGTAAAAGATATTGTGTTTTTTTCAAAATTGTTGCTATTTTGTTTATAGCGCAAAAAATAAAAACCGCAGAGGTGATCAAATACCACCAAAAGAAAGCTCTATTTGTGAGAAAAAAAGGACGTCAATTTTGTTTGGGTACAACATCGCACAACCGCGCACTTGTCAGTTAAAGCGACGCAGTGCCTAATCGCAAAAAACGGCCTGGTCATTGAGCAGCCAAATCTTCCGGGGCTGAAGTGGTTAAGTTGATTAATTCTGGGTTCTCATACATTATAGTTGTGGTTAGCATTTCACCTCTGTCCCAGGAAAATGATTCAAGAGGTTGTACTTCTGAAAACTTATACAACTTTTGTTGCATAAAAGGAAAAGCAACTTCCTATTTCTATACTCGCTGAGTTGCCACATTGTTTCCTGCTTTTGTCTCTCTGGAATATTTTAGTTATAAAACAACATCTTGCATTTAGAATTGGCTCCTACTTCTGTTTTTCTGTTCATATGAAAGGTTATCTCACCAAGATATAACAAAGAGGTGACAATGTAAAGCCTGTGCTCCTCCTCTTTCCGCAAATGTTGCTTTCTCATGAATCTGATTGCGAGGAGCGTCCTCTTTATAGTCTAACTATTGCTCACGTAGTAGAATATTAAAGATGAACTCCAGAAAAAATTAAAATAAATGAACATTTACAATCTAATGCCGCGTACACACGATCGGACTTTCCGCCAACAAAACCGTGGATTTTTGTTCGAAGGATGTTGGCTCAAACTTGTCTTGCATGCACACGGTCACACAAATGTTGGCCAACAATTCCGAACGTGAGGACGTGGTGACGTAAAAGACGTACGACGAGCCGAGAAAAGGGAAGTTCAATAGCCAGTGCAGCTCCTTCTGCTTGATTCCGAGCATGCGTGAACTTTTATGCGTCGGACTTTTGTTTTGTTGGCGGAAAATTTGAGAACCTGCTAGCCAACATTTGTTGGCGGAAAGTCCGACAGCAAATGTTCGATGGAACATACACACGCTCGGACTTTCCAACAACAAGCTCACATCCAACATTTCCCGTCGGAAAGTCCGACCGTGTGTACGCGGCATAAGAGTAACGGTTCCTTTAGACCTGTGGTTGGGGCTGTTAAAAAGCGTGTGGCTGAGCTGCACATTTAGCATCTCTAACTGGCCTTCCTTAAGCTGCAAATGCAATGAATGAGAGAGCTCAAAAGTCATGGTTGTCATGTCCGGTGGTCAGTGCCGCTGCTCAATACGACCCATTGAAGCGAATGGTGATGTGATTGCACATTGACACAGCAGGTGGTGAGGAGGCATCATATCACCTCTGCATTGCCTGTGAAATGCCTCTGAGCCTAAGCCCCACTAATGATGTTGGTCCCATGTGTGGCTCCATATAGGGATGAGCTAAGGTTCAGGCCAAACTGAATTAGGGCCAAACCCGCGGAAAAGTGGCAGATGATCGCATGCCGCCGGCCCATTCAGCTATCCAAATATGGCTATGTGGCCATATTAGGCCAATGGTGCCACCAGCATCCCCAACCTGCAGCCACCCATAACAAAGGGGCAGGGGTGCTGGTGACATCATTGACCTAATTTTGGCCGTACTAAATCAATGACATTATCCATAAATGGCCATGTGGTCATATTAGGCCAATGATGTCACCAGCAACCCCGCCCCACATGATGTAATGCTGGTGACATCATTGACCTAATATGGCCATTCTAGTTCAATGACATTGTCCATAAATATCCATGTGGTCATATTAGGCCAATGATTTCACCAGCATCCCCAACCTGCAGCCACCCATAACAAAGGGGTAGGGGTGCTGGCGACATCATTGACCCAATATGGCTATACAAGTTCAATGACATTGTCCATAAATGGCCATGTGATCATATTAGGCCAATGATTTCACCAGCATCCCCACCCCGCAGCCACACATGATGTAATACTGGTGACATCATTCACCTAATAAGGCAACATGACCATACTAGCTCAATAGCATAGTTCATAAATGGCCATGTGGTCATATTAGGTCAATGAGGTGACCAGCATGCCATTATGTATGGCTGCAGGGAGGGATGCTGGTGACATCATTGTCCTGCCCAATATGGTTACATGATCGTATTTGAGCAATGCCATTTACCAAATATGGCCTTGTGACCATATAAGGTCAATGATGTCACCAACATGCTCGCACCTTTGTTACGTGCAGCGGTGGGGCAGGGATTCTGGTGAAATTATTGACCTAGTCTAGCCACATGATTTAATTTATTGCATTGGCCAAATATGACCATGTAAATGACCAGGTCATATTAGGTCAATGATGTCACTAGCACTGCAGCCACACATAACAAAGGGGCAGGAATGCTGGTGACATCATTAACCTAATATGACCACATGGCCATTTATGGACAATGTCATCGAGCTAGTATGGCCATATTAGGCCAAGGACATCACCAGTGTCCTTGGGCCTTTGTTACATGTGGCTGCGGGGTGGGGATGCTGGTGACATCATTGACCTAAAATGGCCATATTGGAAGATTTTCTGCTCTATTCCTGTTCCGGTGATAACCCAAAATTTGGGATTTTCACATTTACTCTTTATGATAAGAGTAAATATGACAAATAGAGAGGGGGGAATCTCCCTAATAGGGACACATACACCAATAAAAACCTGGTGGGGATACCAATCCCTCTTTCCAAAACCCAGATACATTTTTTTGCCTTTATACAGGATTATTACAACTATAGATTTTCCCTCGGTGATCTACGTTTCCCAAAAATTGTCCCCTGAGATGTCCCTTCAGATGTGAATTAGCTGTAGGTATAGCACATAGGTAGCACCTTATAAAGCCCCCTTACAATATATTGTTGCTTTGTTTCTACACTGGTCATATACAAGTCAAAGTATGGCCATTACCCAAAATTCCTTCTGTACAGCTTGATCAAAATACTTCATTGTTGGCTGTGGAACTTTTGGAAATAGCTTCTTCCATATC
Organism: Lithobates sylvaticus; assembly: GCA_028564925.1. Taxonomy (NCBI): domain Eukaryota; kingdom Metazoa; phylum Chordata; class Amphibia; order Anura; family Ranidae; genus Lithobates; species Lithobates sylvaticus. The sequence goes on from CM053027.1 coordinate 27,250,956, forward strand.
TGGCACCTGAGTAAAAAAAAAAAAAAAAAAGAAAAGAAAAGAATATAATTTTTTATAAAATCTAAAATAAAAAGATAATATAAAGCTGTCGCAGGTGAACAATATTCATTGATAACAACCAGCATCCTGAGCTCTGCCCACAATACATATCATGCTGGAATATACTATAGGGACAAAGGCTTAGAAACACCTAACCATCTCCCCTTTATGGGCCTGTCCCTCCCTTTTTTCCGGCTATAACATCTTTCCCTCTTCTGGGAAGGCTTGCCAAAAGATTCTGGAGTACGTCTGTAGGAATTTATTCCCAATCAACTAAAAAGAACATTTATGAGGTTAGGTATTGATGCTAAGAAGACCTGGCTTCCACCAGGCCTCACGTTGGGCAACCAAAAAAAAAGACCTGGCTTCCACCAGACCTCGCATTGGGCGCCTCCTCCTAAAAAGAGACCTGTCTTCCACCAGGCCTCACGTTGGGCAACCAAAAAAAAAGACCTGGCTTCCACCAGACCTCGCATTGGGCGCCTCCTCCCAAAAAGAGACCTGTCTTCCACCGGGCCTCACGTTGGGCGCCTCCTCCCAAAAAAAGACCTGGCTTCCACCGGACCTCACGTTGGGCGCCTCCTCCAAAAAAAAGACCTGGCTTCCACCGGGCCTCACGTTGGGCGCCTCCTCCCAAAAAAAGACCTGGCTTCCACCAGGCCTCATGTTGGGCGCCTCCTCACAAAAAAATACCTGGCTTCCACCGGCCTCTCATTGTGCGCCCAAAAAAAAGGGGAAAGACCCGCCTTCCATCAAGTCTCACATTGAGGGACCAAAAAAGAAAAAAAAAGACCTGGCTTCACCCGAGCCTTACGTTGGGCACCCCAAAATAAAAAAAAATTACCTGGCTTCCACCCGGCCTCACGTTGGGCGCCTCCTACCACAAAAAAAGACCTGGCTTCCACCAGACCTCACGTTGGGCGCCTCCTCCAAAAAAAAAAGACCTGGCTTCAACCGGGCCTCACGTTGAGCGCCTCCTCCCAAAAAAAGACCTGGCTTCCACCGGGACTCACGTTGGGCGCCCCAAAAAAAGGGGAAAGACCCGCCTTCCATCAAGTCTCACATTGAGCGACCAAAGAAGAAAAAAAAAGACCTGGCTTCCCCTGAGCCTTACGTTGGGCGCCCCAAAATAAAAAAAAATTACCTGGCTTCAACCAGGCCTCATGTTAGGCACCCCAAAATAAAAAAAATGCCTGGCTTCCCATCAACATTACAATTCACCCCAAAGTGAATTGTAGGGTTGAGGTCATGTAGGCCACTCAAGATGGTTTTGAACACAGGGGTACATATATGCTGGAAGAAGGCCCAAACTGTTGGCACAAGGCTGAAAGGGCACAGATGTCTAAAATGTCTCCTTGTATGCTGTCGTATTATCTAAAGTATCCTTAAATAAACTAATGACTTGGAGGGGAATCCACATTCGTTTGGTCATATAGTGTAGGTAGGATGGTCTGGTGTCCACGAATGTTTGGCTATATATAGATACAATACATCTTCACTGAGTGTATACTGTATACTGTATACAGTGCCTCGAAAAAGTATTCATACCCCTTGAAATTTTCAACATTATGTCATCTTACAACCAAAAACATAAATGTATTTTATTGGGATTTTATGTGATAGACCAACACAAAGTGGTACATAATTATGAAGTAGAAGCTATTGTCACACAACTGGGTGGGCTCAGGGCGCAGAGCCCACCCTTTTTTGAAGCCAATATTAGAGCCTTAGGCTCTAATCACATGCTTAACCATTTGCCGCCCGCCCACTGTCAAATGACGGCAGGACAGTGCTGCTCTCATTTTGGGTGGATGTCATATGACAGCGCACCCGAACGGCCGCTCCTTGCTAGGACATGGCGCGACCCCGATTTCTGTAAAGAGCTGCTGACATGGCTCTTTAATCATGTGATCGGCTGTGTCCAATCACAGCCGGTCACATGTAAACAAGGAAGTGCTGGTAATCGGCTCTCCTCGCCTCACTGACAGAGTGTGTGGCAACAAGAGCCAATCAACAGGATTTCCTTGCAGGGGATAGTGAGAGATGTAATCAGGGCACTGATTATATTAGAGCACCACCAGTGCCAGCAACCAGTGCCAACCAGTGCCCACCACAGCCAGAAATCAGTGTCCATTATTGATGCCAGTCAGTGCTGGCTTTCAGTGCTGCCTATCAGTGATGCCCATCAATGCCCATCAGTAAAGCCCATGAATGCCCATCAGTGCCCCCCATTAATGCCCATCAGTGCCATCCATTAATGCCCATCAGTGCCACCCATCAGTGCCACTTATTCATGCTGCCCATTAGGGACCACCAGTGCCGGCTATCAGGGCCCATCAGTGCCACCTATCAGTGCCCACCAGTGCCACGCATCAGTGCCACGCATGAGTGCCCACCAGTGCCACGCATCAGTGCCCCCTATCAGTGCTCATCAATGCTACCTATCAGTGCCCATAAGTGCAGAATATTAGTGCCTCCTCATCAGTGCCACCTAATCAGTGCCCATAAGTGCCACCTAATCAGTGCCCATAAGTGCAGCCTATTAGGGCCCATCAGTTGCGCCTCATCAGCGAAGGAGAAAAAAAAAATCTTTTTTTTTTAGGAAAATAAATAAAAATCTCAGCAGTGATTAAATACCACTAAAAGAAAGCTCTATTTGTGTGAAGAAAATTATAAAAATTTCACATGGTTACAGTGTAGCATGACCGCGCAATTGTCATTCAAAATGTGACAGCGCTGAAAGCTGAAAAAGGGCCTGGGCAGGAAGGGGGTGAAAGTGCCCGGTAGATAAATGGTTAAAAAAAAAAACCCCATTGGAATAAATGTGTCCGGTGTCCTGAATGTAGATTAGGGGGCCGGACGCATGCATGGGGGGAGGTGGTGCACCTGCATCCCCTAATGGAGCGGCCGCCACTGCCTAAATCTTCCCTGTGAATCGCATAGGCAGCAGTTGGCTGTATGCAGGTGGTTGCCTAAAGCATGTGCACGGATGCACGGCTCCAAATGCAGATCGGGCGATACAGGGCGTGCACGTGCCGTAGACACCCGCCCGCATACAGCCGCATCCTTCATTCGCTGTCTTCTATAGGCGGCTGTATGCGGGAGATTTTTGCGGAAGTTCTGGATAATGTACGGTTACCCTAAAGTGGAACTCCGGGTGTTAGCAGTGATCGGGGGATTTACCTGTGACACAGGAATACGAGTAAGAACAGGACGGCCGCTGTCGCTATTCCCAGGATAATCAGGGTGTGGTGGGGTGCAAGAGGCGTAGAACCAGGACTGAAGTCTGAGGAAAAAAAAGAATCACAAATCAGAATTTCACATGTATCTTTTTTTTTTTTTAAAGGGCCAGTTCACCCCACATGCATACTGCATGTGGGGTGAACTGGCCCTTTATGTTTTTTTATGCACCAAAAACACATGGAAAGTAGGTTACCGTATATACTCGAGTATAAGCCAACCCGAATATAAGCCGAGGCACCTAATTTTACCACAAAAAACTGGGAAACTGTATTGACTCGAGTATAAGCCTAGGGTGAGAAATGCGCAGCTACTGTAAGTGGAAAAGAGGGTCAACAATGCCCATTTGCAGCCTCACTGTGCCCATTTGCAGCCTCACTGTGCCCATTTGCAGCCATAGGTCCCCCAAACTTCTAACTCTGTGGTTAATAGTTCCTAGATGCCCCCTAGCTGCAGCCAAAATGTGGGGTCTCTGGACCCAAAGGGTCCCGAAATGACATTGCTGCAGATGGACACAGTTGACCGAATTTGGGGCCCCGTATCTCGGGGCCACTTGGTGCTAGGAACCCCAAATTTGTGCAATCCCAGTAGAACTAGCACTACAACATATCCAAAGCTGGAGTTCCTAGCACCAAGTGGCCCCGAGATAGGGGGCCCCAAAGTCAGTTTGGAAAATGTCATTCTCTGCTGCAGAAAAGTGCTTGACATTTTCCGAACCGACTTTGTTGCCCCCGCATCTCGGGGCCACTTAGTGCTAGGAACCAGCTTTGGATATGTTGTAGTGTTGGTTCTACTGGGTTTGCACACCAAATTTGGAATACCTAGCACCAAGATGACCCGAGATACGGGGCCCCAAAGTCGGTTCGGAAAATGTCAAGCACTTTTCTGCAGCAGAGAGTGACATTTTCCAAACTGAATTTGGGGCCCCGTATCTCAGGGCCACTTGGTGGTAGGAACCCCAGCTTTGTATATGTTGTAGTGCTAGTTCTACTGGGTTTGCACACATTTGGGGTTCCTAGCACCAAGTGGCCCCGAGATACGGGGCCCCAAAATCGGTTCGGAAAAAATGTAATTTTCGGCTGCAGAACTCGACTCGAGTATAAGCCGAGGGGGGCATTATCAGCACAAAAAAATGCACTGAAAAACTCGGCTTATACTCAAGTATATACGGTATATGGTTTTCAATGGCATAGTTCACACCAGTGCATTCCAGAAAAAAAAAAGGAGCTGCATTTTTCCTGCACCGGAACGATGTAAAACGCATTAAAAAAATGCGCCGGAACACACATGTCCTTATTGAGGCCCGGTTCACACCTATGGCATTTTTTAGTGCTTTTTGCATTTTGCAGATTTGCACTGCAGTCCATTTACCATGGTTTCCTATGGAACACGCTCAGCAGTGCAAATCTGCAAAATGCAAAAAGCACTAAAAAATGCCATAGGTGTGAATCCAGCCTTCGGTTCGATTCACACTAATGCGTTTTTTTGATGCATTTTGCAGAAATGCAGGGAATTTTTTTTTAACACGGGTTCCTATGGAACATGTTCACATCAATGCATTTTTGTGCCTCTGCGTTTTCGGACTTTTTTTCATGCAAAATGCAGTGTTTTGCATGTAATAGAAGTCAATGGACCCGCATCCAAAACGCAAGTACCGTGTTTTTACTGCATTTTTTTTTACCCTGATTTTGCAGCGATTTGCGTTTTTTTTTTTTTTTTTTTTACACTGTATATAGCTGCTTGCTAAGCAACCACAGTTTTAAAAAAAAAAAAAAAAACGCGGCCGAATACCGCTGCTAAAATGACGGTAAAGCAGCGCTAAATATAGCGCTGCTTTACCACCGACGCCCGCACCGCCCCAGTGTGAAAGGGGCCTTACAGTAAGCTAGCGGCCGAACCCCCTCCCCGCAAAAGTGACAGTAAAGCGCCGCTAAAAACAGCAGTGCTTTACCGCTGACACCCCAGTGTGAAAGGGGCCTTACAGAACTGAAGCAGAGAAAAATCATCTAGCCCTTTCCTCCCCAGTGTGACCGTCCCTGACCCCTGACCACTTTCTTTCATTGTATTTCAGTTCTTTCAATCACAGAGGCTCAGCAACAGCATGTGGGCGTTACCTATGTCCTATGCACAAGCAGTCTGGCTGGGGGGGGGGGGCAGCAAACAAACACCCCCCAGCGGGACCTCAACCCGCCCGCCTGTCCGCTTGCTCACTGTCTGCCGGTCAGGAACTTACCCCATTTAGGTGGTGGGCATTCATGCAGCGTGCATCCAGGCAGCATGCATTTGGGCAGAAGGCTTCTGGGCGGCGTGCATTCGTGTAGCTGGCATCCGGGAAGCACGCAACGGGCATCTGGGAAGCGGGAAGCGCACAACGGGCATCTGGGAAGCGTGCATCCGGGAAGTGGGCATCCGGGAAGTGGGCATCTGGGAAGCGGGAATCCGATAAGCGCAACAGGCAACCAGGCAGTCTGCATCTGGGCATCTGGGAAGTGGGAATCCGGGAAGTGGGCATCCGGGAAGTGGGCATCTGGGAAGCGGGAATCCGATAAGCGCAACAGACAACCAGGCAGTCTGCATCTGGGCATCTGGGAAGTGGGCATCCGGGAAGTGGGCATCTGGGAAGTGGGCATCTGGGAAGCGGGAATCCGATAAGCGCAACAGACAACCAGGCAGTCTGCATCTGGGCATCTGGGAAGTGGGAATCCGGGAAGTGGGAATCCGGGAAGTGGGCATCCGGGAAGTGGGCATCTGGGAAGTGGGCATCTGGGAAGCGGGAATCCGATAAGCGCAACAGGCAACCAGGCAGTCTGCATCTGGGCATCTGGGAAGTGGGAATCCGGGAAGTGGGCATCCGGGAAGCGGGCATCCGAGAAGCGCACAACAGGCAACCAAGCAGTGTGCATCCGGGCATCCGGGAAGCGGCTCCTGTGTCCTCTGCTCCTCGCTTCCGCCGTGCGTCTCCTCCCCTCCTCCTAGGCGCCCAATAGGATCACCTGTTCTTTCAGCCAATCGGGCAACGGGTCTCAAACCATCTTCCTGATTGGCCGGGAGGAGGATCAGTGTTACAATAGTGAATATTCATTTGCTGTTGTAACACACCTGGGTGGACACGTAGCGCAATGCTCTGCAACCCGAGCTCACCCTATTTTGAAGCCTATTAGAGCCTCTAACTCTAATCAGTGCTTATAAAAACACCCTCCCCCGCCATAGGAATTCATGCGCCCGCCGTCCTGCAAGGGGCGGGACGCATGGATGGGGGGGGGGGGGGGGGGGCGCCCCTGATATTCACTCCTCCAGACAGACATCCACCCATCAAGTCATTTTGATATTTACATAACTCCTCCCATGAGCCAACCCCACTGCTTGTATCAGGGCTGAGGGTCCTTGCTGCCCCCCCCCCCCCTGCCATGATCTGCCTGCATTGTATAGAGAAGCACAGAGGCCCGGTGGTGATGGACCTAAAATAATGTAATGAACACAGTAATCTTTCATTTCAAAAGGTCAAGGTAAGCAGATTAAACCTTAACGTTCTGATTAATACTTTGATTACTTACCGTATACGATCCGTTCACTCCATTGACTCCACTTTTCGCTCTTCGAGCATCCCGGCGTCCACCTCACGCTCATGGATACGGCGAGGATTTCATTGTCAAGCAGATGATCTACTTTGTAAGAATTCCGCCCATTCTGAGCTCGTCCAATCTTAGCTGGTCGCACTGTTTTCTACAAGGAAATGATTGCAGTGAGTAGAACACGGAGTGCATTGAGTGCATCGTATGGATCTGCACTGATTTACATCAATCAGATCAAAGCCGGCCATGTATGGCTCAAAATTCGTCCAGATCTGCAGGGCCGAATATTGATCCATGTGTGGGCTAGTTGGTTGTACACAAGTGGATTTATCGATTGACTTGTGCACAAGCAGCCTGTTTTTTCCTGAACGATCGGTGCCGCCAGCTACACCCGGCAACACTGATCATTGTATTCTGCCGGTGGAGAAGGCTTCCCTACCGGCAGAAGACAATAGACATGTACACTGCCGAAAAATGTGTTCCTTTTTCGTTTCATTCGTTTTTTTTTGTTTTTTTCGCAAATTCGAAAATTCGTAATTCGAAAATTTGAAAATTTGGAATTCGTAAGTTTGGAAATTCAAAAAAATTCGTAATTCGGGAATTTGGAAATTCGAAAGGAATAAAAGAAAAATTCGAAAAAAAAAACTAAATCCGAAAAGTCAAAAAAATGTAAAATAATAACTAATAATAAGTAACTATTAAATTATAAGTATTGGAATTTCCTTTCAAATTTGGCTGTTAGTAACCGTAACAAATATGAACTTATCCGAACTTACAAAATATCCAAAATATGGAATGTCGCATCTAAACGAATGGAACGTAACGAATTAATAATAATAATAAATAACAATAATAATAAAGACATATTACTATTTATTATTATTTCATTCCTTTCTATTTGTTTAGATGCGGCATTCGTTATTTCGGATAATTCGGAATATCGGATAATTTCGTACTCGTTACGTTCACTAACAGCCAAATTTCAAAGGAAATTCCAATACCTATAATTTAATAGTTCGTTATTATTAGTTATTTATTTCAGATTTTCAAATTTTCGTTTTTTTTTTTTCTTTCTGATTTTTGTTTTCAAAATTGAATTTCCAAATTTTCCAATTTGAATTTACAAATTTTCAAATTCCCGAATTTTCGAATTTCCGAATTTCTACGTTTCCGGATTTCTGCATTTTCGAATTCACGAATTTTAGAATTTCTGAATCTTCAAATTTCTGCATTTCTGAGTTTTCAAATTCCCGAATTTTCAAATTTCCGAATTTCTACGTTTCCGAATTTCTGCATTTTCGAATTCACAAATTTTTAGAATTTCTGAATTTTCAAATTTCTGCATTTCTGAGTTTTCAAATTTCCGAATTTCTACGTTTCCGAATTTCTGCATTTTCGAATTCACGAATTTTAGAATTTCCGAATTTTTCAAATTTCTGCATTTCTGAGTTTTCAAATTCCCGAATTTTCAAATTCCCGAATTTTCAAATTTCCGAATTTCTACGTTTCCGAATTTCTGCATTTTCGAATTCACGAATTTTAGAATTTCTGAATTTTCAAAATTCTGCATTTCTGAGTTTTCAAATTCCCGAATTTTTGAATTTCCAAAATATTCAGAATTTTAAAGATTTGGAAATTCAGATATTTCCAAATTAACGAATTTATCTAAATTAGGTAAAAAACTAATTCGTAACGAAACGAATTGCACTAGAAGACAATAGCAAAAGCATAGCAGGGAGGATTCCCCCATTTACACATTCGATATGGGTGGGAGAATCCTCCACCGCTGTACAACCGCTTTGTTGGGTGACAGTATCGATTGTGAGATGGTGATCTGCTCATTTCCAGTAAACCTGGACCGTTGGTTATCTCTGGTGCTAGGTGAACCTTGCTGCAGGTTGTCCACTGTACCGGGCTCCAGTCGGCCATCTTGCGGGAGCCTGTGTTTGATTTGACACAGCTTGTCTGAGATTTTGGAGGCCACAGGGAGGCTACATACAGCATCTGCTGGGTCTGGTGGTGTATTTGCGAGGACAAGGAGAGACATTCTGCTGGTTAGGGAGAGATAGGCTAAGCCTAGGGAAAGGTTTCTAAAGTGGAGGGAAAGTTTATGGATGGTGCTGCATTCCCTCTGAGACTACAGTTTATTCGGAACGTATTCACAGCTCTTCACTTTTTCCACATTTTGTTATGTTACAGCCTTATTCAAAAATCTATTGTATTCATTATTTTCCTCAAAATTCTACAAACAATACCCCATAATGACAACAAGAAAGTAGTTTGTTTGAAATCTTTGAAAATGAATTAAAAATAAAAAACAAAAAAATCCCATGTACTTAAAGTGGAGGGCCGGGCAAAAAAAAAAAATTAAAAGTCAGCAGCTACAAATACTGCAGCTGCTGACTTTTAATAATCGGACACTTACCTGTCCCGGGGTCCAGCGATGCGGGGGAACGAGACCCCCCCCCTCGTTCCCCGCTCCGCTCACGACGCCGGCATTCTTACTGTGGGAACCCGGCTGGGCTTCACAGCCGGGCACCCACTGCGCATGCGCGAGCGGCGCCGTGCGCCGTGATTCGACGCTCACTCATCTGGGACACATGACATGTCCCAGATGACTGTGCGTTGCCTACAGGAAGTGACTTTTAGCCCGGGCAATGAAGGTGGCAGACTTCGAGGGACCCCCTAGCAACAGGCATTTAGAGGTGAGTAAAAATTTTTTTTTTTTTCCAATTATTTTTTTTTAATTTTTTTTATGATTTTTAAGCCCCTTTTTGTTTTTTGGTTGCAACCCCACTTTAAGTATTCACAGCCTTTGCCTTTGAGCTCAGGTGCCTCCTGTTTCCACTGATCATCCTTGAGATGTTTCTACAACTTGATTGGAGTCCACCTGTGGTAAATTCAGTTGATTGGACAAGATTGGGAAAGGCACACATCTGTCTATAGAAGGTCCCACAGTTACCAGTGCATGTCAGAGCACAAACCAAGCCATGAAGTCCAAAAAATTGTCTGTAGACCTTCAAGATAGGATTATATGGAGGCACAGATCTGGGGAAGGGTACGGAAAAAAGTTTGGAACCACCAGGACTCTTCCTAGAGTGGGCCGCCTGGCCAAACTGAGCGATCAGGGAGAAGGGCCTTAGTCAGGGAGGTGACCAAGAACCCGATGATCACTCTGACAGAGCTCCAGTGTTTCTCTGTGGAGAGAGGAGAGCCTTCCAGAAGAACAATATCTCTGCATGAATGAATGAATGAAAGACTTGTATAGCGCTGCAACTGCTAACTGAATCGCCTCGAGGCGCTTGATCCGTCCTGTGCTTCCTGCTTGTTAGAAGAGGTGGGTCTTGAGTTTTTTCCTGAAGGCCCGATGGTTTTCTTCCATGTGGATGTCAGTCGGTAGAGCGTTCCATAGCCGTGGTCCTTGGACTGTGAATCTTCGTTCTCCCTTGGATTTGTAGCGGGATTTAGGGATGAGGAGGAGGTTTTGGCTAGTTGATCGAAGTCTGCGGATGGGTGTGTAGTGATTTATTTTCTCACATAGGTACTGAGGAGCGTTTCCTTGTGTGCATTTGTGGGTGAGGCAGAGGGTCTTGAAAGTGATCCGATCCTTAACGGTTAGCCAATGAATGGTCTTTAGGGAGGGGAGATGGATTCCCAGGTTTTTTTTCCAGTGACTAGTCTTGCTGCCGTGTTTTGGACGACTTCTGCGTGCAATCTGGTATTTGGGTAGTCCTATGTAGAGGGAATTTGCGTAGTCGAGTCGGGAATTGATGATTGTTCCAACTACTACTACTTTCTCTTTTTCTGGAATGAAGGGGATGAGTCTACGTAGCAGACGGAGAAGATGGTGTGAGCCGCTGACTACTGATCCTATTTGAGAATCCATTGACATCTCTGCAGCACTCCACCAATCAGGCCTGTATGGTAGAGTGGCCAGACAGAAGCCACTCCTCAGTCAAAGGCACATGACAGCCCGCCTGGTGTTTGCCAAAAGGCACCTGAAAGACTCTGAGACCATGAGAAACAAAATTCTCTGGTCTGATGAAACAAAGATTGAACTCTTTGGCCTGAATGGCAAGTGTCATGTCTGGAGGAAACCAGGCACCGCTCATCACCTGGCCAATACCATCCCTACAGTGAAGCATGGTGGTGGCAGCATCATGCTGTGGGGATGTTTTTAAGTGGAAGGAACTGGGAGACTAGTCAGGATCGAGGGAAAGATGAATGCAGCAATGTACAGAGACATCCTTGATGAAAGCCTGCTCCAGAGCGCTCTAGACCTCAGATTGGGGTGAAGGTTCATCTTCCAACAGGACAATGACCCTAAGCACACAGCCAAGATAACAAAGGAGTGGCCACAGGACAACTCTGTGAATGTCCTTGAGTGGCCCAGCCAGAGCCCAGACTTCTCTGGAGAGATCTGAAAATGGCTGTGCACTGACGCTCCCCATCCAACCGGATGGAGCTCGAGAGGCCCTCCAAAGAAGAATGAGAGAGACTGCCCAAAAATAGGTGTGCCAAGTTTGTAGCATCATACTCAAAAAGACTTGAGGCTGTAATTGGTGCCAAAGGGGCTTCACCGAAGTATTGAGCAAAGCTGTGAATACTTCTGTACATGGGATTTTTTCCTTTTTTATTTTTAATAACTTTACAAAGATTCCAAACAAACTTCTTTCGCGTTGCCATTATGGGGGATTTTTTTGTAGAATTTTGAGGAAAATAATGAATTTAATCCAATTTGGAATAAGGCTGTAACATAACAAAATGTGGAAAAAGTGAAGCGCTGTGAATACTTTCCGGATGTATCTATACCTTGCATTACGGGAAAGACCGTTTTGGTCCAGTCTGCTACCTTGACTGGCACGTTCTGTGCACCCTTCTTCAATCCGGAGGTCGGCCAGCAATAAAATCAGCAGAAGGGACTGTTGGGGAAAGGCCAATGCGGGCAGATCTGCAGAGCTGGATTATTGGTCCTCTGCATCTGAATAATGGCATCAGTGGACAACACTTCTCCAACAGATATTGGCAAACTATTTAAGGCTGAGTCTACTGAGGCTAAAATTGGCCTGCACTTCTACTTCGATCAGCAATAACATTATGACCATCCACCATGATCCATCGAGGCATGGACTCCACTAGACCTCTCAAGGTATGCTGTGGTATCGGCACCAAGCCATCTGTAGCAGGTCCTATAAGTTGCGAGGTGGAGCCTCCATGGATCCGAAATGTTTTTCAAGCACATCCCAATGCTGCTCATTGGATTGAGATCTGAAGACTTGAGGACAAGCCAACACCTCAAACTCGTTGTTGTGTTCCTCAAACCATTCTTGAATTCCTCAGACCAGCCCACCTTCTTCCATTGCTCCGTGGTCCAGTTCTGAAGCTCACACGTCCATTGTAGGCGATTTTGGCTGTGGACACGGTTCAGCATGGGCACCCTGACCAGTCTGCAGCTACACAGCCCCCATACCCAACAAACTACAACACACAAGTGTGTGTTCTGACACCTTTCTATGGGAACCAGTAGACATGTGCAATTCGTTTAGTTCCGAATTCGTTTTTTAACGAATTTCGACAAATTCGTTAATTCGGAAATATCCGAATGAACGAAAATCCGTTTAATGAATTTTTCTGAATATTCGTAAATTTGAATATTCAAAAATTTGTAAATTCGTACAATTGCACATTCGTAAATTCTTACATTTGCATATTCGTATATTCGCACATTCGTAAATTAGTATATTCGCAAATTCGTACATTCATAAATTCGGAAATTCGGAAATCTGATTTTATAACTAATAATAACAACTATTACTAACTAATAAATTATAGGTATTGTAATTTTCTTTTTTAAATCGGGCTGTTAGTGAACGTAACATATACAAATTTATGTTAAGTTACAAATTATCCGAAATAACGAAATCTAAACAAACGTAACGGAACGAATTAATAATAAAATTATAATTATAACAACTTTTTATTATTATTATTATTATTATTAATTTGTTCCGTTCCATTTCTAGATGCGGCATTCGTTATTTTGGATAATTCGTAACTTCAGATAAATTCGTGTTCACTAACAGCCAAATTTGAAAGGAAATTACAATACCTATAATTTTAATAGTTAGTTACTATTTCAGATTTTCTAATTTTTGGATTTTAGGATTTCCGAATTTTCTAATTTACGAATGTACGAATATACAAATTTTCTAATTTACGAATATATACGAATGAACAAATTTACGAATGTATGCATTTACGAATGTACGAATGTGTGAATGTACGAATTTACGAATGTGCGAATGTATGAATTTACGAATGTACGAATGTGTGAATTTACGAATGTGCGAATGTATGAATTTACGAATGTACGAATGTGTGAATTTACGAATGTGCGAATGTATGAATTTACGAATGTATGAATTTACGAATGTGCGAATGTATGAATTTACGAATGTGTGAATGTACGAATTTACGAATGTGCAAATGTATGAATTTACGAATGTGTGAATGTACGAATTTACGAATGTGTGAATTTACGAATGTATGAATTTACGAATGTGCGAATGTGTGAATTTACGAATGTATGAATTTACGAATGTGCGAATGTATGAATTTACGAATGTCCGAATGTACGAATTTACGAATTTATGAATGTACGAATTTACAAATATACGAATTTACGAATGTCCGAATGAACAAATTACTAATTGCGATCATAATGAATGACCCGAAAAACGAAAAATAAATAAATTCATGAAAACGAAAATGAACACATTTTTTTGGCAGTGCACATGTCTAGGAACCAGCATTAACCACTTGACATCCGCGCTATGGCCGAATGACGGCCACAGCGCGGATCTCAATTCATATGATGGCCCCCCTGTTCACGCCCCCTGTGCGCGCCCTATAGGGCGCACGCGGAGCGTGCTGTGATCAGGAGTCACTAAGACTCGGGTGATCAGCGATCCGAGTAAGGGGCGGGTCCAGGCCCCTTACCATGTGATCAGCTGTCAGCCAATGACAGCTGATCACATGATCAAAACAAAAGCTTGGTGATCGTTTTTTTTTCTCTTCACGCTGACAGCGTCCTCCGCCGATCACCGGCTCATCTTAAAGGGACATCGGTCCCTAAAAGTCAGAGGCAATTATGCCTCATGTATGCCACCTGTGAATGCCCACAAGTGCCACCTGTCAATGCCCATAAGTGCCACCTGTCAATGCCCATAAGTGCCACCTCTCAATGCCCATAAGTGCCACCTGTCAATGCCCACAAGTGCCACCTATCAATGCCCACAGGTGCCACCTGTCAATGCCCATAAGTGCCACCTATCAATGCCCACCAGTGCTGCCAATCAGTGCCACCTAAAAGTGCTGCCTATCAGTGTAACCCATCAGTGCCCATCACTGCCACCTATCGGTGCCCGTCACTGCCGCCTCATCAGCGTACATCAGTGACGGACAAAAATTACCCATTTTAAATTTTTATAACAAAAAAAAAAAAAAAAAAACTTTTTTTTTTTTTTTTTTTTTAATTCGGTCTTTTTAAAAGATTTTAACAAAAAATAAAAAACGCAGAGGTGATCAAATACCACCAAAAGAAAGCTCTATTTGGGGGAAAAAAATGATAAAAAATTTCATTTGGGTACAGCGTTTTATGACCGCGCAATTATCATTCAAAGTGCCCAGTAAGCAAGTGGTTAACTTATTTTCAGCAGCTTGAGCTCCAGTAGCTCTTCTATTGGCTTGGACTACAGCCTTCACTCCCCACGTGCATCAAACGAGCCTCGGCCTCCCATGACCCCGTCACCAGTTTACCCGTTTTCCTTCCTTGTGCCACTTTTATGTCGGTCCTGGCCACCGTAGACTGGGAACATCAGACAAGGGCCGCGGTTTTGGAGTTGGTCTGACCCAGCCGTCCAGCCATTACAATTTGGCCTTTGTCAAAGTCGCTCAGATCCTTACATTTGCCCATTTTTTTTTTCTTTATGCTTTCCAAACATCAACTTCAGGGACAACGTGTTCACTTGGTGCCTAATGTATCTCACTCATTGTCAGGTGCCCTGGTCACCAGGTAATCAATGGTATTCATTGTCAATGGTCATAATGTTATGGCTGATCAATGTAGGCACCAATGGAAAAAAGAAAAAGAAAATTGTATATAAATTGATGACGTTACTTCATTTATATTGATGTTGTATTCAAAACAAATGTCCCCCATATCGTCGTATGTCTCCGGCTTCTCCCAGGAAATTTCAAGGTTATTCCCGCTATAATTCAGACGTATGTTTCTCGGAGGATCTAAAGTAACTGGAAATAAAAGAAGGCTTGTTACTGGTCTATGCAAAGTCCTCCAGCCAATGTACAGTATGTGTGCCACCAAAGTCCAATTGTAATATCTATCTATAGTATCAGGGAAAGGACAAGGGGTGGGCAGGATGGCTGGCTGCCCTGGGCGCAGCAGTTTACTGTATGCATAGGGGGCGCCAATGAGCTCATTCTGATTTCGAGAAGCAGATAAAGGCTGAGGGTAGCATCCCTTAAGCTCACACACTATTAAAGTGTGGGGGGCAATATGGCTTCTTTGCCCTGGGCATTGGATGACCTTGTCCCGGCACTGTATAGTATAGACCCCGGACTGTTCTACATTTAAGTTCAGCTGTATGACATGCCACACTGTGAAGTACACTATATTACCAAAAGTATTGTGACGCCTGCCTTTACATATGAACTTTAATGGCATCCCCAGTCTTAGTTCGTAGGGTTCAATATTGAGTTGGCCCGCCCTTTGCAGCTATAACAGCTTCAACTCTTCTGGGAAGGCCGTCCACAAGGTTTAGGAGTGTGTCTATGGGAATGTTTGACCATTCTTCCAGAAGCGCATTTGTGAGGTCAGGCACTGATGTTGGACGGGAAGGCCTGGATTGCAAAGGTGAGCTATCCGGTTTAGGTCAGGACTCTATGCAGACCAGTCAATTTCCTCCACCCCAAACTCGCTCCTCCATGTCTTTATGGACCTTGCTTTGTGCACTGATCCAAATCATGATATCCAAAGCCTTGAATACGCCAGTCAGTTCTGTTCAATCATTTAAGAAGTGGAAGATTCTGGGATCTCTTGATAGCAAGCCAAGGTCAGGTAGACAGGTAGTGAAGTTCCTCCACCCCAAACTCGCTCATCCATGTCTTTATGGAACTTGCTTTGTGGACTAATCCAAATCATTTGGTGGAGGGGGAATTATGGTGTGGGGTTGTTTTTCAGGGGTTGGGCTTGGCCTTTAGTTCCAGTGAAGGGAACTCTTAAGGCGTCAGCATACCAAGACATTTTGGTCAATTTCATGCTCCCAACATTGTGGGAACATTTTGGGGATGACCCCTTCCTGTTCCAACATGACTGCGCACCAGTGCACAAAGCAAGGTCCATAAAGACATGGATGAGTGAGTTTGGGGTGGAGGAACTTCACTGGCCTGACCTCAAGCCGATAGAACACCTTTGGGATGAATTTGAGTGGAGACTGCGAGTCAGGACTTCTTGTCCAACATCAGTGCCTGACCTCACAAATGCTCTTCTGGAAGAATGGTCAAACATTCCCATAGACACACTCCTAAACCTTGTGGACGGCCTTCCCAGAAGAGTTGAAGCTGTTATAGCTGCAAAGGGAGGGCCAACTCAATAGTGAACGCTACGGACTAAGACCTCCATACACACTATTAGATTTTCTGCATATTTTTTGTCTTCAGATTTACCAAAACCATGTAGTGCAAGGGTCTGCCTGATTGCATACAAATTGAAACTCTAATGCCCCGTACACACGATCGGATTTTCCGACAACAAATGTTGGATGTGAGCTTGTTGGTGGAAAGTTCCGACCGTGTGTATGCTCCATCGAACATTTGTTATCGGACTTTCCGCCAACAAATGTTGGCTAGCGGGTTCTCAAATTTTCCGCCAACAAAACGTTTTTGTCGGAAAGTCCGATCGCGTGTACACAAGTCTGTCGGACAAAAGTTCCTGCATGCTCGGAATCAAGCAGAAGGAGCCGCACTGGCTATTGAACTTCCTTTTTCTCGGCTAGTTGTACGTCCTGTACATCACCGCGTTCCCACGTTCGGAATTGTTGGCCAACATTTGTGTGACCGTGTGTATCTAAGACAAGTTGGAGCCAACACCCTTCGAACCAAAATCCACGGTTTTGTTGCCGGAAAGTCTGATCGTGTGTGCGGGGCATTAAGGTTTGACCTCATAGTATATGGTTTTGGTAAATCTGAAGTGACGCAACGTGTTGGATAGTTTTGTATTCTTTCGTTTCTGAGCATGCGTAGTCTTGCTCTTACGAATGAAACGAAAATCGGACGTCGTGTTCACATCCGACAAACATTTTATTGTCTGCACATCCAGCTTCTGACGGACAAAAAACAAAAAAAATTGGAATCGGCTGTCGATAGCACGGTACGGACGATCCGAAAATCGGCAGACAGGTCGTATCGTGTGTACGGGCCTCGAGACTTAAAAAAAAAAAAACGGGAAAACATCTCCTGTACTGCAATTATCTGCAGTAAAATTGCATTGAATTCAACTTCTGTGTCTTTTTGGAAAAAAAAAGAGATAAGGGGTTTTAACTCTTGCCAACTCTATCCAAGATACAATAGAATTTGGTTTTAGCTATAATTTAGGTCAGCCATTCTCAGTCACTGTTCCTGGGAAGCCTAGGGTTCTTCTACAGGTTGCTGGGGGTCCCTTGAGCGGTGGCGGATTGATCTAATACGTGATAGTGCCAACATAGTTACAGGACCAATGCCACTTGTCAACTCTGTAAGGGTGGCATTCGGAGTATCAATGTAAGGAGGATTCTTCCGGCTCACCCCCAATATCTGGTGACATTCTTCTCACTGATCACCAATGTAAGGAGAATTCTTCCCACTGACCACCATGTAAGGAACATTCTTCTCACTGATCACCAATGTAAGGAACATTCTTCTCACTGATCACCAATGTAAGGAACATTCTTCCCACTGACCACCAATGTAAGGATCATTCTTCCCACTGACCACCAATGTAAGGAACATTCTTCCCACTGACCACCAATGTAGGGAACATTCTTCTCACTGATCACCAATGTAGGAACATTCTTCCCACTGACCACCAATGTAAGGAACATTCTTCTCACTGACCACCAATGTAAAGAACATTCTTCCCACTGACCACCAATGTAAGGATCATTCTTCTCACTGATCACCAATGTAGGGAACATTCTTCTCACTGATCACCAATGTAAGGAACATTCTTCTCACTGATCACCAATGTAAGGAACATTCTTCTTACTGATCACCAATGTAAGGAACATTCTTCCCACTGATCACCAATGTAAAGAACATTCTTCCCACTGATCACCAATGTAAGGATCATTCTTCCCACTGATCACCAATGTAAGGAACATTCTTCTCACTGATCACCAATGTAAGGAACATTCTTCTCACTGATCACCAATGTAAGGAACATTCTTCCCACTGACCACCAATGTAAGGAACATTCTTCCCACTGATCACCAATGTAAGGATCATTCTTCTTACTGATCACCAATGTAAGGAACATTCTTCCCACTGACCACCAATGTAAGGAACATTCTTCTCACTGATCACCAATGTAAGGAACATTCTTCTCACTGATCACCAATGTAAGGAACATTCTTCTTACTGATCACCAATGTAAGGAACATTCTTCCCACTGACCACCAATGTAAGGAACATTCTTCCCACTGACCACCAATGTAAGGAACATTCTTCTCACTGACCACCAATGTAAGGAACATTCTTCTCACTGATCACCAATGTAAGGAGCATTCTTCCCACTGACCACCAATGTAAGGAACATTCTTCTCACTGATCACCATTTTAAGGATCATTCTTCCCACTGATCACCAATGTAAGGAACATTCTTCCCACTGACCACCAATGTAGGGAACATTCTTCTCACTGATCACCAATGTAAGGAACATTCTTCCCACTGACCACCAATGTAAGGAACATTCTTCTCACTGATCACCAATGTAAGGATCATTCTTCTCACTGATCACCAATGTAAGGAACATTCTTCCACTGACCACCAATGTAGGAACATTCTTCTCACTGATCACCAATGTAAGGAACATTCTTCCCACTGATCACCAATGTAAGGAACATTCTTCCCACTGACCACCAATGTAAGGAACATTCTTCTCACTGATCACCAATGTAAGGAACATTCTTCCCACTGATCACCAATGTAGGGAACATTCTTCTCACTGATCACCAATGTAAGGAACATTCTTCCCACTGACCACCAATGTAAGGAACATTCTTCTCACTGATCACCAATGTAAGGAAACATTTTTGCTATTGGTCCAATGAAATGGTTTTGGAGATCCACCCAAAAATTGAACTTCCGCTTTAAGTGGCGGTGACCCCCTGGCATGTAATTTTTTTTGGGTGAAACTCCGCTTTAAGGGCACCTTGACACCCGAAAAGTATTTAAAGGGGTTCCTCTGTATTAAAAACTTTGAGAAAGACCTCAATAAGTACTAATACCATTAGTGCATTTACTCCAACAAGATGTCAAGTTATAGTAACAACAACAACACAATACGAATTATTAGAAATTTATCTTTTTGACACTTAAGCAATTTCTGTTATATTGTATTTTCAGCCAAATAAATTTGCCACAACCATTTCTGAACTTATATATTTTGGTGTCGTTGTATGTATTGATTGCACGGGTTGGTACCGACATATGGTGGAAATTTCATGTCAATAGCACCTTTCAGAACCATATTTACCTAGAAATAAGGTGACGGGTTCAAAACTTATTTTACCCACTGTAATGCCCAGTACACACATGATAGGATTTTCAGATGGAAAATGTTATGCCGCGTACACATGGTCGGAATTTCCGATGGAAACAGTCCAATGGGAGCTTTTCAACGGATTTTCCGACCGTGTGTATGCCCATCGGTCTTTTTCTGTCAGAATTCTCCGACGGACTTTGGATTAAGAACCTGTTCTTAATTTTTCCGACGGAATCGGATTTTCCGATCGCGCGTATGCAATTCCAACACGCAAAATTCAGACGCATGCTCGGAAACAATTTGACGCATGCTCGGTAGCATTAAACTTCCCTTTTATAGTGTTGTCGAACGTGTTGTATGCCGCGGTGATATTGACCGTCGGAATTTGGTGTGACCGTGTGTAGGCAAGACAGTTTGAGCGAAATTCTGTCGGAATTCCGACGGGAAAACCGTCAGAGCTTTTTTACGACGAGAATTCCGACCGTGTGTACGCGGCATTAGATGGGAGCTCGTTGTCGGAAATTCCGACCGTGTGTAGGCTCCATCGGACATTTTTCCATCGGAATTTCTGGATTTGGATCTCAAATTTTCCCGACAACAAAACCCGTTGTCGTAAATTTCCGATCGTGTGTAGACAATTCCGACGCACAAAGTGCCACACATGCTCGGAATCAAGCAGAAGAGCCGCACTGGCTATTGAGCTTCAGCTTAGGCTCGTCGTAGCTTGTTGTACGTCACCGCGTTCTTGACGTTTGGAATTTCCGACAACATTTGTGTGACCGTGTGTATGTAAGACAAGTTTGAGCCAACATCTGTTGGAAAAAAAACATGGATTTTGTTGTCGGAAAATCCGATCGTGTGTACGGGGCATAAGGGTCTTACCACTTTGCAGCACACTGACAATGCCGGATGCCACAAAGACTTTCTGAGGCCGCAGCACTGGAAAGGGAGACATGGGCCAACATGGAAGTATATAGACTCGCCTACTTCTGTTGCAGGAGGCTTTTGCCCAACACAAGGTCTTTTTAATTGTTACAGTAGAGAAAGGCCAATAACATTTGGTAACGATCTTCCAACATCTCACTCCTTTCATATTCTATGGAAGAGCCCTGGGGCCATCATCAAAAAAAAAAAAAAAATACAGAATTATGTTTATGAATTTTTTTTTTTTACAGAATTCTGAGTTTGAAAGTCAGAATTCTGAGTTTAAAAGTCAGAATTCTGAGATTAAATGTCAGAATTCTGAGATTCAAAGTCAGAATTGTAAGTTTAAAAAAAATAAAAAAATTCTACAGAATTCTGAGATTAAAAGTCAGAATTCTGAGATTTAAAGTCAGAATTCTGAGTTTCAAAGTCAGAATTCTGAGATTTAAAGTCAGAATTCTGAGATTCAAAGTTAGAATTCTGAGATTCAAAGTCAGAATTATGAGATTTAAAGTCAGAATTATGAGATTTAAAGTCAGAATTATGAGTTTCAAAGTCAGAATTCTGAGATTAGATTTTTTTTTTAAACTTACAAATCTGACTTTGAATCTCAGAATTCTGACATTTAATCTCAGAATTCTGACTTTTAATCTCAGAATTCTGACTTTCAAACTCAGAATTCTGACTTTCAAACTCAGAATTCTGTAAAAAAAAATTTCATAAACATAATTCTGTATTTTTTTTTTTTTTATGATGGCCCCAGGGCTCTTCCATAATATTCATATCCATTCATAGAAAGGAAAAAAACAAACTCAATTTACCATAATCGTTCAGAGTAAGCCTTGCATCATAAAATCGGATGGAAGTTTCTTCATTTGATGATCCCACCACTTGTATGTAATTACTCACATCAAATGTAATGTTTGGAGGAGATTTTAAGACACACCCGACTTGTCTGCCAAAAGAATCATGTCTGTAGTCTTCACATGGTATGAAAATGTCGCGATACCTAATAGTGAAAGAAATGCATACAGTAAATGCATGCCCAATATTTAAAGAGACCCTGTCACCAGACTATGCATTTCAACAATAATTTTCCCATAAGAGTTATTTTTATTTTTTTCCCAAAAATAGTTTTTATTGAAAGAAATAATCAAAGTTACATCAATATCATACAGGTGATGACATGGAAATCTGCATTCTGAAATACGTATCAAGACGGTCGTAGGAAATGTACACAAATCTTCAGCGTATGTAGTAGTTATTAACCACTTACCCACTGGGCACTTAAACCCCCCCATCTAACCAGACCAATTTTCAGCTTTCGGTGCTCTCACACTTTGAATGACAATTACTCACTCATGCAACACTGTACCCAAATTAATTTTGTGCCCTTTTTTTCACACCAGTAGAGCTTTCTTTTGGTGGTATTTAATCACCACTGGGTTTTTTATTTTTTGCCCTATAAATCAAAAAAGACTGAACATTCGGTAAAAAAAATTAAATCAATTCTTTGTTTGTATTAAAATTTATTGGCGAGTATTGGCAAGTATTGGCAGAGTATTGCAGTGTTGCAGAGTATTGCACAGTAGAGTATTGCACAGTGTTGGTAGAGTATTGCACAGTGTTGGTAGAGTATTGCACAGTGTTGGTAGAGTATTGCACGGTATTGGCAGAGTATTGGCAGAGTATTGCAGTGTTGCACAGTGTTGCTAGAGTATTGCACAGTGTTGCTAGAGTATTGCACAGTGCTGGCAGAGTATTGCACATCGCTGGCAGAGTATTGCACAGCGCTGGCAGAGTATTGCACAGCGCTGGCAGAGTATTGCACAGCGCTGGCAGAGTATTGCACAGCGCTGGCAGAGTATTGCACAGCGTTGGCAGAGTATTGCACAGTCCTGTCACTGAGCAGCACTGTGGGCACTACACATCCAGCCCACAGCGCTGCTGCCATCTCTCCTCCTCTCCGCTTCAGGAGAGGGGAGGGAGGAACCGGCGTCATGACGTGACGCCGGTTTGTTTACATGTGATCGCTCTGTCATTTGACGGAGCGATCACGTCGTAAACGGCCGCTATGAGCGGCCGTTTACCATGATCCGTGATGCGCCGGGTCCGGAGGACCCATCGGTCATGGATGTTCCCAAGTGCGCGCCCCATGGGGCGCGCGGGAGCAAGGTCCTGGGAAGACGTCCCATGGACGTCCACCCAGAATAAGCCGACCGCGCTGTAGCCGTCTTTCGGCTATGGCCCGGTCGGCATGTGGTTAAAGCGGACTTTTTTTTTTCAGACCTGCAAGGGAAAAGGCATAATGAGCTAGTATGCACTTTCTTGTGTAGACTAGACAACCATCCCTGAGACTGCTGCTGGTTGCTGCCATCTTGAATGTGATGTCCAGAGAACATTGAGCTTCCTCTAGAGGTTGGGTAAGGGTTCCTTGAGCGGTGGCTGAATGACGTCCCATCCAGTGGTGGGGCTGGTGCTCAAACAAACATGCACCCCCCCTGACTCGCACTGCCGCACAGTGCTCTGTGCCCCAAGCCTACCCCTTTTTTGAAGCCAATTAGAGCCTCATGCCCTGTACACACGACTGGTTTTGCCGTCGGAATAAACCTTTTTTCTGAAGGTTTTTTTCGACGGAATTTCCGACGGAATTCCACTCAAGCTGTCTTGCATACACACGGTCACACCAAATTCCGACCGTCCAGAACGCGGTGACTTACAACACGTACGACGGGACTAGAAAGCGGAAGTTCAATAGCCAGTAGCCAATCTCGTACTTGCTTCAGAGCATGCGTTGATTTTGGTGCGTCGGAACAGCATACAGACAAGCGTTTTTTTTCCCGATAGTAAATATAGAACACACGGTCGGAATATACGATGAAAAGCTCCCATGGGACTCTTTCTGTTGGAAATTCCGCTCGTGTGTACGCAGCATCAGGCTCTAATCATGTGCTTGAAATAAATAAATAAACATTGAAATCCAATGCGTCCGGCGCCCTGCACGTTGATTAGAAGCCAGGCCAATGGATTAGGGGAGGTGCAGTGTGGCTAAGTGGAATTGGCACAGCTAATTGAACTGTGCTTTCATATATCAAATACATTTTAACAACTTCCTGACCGGCGCACGAAGATGTACGTTGACAAAATAGCATGGACAGGCATAAGGGCATACAGGTACGTCCCCTTTAAGATGCCACCGTGCCATCGAGCATGCCCAGCGCCGGTCGGGACCCCCGTGAGGCCGGTCGCGGGTCCCACAGACTCGATCGCCGTGGGGACACCCGCGATCGTCTCACGGGAAGGCTGAACGGGGAGATGCGGAAATAAACAGCATCTCCCCGTTCTGCCTAGCAACTAGTGACGCCGATCTCTGCTCCCTGTGATTGGAGCAGAGATCAGCATTCACTAGCTCACAGCCATGCCCCCCCACAGTTAGAAACACGCCTCTAGGAACACTTAACGCCTACACTGCCACCTAGTGGTTAACCCCTTTACTGCCAGTGTCATTTACACAGGAATCAGTGCATTTAAATAGCACTGATTGCTGTATAAATGACAATGGTCCCAAAAATGTGTAAAAAATGTGTGATGTGTCCGCCATAATGACACAGTCACAATAAAAATCGCTGATCGCCGCCATTACTAGTAAAAAAAATATATTAATAAAAATGCTATAAAACTATCCCCTATTTTGTAAACGCTATAACTTTTGCGCAAACCAATCAATAATCGCTAATTGCGATTTTTTTTTTACCAGAAATATGTAGAAGAATACGTATCGGCCTAAACTGAGGAAAAAAAAATGTTTGATATATTTTTTGGGGATATTTATTATAGCAAAAAGTAAAAAATGTTGCATTTTTTTCAAAATTGTCGCTCTATTTTTGTTTATAGCGCAAAAAATAAAAACCGCAGAGGTGATCAAATACCACCAAAAGAAAGCTCTATTTGTGGGGAAAAAAGGACGTCAATTTCGTTTGGGAGCCACGTCGCACGACCGCCCAATTGTCAGTTAAAGCGACGCAGTGCCGAATCGCAAAAAGTGGTCTGGTCTTAAGCCAGCAAAACGGTCCGGTCTGAAAGTGGTTAATGTGCAAAAAACAATAAGGCCCAGAACCAACAAAAAAGGGCATAGGCAACCTACTCAGGCAACAGTACCTTGATAAAAAAAAGCGCTAAGTGCAAATACACATATAACCGAACCATCAAACAAAGTGCTAGTGTAATAAAAATATATATACGTAATTTATACCAGGTGAATATAGACAAGGTGAATATATTGACTCTTATAAAAATAAATATGATAACTCATAAAAAATCCATTGATGCTAATAAAGTCCATAAATTCATAACAGAAAAATCAAGTGATAAATTAAAGTGAAAAAAGTGCTGCAAAGGAAGTGCAACCAATCAGGCAATATCTTCGTGTAGCATGCGTGTCACATTCGTGCCCCCCCCCCCCCCCCCCTTGTGCTGCACTCACCAGATGCCATGTAAAGACAATAATAGAGCCCATAGCGTAACTCCATATAACAAATGTTTATTGCGCAAGTAAATAGGCAAACTTACAAGATTCCAAATGAATACAGGCGTTGTGTACAAAAACCACACATTCCACCAACCAAAACCAGATGTAATGACGCAAAAAGCTCCAGCTGGATTCATTATGAGTTACCATAATTATCTATTTTATAAGAATCACTATATTCACCTTGTATATATACTTGTATACATTATATATATATATATATATATATATATATATTTCATTATTGCACAATAGCACTTTGTTTGGTTCAGTTACAGTACACCCATCACATTTTTTCATGTGACAACACTGAAGAAATGACACATTCGTGTTACAAGGTCTCAGGTGTGAATGGGGAGCAGGTGTGTTAAATTTGGTGTTATCGCTCTCACTCTTTCATACTGGTCACTGGAAGTTCAACATGGCACCTCATGGCAAAGAAACTCTCTGAGGATCTGAAAAAAAGAACTGTTGCTCTACATAAAGATTTCCTAGGCTATAAGAAGATTGCCAAGACCATACAGCGGTTTAACAGGACAGGTTCCACTCAGAACAGGCCTCGCCATGGTCGGCCAAAGAAGTTGAGCACACGTGCTCAGCTTCATATCCAGAGGTTGTCTTTGGGAAATAGACATATGAGTGCTGCCAGCATTGCTGCAGAGGTTGAAGGGATGAGGGGCCAACCTATCAGTGCTCAAACCATACACTGCACACTGCATCAAATTGGTCTGC
Source organism: Lithobates sylvaticus (assembly GCA_028564925.1). NCBI lineage: Eukaryota > Metazoa > Chordata > Amphibia > Anura > Ranidae > Lithobates > Lithobates sylvaticus. The sequence goes on from CM053027.1 coordinate 27,276,809, forward strand.
ATGGCTGTCATCCCAGAAGGAAGCCTCTTCTAAAGATGATGCACAAGAAAGCCTGCAAACAGTTTGCTGAGGACAAGCAGACTAAGGACATGGATTACTGGAACCATGTCCTGTGGTCTGATGAGACCAAGATAAATTTATTTGGTGTCAGATGGTGACAAGCGTGTGTGGGGGCAACCAGGTGAGGAGTACAAAGACAAGTGTGTCTTGTCTACAGTCAAGCATGGTGGTGGGAGTGTCATGGTCTGGGGCTGCATGAGTGCTGCCGGCACTGGGGAGCTACAGATCATTGAGGGAACCATGAATGCCAACATGTACTGTGACATACTGAAGCAGAGCATAATCCCCTCCCTTCAGAGACTGGGCCGCAGGGCAGTATTCCAACATGATAACCACCCCAAACACACCTCCAAGATGAGAATAATCAGTATTATTATTATTATTCATAATGACAGGCTTCATTTAAAGTCCCAATCTTCCTTTCTACTTCAATCAAGCTGAGGGTAAAGGTGATGGACTGGCCAAGCATGTCTCCAGACTTAAACCCTATTGAGCATCTGTGGGGCATCCTCCAACGAACAGAAGGTGGAGGAGCGCAAGGTCCCTAACATCGACCAGCTCCACCATCAGAGGGGGGCGGGGTCACCCACACGTCACTGGGGAAGCCCGGGTTTCCCCTTGCGTCAGAGGGGGGCGGGGTCAGGTGATGGGTGGCCCCGTCCTCCTCAGCTAAGACCTGTTAGGCCATCACCGGGATTCCCGCAGTGTCTCCGGTGGAGACAGGATGCACTGCGCTGGACGAGCCGGAGAAAAGATCACCCATCGCTGGACGGTTTAGGGGGGAGGGCACTCTCTCGTCCCCCCCTTTTTTCCTACGGCCTGCCAGGTTGCGTGCTCGGATAAAGGGTCTGGTATGGATTTTTGGGGGGAACTCCATGCCATTTTTTTTTTTTTAATTTGCCATGGAGTTCCCCTTATTATCCATACCAGACCTGAAGGGCCCGGTAATTGAATTTGGGGGGAACCCCACGCATTTTTTTTTTTTTAATCAATTACTTTTCTGTTCTCTGTATTAAGGGGAGCCGGCAATTCATTAGCCGCGAGTGCTTTTAAATGACTTTTTTTCCTGCAGAAATGACACTTTGTGCAGGGACAGATCTAAGCACGGGAAACATGCGCCCCTTTACAGGCATATTATACACACCCCCCAGGTACGAAATTGAAAGGAATATTACACTTTTTTATTTTTATTGTTTCACTTTAAGCAGTTATTAAAATCACTGCTCCTGAAAAAACTGCAGTTTTTAGAAGTTTTTTTTGCATTGATACATGTCCCCTGGGGCAGGACCCAGGTCCCCAAACACAATTCAATTTATGTTTTAGGTGGACCAAGCATTGAAAGGCAAAATCTTTAGACCTTCCAACCATCCCAGATTGTAGTTTTGATAAACTGTATTGTTTTTCCAATAGTACCGGTATATACTGTAGTGTTATATAAAGTGTTGATTTTACCTGATGGCCATGGAATAATTGGTGTCTTTTGGGGCTTCTCTACCCGCAGTCCATGAACAGTTCACAATAAAGACATTATAGACCTCACAAGAAAAGTCTTCTGCAGCGGTGTTCTCTTTGCCTAAAAAAACAAAAAACAAATATATTGAACTCTAGAAACCTCAAGACAAGACGTGCCAATACAATCAGGAAGAGGAGTTTGCATAGTCAGGTTTCATCAAAATTAAAAACATTCATAGTTTTAAAGGAAACCTTATATCCCCAGTTCTTTTGGAAGCAAATTGATGTAGCCCTAGCACCACTACAAAATTATGAATAAAGGCCCATATACACAATCAGATATTTGACAACAAACATGCAAGTTACCTGTTTTAAAGACAACACCCGACCGTGTGTACGCTCCATCGGACAAACTTTTTCGGTTTTCATCGGACTTTAGTCCAAAGTACAAACACGCATACTCAGAACCAATGCAACAGATCAGACAACAACACAGAAGTTGACCAAAAGGTGGCGGTAAAGAGCTGAAAAACACATGATTTGGTGAAAGTTGGCTGAAAAAGTCCTGCCGTGTGTATGCAGAACAAGTTCACGGCCAACGCCCTTTGGACAGAAATCCATGGAAAAGTTTGTTTGAAGTCTGATCGTGTGTACAAGGCTTAATGAGCCAACAGAAGAAAATGTGTGTTTTTCTAAAACTCTGTACAATATTGCAGACTAGGGATCAGGTATGAGTTTGCTGCTGCTATGGGTTCAAGCTGAGGTCTCGGCAAATTTATGTGGAGATCCACCTGGGAGAATGTTTTCAAAAACCGTACTGCATTGCAAGGCCTATCAGAACTATGTTTTGCAGGCTCAGAAGGTCCAATCATGTTTTTTGTTTTTTTTGGGGATAAGCATAGACCCCTCACTATAAAAGGGGGCCCCTAGGGCCACCATAGTGTCAGTGTATTGGAAGCTCGGGTTGGGAGGAGGGTAGATGGGGTAGTAAATGATCCTTCCCAGGTCCACTACATCTCTGCCTGTACAAGACCAGGCCCAAGACCAGACCCAAGGAGCTCTGTGTATTTCCTGGAGAAAGTAAACCGAGTCCAGTAGAACCACGGCTTGTGGAAGTGGGCATCTTGTTTCCTCAAGGATGACGTGAGGTCCTCCATGCGCACAATGTCATTCACCGACCTAATCTACTGAGACACCATGGGAGGGGATGTAGATTTCAATTGTGCCAGGATACAAGCCCTGACCACATTAAGGATGTCTCTCCAAGGAATGACGATACTGTTATTTGAATAGCGAGCTGAGGTGCAGGAGATAAGCAGCTGGGCCTTGTTCAAGGGTCAGACCAATGAGATCTTGAATCAGGGGACAGACATCTTGTCACAAGTGGGCGATTCCTCAGAAGATGTGAAATAGTGTGCCCCTAGCCGTGTCACATTTCCACAAATTGGGACTGGGAACATACGGTATAATCTCTTCAGGACTCTGTACCACCTGGTCAGGGCTGGTGCAAGGATTTTTGACACCCTAGGCGAAACCTCATTTTGCCACCCCCATTGGCTCCATCCCTGACTCCACCCCCTTTGCCCTGCCCATGTATATCCCTCACCGGCGCCCATCAATATAGCCTCATCAGCACCCATCAATGCAGCCTCACCAGCTCCCATCACATGCAGCCTCACCAGTGCCCATCTATGCAGCCTCACCAGTGCCCATCAATGCAGCCTCATCAGCACCCATCAATGCAGCCTCATCAGCACCCATCAATGCAGCCTCAACAGCGCCCATCAATGCAGCCTCCCCAACGCCCATCAATGCAGCCTCACCAGCGCCCATCAATGCAGCCTCACCAGTGCCCATCAATGCAGCCTCATCAGCACCCATCAATGCAGCCTCAACAGCGCCCATCAATGCAGCCTCACCAGTGCCCATCAATGCAGCCTCATCAGCACCCATCAATGCAGTCTCACCAGCTCCCATCACATGCAGCCTCACCAGTGCCCATCTATGCAGCCTCACCAGTGCCCATCTATGCAGCCTCACCAGCACCCATCAATGCAGCCTCATCAGCACCCATCAATGCAGCCTCACCAGCTCCCATCACATGCAGCCTCACCAGCGCCCAATTGAGCCTCACCAATCCCCATCAATGCAGCCTACCAGCACCCATCAATGCAGCCTACCAGCACCCATCAATGCAGCCTCACCAGCGCCCATCAATGAATGTTTGCTTGCTTCCATTTGTTTGGGAGTCGGGACACAAATGCAGTCCTGCTCCGCTGCTGCGCTTCTGACACCATGTGTGAACGGAGCGGCGGCTGCCTGCTGATGCTGAGACTTAGTTGCTTGCTGCAGACAGTAGACAGTAGAAACAGCAGTGGCCGGGCGCCCTAGGCAGCAGTGCGCCCTAGGCGGCTGCCTAGTTTGCCTAGTGGTAGCACCGGCCCTGCATCTGGTGAGGAGCTTGTAACCCGATTCCTTTAACCTCAAAGAAACAGAAGACTTGTGTGTGAAGTATGAAGTCTCTTTGTTCGGGGGTCAATTTTAGAGCCAAATTTTCTCACACTTGGGAGAGAGAGGATATACAGTATCTCACAAAAGTGAGTATACCCCTCACATTTTTTTGTAAATATTTTATTATATCTTTTCATGTGAGAAAGGGAAGAAGCCATCACATGCCTGACGAATGGGCCCTGCGTGGCTCCGAAACGTTCCACTATCCTTGTGTTGTGATCATGCAATAAATTATCCCGTTTGGATGCTATTTGTGTCCTTCCATGGTGTGCTGGCAAATATCTTCACCAAAGGGAAAAAGCAGCCGCACTAATAATGTCCAATTTACAAATAGTTGATTGTAGAAATGGAGAACATCTCTCATATGGCAAGAAATGTGGAATAATAATCATCAATTCTTCTAAGGCCGCGTACACACGATCGGACTTTCCTGCGGGATTGTGCGCCGGACTAGAGTCCGCCGGACATTCCGACCATGTGTGGGGCTCCGCTTTCTTCTTCCAGCTCTTTTACGAGTGGTGGCCCGGGCTTGTGTTGCCGTCGCCGTCGCTGTCGCCATCGCTGTCACCGTCTGCTTCTTCTTCTTCTGCTTCTTGTTCTTCTTTCTTCTTCCGGTGTTGACTCATCGCTGTCTTCTCTTCTAATGGCTCAGACGTGTTGCGCTGCCAGTTATATAGGGACAAGGGGCGGGGCCACCGGCTCATGTCACATGGTGACCCTGCCCCCTATGATGTCACAGTCCCGGAGGATGCTGGGACTGTGACATCATATGGGGACGGGGGTCACCATGTGACATGAGCAGGTGACCCGCCCCTTGTCCCTATATAACTGGCAGCGCAACACGTCTGAGCCATTAGAAGAGAAGACAGTGAAGAGTCAACATCGGAAGAAGAACAACAAGCAGAAGAAGAAGAAGAAGAAGCAGAAGCAGACAGCGACGGCAATACAAGCCCGGGCCACCGCTCGTAAAAGAGCTGGAAGAAGAAAGAGGAGGCCCTGCAAGAAGAACAGAAGAGACCCCCGAAGTCGGAACAAGACCCCCAGACGGCGGCGGCAACGAAGAAGAAAGCCGGGCTCCTCCGCTAGTGAAAGAGCTAGTAAAAGAGCAGAAAATAGCAGAGGAGTCCGGCGAGAAGACCCCCCAAGACGGAAGAAGACCCCCCCGAGGTGTGTAATAAAGTATTTAAAAAAATTGTGTTTTTTTTTTTATTTACACTTTTTTCCTTAGGTGAATGGGTAGGGGTACATCGTACCCCAAACTCATTCACATAGGGTGGGGGGCCGGTATCTGGGGGCCCCCTTATTAAAGGGGGCTCCCATATTCCGATAAGCCCCCCGCCCAAAGACCCCGACAACCAAATGCCAGGGTTGTCGGGAAGAGGCCCTTGTCCTCATCAACATGGGGACAAGGTGCTTTGGGGTGGGGGGGCCGCAGGGCCCCCCTTTCCCCAGGGCACCCCCCATGTTGAGGGCACGCGGCATGGTACGGCTCAGGAGGGGGGGGGGCGCTCGCTCGTCCCCACCCCCTTTCCTGACCGGCCGGGCTGCGTGCTCGGATGAGGGTCTGAGATGGATTTGGGGGGGACCCCCACGCAGTTTTTTTGGCGTAGGGATTCCCCTATAAATCCATACCAGGTGACGGGGCTAGCGAGGTGTCAATGTCGCCGATCGAGGCAGCGGCGTTCACTTCCTTCGCTAGTCCCGTCTACCTGGAGTCACGTTCTAAATCAATGGACTTTCCTCCGTGGGTGGGCAAGTCCGTTCATTTCAAAAGTCCCACAGACTTTGGCCAAAACTCTGGCGGATTGTCCGCCGGAAAAGTCCGGGCGTGTGTGGGTAAGTCCACACGTTCGGAAAGTCCAGCGGACCTCCGCTGGAAAGTCCGGCGGGTTGTCCGCTGGACTAGGTCCGGCAGACAATCCCGACGGAAAGTCAGAGCGTTTGTACGCCGCATTATATTAACACCACAGTGAGTTTGTTCAATAAGTGTGCCACCACCTTAAGAAAAACTCCCTTACCAGATGGCAAGCAAAACCAGGCATGTGGCTATAGCCCAGCCAAAGCCTTTGCTTGCACAGAAGATTGTATGGCTAAGCTTTGGATGAATGATTGCACAGATATATTCAAACACCAATGACACCGCTCAATCCAGGACCATTGATTCAGCAACTCACTCAGCAGTAACCCAGAAAGAGAGAACTACCCTAGTGTAATATTGCCTAATAGTTATTTATTAATAAAAAAAACAGCATTAAAAATCGTGCATAAAAATAGAGCCGGCCGGCTGCAAACAAACGCCCGTCCTCCTAGCGAGACAGCGTGGTGACGTCAGCGCGTATACTCCTCCAGATGCGTTTCGTCATATGTGACGTTGTCAATGGGGAGCAGTTCCTGTTGGTCCATTGGGCATAGGCATTGTTGTTACCACTGAGCTGTTGAAATATCTTGTCATACATCTCTTCCCAGCAAAGGCATGATTTTGGCATTGTTTTCAAATGAAGAGATGTAGACTGTCAAATCAATGAAGAATACACGACGTGTGTCTTCTGGTGTAAAAATGTCTCTTGTTGGGTAATTAGAGATTGTTGATCCAGAAAATATCTGATTGCCTTCAGGAGCAATTCAGGGTGCCTCTCGCTCAACTGTGGGTACAGGATTCTGTATATGAAGGTTTTTAACTATTTTATTCTATTTTTTGTTTGTTTTGGTTGAATTAGATGGAGGTGTGCCTTTTTCGAACCTGGTTAACTAATGTAACCTTTAACATATTGAAGAACTCTGAAGAGGCAAATGGATGATTGCTTTGATCTTCCTAATGAGTGTAGCACCCTCTTAGAAAGGATTCAAGGTTGGTTAGGTAAATTTCATTTTTTTGGCCCCTCTATAATTAGGTAAGCAGTGTGTGATTGCTCTGGGCTAATCTGGACTTCACTGGTTGACAATTTGATTGTTTCCTCCTGTCTTCTGGAGGATTCTAGAATGTAATGGGAGGGGAAAGGTGGATCAGCATCCTAAATATTTACGTTGCCTGGGGGTGGGTGCCCAGTAGGTGGCTGGAGAGTAAATAAATAGCCTGGGCTTGGAGCTGCCCTGTTTTTGTCCAGAAGGAGAAGTTCCCAGCCTGAAGGGCCGCTGCCCTTCTGGGCAGTTCACCTAAAAGTTTCTACAGGAGCTCATTGAGGTTTCAGCTAAGTTAGAGCTGGGGAAAGAATATCTGGAGTTAATCAAGGAGTCTCACTAGGAGCCTGATCTGAAGAGTTCATGGGTGATTGTTTGGTTGATATTGGAAGGAGGCATCCAAGTATCCAAGGGCATTGTGAGTACAGACCTGAGTCTAGGATCCTAGTGACTGTTTGCTGTTACTTTCCCTTGTGCACCAGTGCCATTGCTTGCTGGACTGGGACAATCCTTATTGTGCCCTAGTGCTGTCTAGACATGTGCACAATTGAAAAATTTGTTTAGTTTTGTTTTGTTTCTGTTCGTTTCCGTTGATTCGTAACGATTCGTATTTTCGCAAGTCATCGGTGTTCGTATTCGGACTCGTTCGTATTTTCGCAAGTCGTCGGTGTTTGTATTCGGACTCGTTCGTATTTTCGTAAGAGTTATTTTTTTTGGTTGATTCGTTTTTCCGTTAGTCTAATTTTTGTTTTTTCGAAATTCGTATTTTCATATTTTCGTTATATTTTGTATTCGGACGCATTCGTATTTTCGTAGATTTAGTTACATTCGTACTTTCGTAAGATTGATTTATTCGTACTTTCGTAACATTGTTTTCGTAGATTCGTAATCGGAGCATAATTCATAATTTTATGTAATGTGTATGCTATTTACATGTTTAAGAAACAAAGAATTTCTCTCTCACAAGTCGGAACTTAACTCAAAAATCCACCAAAACAGTGCCTCCGACCCAACCACGTTTATCAACTAACCAAAAAAAGTAACGAATTTACGAATCCATTCAAAGCACGTTAAGCAGCGACACGGAAAATTACGAATCAACAAACAAAAGTTACGAATGTACGAATTTTTTCGTTCATTTTGATTTTCATTATTTTTGAATCTTTGTTCGGTATCTTCGTTGTTTCTGTTTTCGTTTTTTGGATTTTCATTCTTTCGTAGTTTCGTTGTTTCTAATTTAATTATTTTGTATTTTCGTTGTTTTTCATATTTGTTCGTTTCGATAGTTCGTTATTCGTTAAAATTTTTAGTAAACCATTCGTACGATAACGAATGAACGAATAGTGGTGTAGTGGTTAGCACTCTCACCTAGCAGTAAGAAGGGTCACTGGTTCGTATCCCAACCACAACACTTCCTGCCTGGAGTTTGCATGTTCTCCCTGTGCCTGCGTGGGTTTCCTCCGGGTACTCCGGTTTCCTCCCACTATCCAAAGACATGCAGGTAGGTTAATTGGCTTCTGTCCAAAAATTGGCCCTAGTATATGAATGGGGACCTTGGATTGTGGGCTCCTTTAGGGTAGGGACTGATGTGAGTGTGCAATGTACAGGGATGGGGAAAATTGTAGACACTCACTCAGGTTGAACTGGATGGACTGATGTCTTTATTCAACCTTACTAACTATGAAACTATGAAACTATGAAATATAACGAATTTGAACGGAAAACTAATTCGTAACTAAACGAATTGCACATGTCTAGTGCTGTCCATTCTTTAGGCTTCTGAGCCTGTTCTAAGGAGTAGTGACAGAGCTGAGAGTGTCCCCTTTTTACTGCACTGTAATACTGGTGTACTCCACAGCTCCCTGCTAGACATGTGCACAACAAAAAAATTTGTTTATTTTCGTTTTGTTTTTTTCGTTTCCGAAAAAAATTTGTTTATTTTCGTTTCGTTTTTTTCGTTTACGTTGATTCGTAACGATTCGTAAATTCGTAAGTCGTCGGTGTTCGTGTTCGTAACGATTCGTACATTCGTAAGAGTTATTTTTTCGTTGATTCGTTTTTTCGTTAGTTTAATTTTCGTTTATTCGAAATTCGTACGCATTCGTATTTATTCGTACATTCGTAACATTCGTAGATTCGTAATCGGAGCATAATTCATAATTTTATGTAATGTGTATGCTATTATTACATTTTAAGAGACACAGAAAATTACGAATCGAAAAAAAAAGTTACGAATTTACTAATTTTTTCGTTCAATCCATTCGAGGCACGTTAAGCAGCACCATTGTAAGAGACACCGAAAATTACCAATTCAACAAAAAAAAAAAAGTTACGAATGTACGAATTTTTTCGATCATTTTCATTTTCGTTGTTCCTGTTTTCGTTTTTCGGATTTTCTTCATTCGTAAATTCGTTGTTTCTAAATTTGTTTTTTTCGGATTTCGTTGTTTTTCGGATTCGTTCGATTCGAACGATTCGTTATTCGTTAAAATTTTTAGCGAATCATTCGTACGAAAACGAACGAACGAAAATAACGAAAAAAAACGAAAACCAAAAAAAAACGAAACGAATTGCACATGTCTACTCCCTGCACCCTATCAATTCCCTTTGCAATATCGCATTAAAGAGACACCCCTGGATTGTTTACTGAGCCAGAAAGAGCGACTGTTGCTTTGTGCCTGGCTGCTGCTGCACCAGCCTGGGAAAGGAACCGGGAGCAAATCAACAGCCCTTAGGGGTTGAGTGCTACGCAAGCATACATCCTGACAACTTTATATTTATAACCTTGAGGAACAACTTATAAGACCAAAAATAGTTTAGCACTGCTTTTCTCTGAAAGTGTGTTGTTATGAAGCTCACTATATTTAGTTACGATCGTTGGAGTTGTTCATAGCTCTCCCTACCTTGATCTGATGCGGGAAGTGGATGTAGAAACTTGTTTAAAGAGGCCTCAATGTAAAGCTACAGTCCATATTCCCATCACACACATTTCTGGAATGAGCTCTTTAACCACCTGCTTACTGGGCACTTAAACCCCCCCTCCTCCTGCCCAGACCAATTTTCAGCTTTTGGCGCTGACGCACTTTGAATGACAATTACTCAGTCATACAACACTGTACCCAAATGAAATTTTTATCATTTTTTTCCCACAAATAGAGCTTTCTTTTGGTGGTATTTAATCACAGCTGGGTTTTTTATTTTTTGCTAAACAAACAAAAAAATGGAAAATTAAAAAAAAAAAAAAATCACGTTTAATAGTTTGTTATAAAATTTTGCAAATAGGTAATTTTTCTGCTTCATTGATATGCGCTGATGAGGCGGCATTGGTGGGCACTGATAGGCTGCACTGGTGGGCACTGATAGGCTGCACTGGTGGGGACAGATAAGTCGGTACTGATGGGCACAGCAAAGATGGCACTGATGGGCACGGATGGGTGGCACCGAGCACTGATGGATGGCACTGATGGGCACTGATAGGTGGCACTGATAGATGGCACTGATGGATGGGCACTGGTAGGGGACACTGATGAGCACTGGTAGGTGACACTGATGAGCACTGGTAGGTGACACTGATGTTCAGCACTGGCACTGTGGGCACTGACAGATGGCACTGTGGGCACTGACAGATGGCACTGTGGGCACTGACAGATGGCACTGTGGGCACTGACAGGTGGAGCTAGTGGGCACTGGTAGGCGGCACTTTTATTAGGCAAAGGTGGGCACCATGGACCCTGGGCACATTACAGTGAGAGGGACTGATGTCCCTCTCACTGCTGTCAGTGCGAGGAGGAAAAAAAGCCGATTACCGGCTCTGTTATTATCACGTGATCAGCTGTCATTGGCTGACAGCTGATCACATAGTAAGGGGTCGGGATCGACCCCTTACTCGGATCTGTGATCCAGCGAGTCTCACAGACTCGCTGATCACAGAGCGCGCCGCGCGCGCCCTTCAGGGTGCGAGCAGGCAGCTCGTGGCCGGGACGACGTCAATAGACGTCGTCCCGGCATCTTAGATCCGCGCTGGAGCCGTCATTCGGCTATAGCGCGGATCTCAGGTGGTTAAAGGTACTGGGTCCTGTAGGGACCACCAGATGGTTACTGGAACCTGTGCGATAAGTAGATATTCGCCAGCACACCAAGGATTATCAATTTCGCCCAAATGTTTTTTATTCAAGAAAGATCACATCCCAAGATAGTATAGTGCAATGTTTCGGAAGCCACGCAGGACCCCTTGGTAAGGCATGTGATGATCATCAAGGGGTCCTGTGTGGCTCAACGTTGCACTATACTATCTTGTGATGTGATCTTTCTTGAATAAAAACCATTTGGATGAAATTGATGATCCTTGGTGTGCTGGCGAATATCTACTTATCTCAATGTAAAGATGGCAGCATGTCACTTTCGCATTCTGAGCGCTTAGCCGTAGCCTTGCAGTCTTTGGTGACGTGCTCTGTGAATGCACAACATCTAAAACAAATAGTATGGTTCCTTAGAAACATGAAGCAATGTCCTTCAAAGGACCTTCCATTGAATGCAGGAAATTTCCTAAGAGGATGTGGTTTGCTGTGAATGCGAAAGTAGAAGTTTGGGTCCTTCCAGTGGGTGTAACTCTCGTCTTTCTAATGGAGACAAGGAAGTTGATTTACTAAAGGTATATAGACTGTTCAGTTTGCAAGGGAAGTTGCACTTTGCAAGGGAATTAGTCCCAGAGCTTAGTGAATGAGATGAAGTTCTGCTGACTTCCATCTTCCACCAATTTTTTTATTTATTTTTCTTCCATGTGATTGGGTATTCTTTGTAAAGCGATATGTCACTACATTCACTAAGCTCTAGGGGAAATTCTTGGGTGGTTTCCGTATGTCGAGGTGCACATACTGCGTGCCTCCCCTGGGGGCGGTGCCCCGTAATTAGGCTACTGCGAGCGGCCCAGATACCACGTGAATGCTCTGTGATCACATGACATGTAGTAAACCAGAGTCATGAATGGAATCCATTCATGACATTATTGTTTACTAGTGTGATTGATCAGTGATAGGTACCATGTGATCACTGGTGACCAAAGCCAATCACAGCACCCTGTACCATGTGATAGTTGTGGGCAAATCACAGCATCACAATAGTAAACAATAGAAAGACATTTATGACAGTTCAAACGATTGCTGTTTCAGTGATCATCAAAGTAACAAGCAATGACAGTGTAAAAAAATAGACATGTGCACAACAAAAAAATGTGTTTATTTTCGTTTAGTTTTTTTCGTTTCCGTTGATTCGTAACGATTCGTACATTCGTAAGTCGTCGGTGTTCGTATTCGTAATGATTCGTATTTTCGTAAGAGTTATTTTTCCGTTGATTCGTTTTTCTGTTAGTTTAATTTCCGTTTATTCGTTTGTTCGAAATTCGGACGCATTCGTATTTATTCGTACATTCGTAACATTCGTAGATTCGTAATCGGAGCATAATTCATAATTTTATGTAATGTGTATGCTATTATTACATTTTAAGAGACACGGAAAATTACGAATCGAAAAAAAAAGTTACGAATGTACGAATTTTTTCGTTCAATCCATTTGAAGCACGTTAAGCAGCGCCATTGTAAGGGACACGGAAAATTACGAATCGAAAAAAAAAAAAAAAAAGTTACGAATGTACGAATTTTTTCGTTCAATCCATACGAAGCACGTTAAGCAGCGCCATTGTAAGAGACACAGAAAATTACGAATAGAAAAAAAAAAAAAAAAAAAGTTATGAATGTACGAATTTTTCCGTTAAATCTATTCGAAGCACGTTAAGCAGCACCATTGTAAGAGACACGGAAAATTACGAATCGAAAAAAAAAAAAAAAAAGTTATGAATGTACGAATTTTTTCGTTAAATCTATTCGAAGCACGTTAAGCAGCGCCATTGTAAGAGACACGGAAAATTACCAATTCAACAAAAAAAAAAGTTACGAATGTACGAATTTTTTCGTTCATTTTAATTTTCGTTGTTCCTGTTTTCGTTTTTCGGATTTTCTTCTTTCGTACATTCGTTGTTTCTAATTTGTTTTTTTCGGATTTTCGTTATTTTCGGATTCGAACGATTCGTTATTCGTTAAAATTTTTAGCGAATTGTTCGTTCATTCGTACGATAACGAAAAAAAAAAAAGAAACTAATTGCACATGTCTATAAAAAAATGTGTTTACATAATGTCACCAGTCAGTATTCCTGATCACACCAGTATTTTAAATAAAAAACAATTATTTATGTGCGATTTATGCTCGTTGGAAGTCCAAAGGTGCTGTCCAGGTAAACAAGGTTTAGGAGTGTGTCTATGGGAATGTTTGACTATTCTTCCAGAAGCGCATTTGTGAGGTCAGGCACTGATGTAATCCGGAAGTGGAAAGAATGTAATTTCACCATAAACAGGCCAAGACCAGGTGCTCCTCGCAAGATTTCTGACAGAGGAGTGAAAAGAATTATCAGAAGAGTTGTCCAAGAACCGAGGGCCACTTGTGGAGGGCTTCAGAAAGACCTGGAATTAGCAGTGTAACGACACCCCAAGTATGAAAGGGGTTACAGCCGTTTAGGACATTCCCTTCCAGAACACCAAGGCAGCTACGGAACACTCCGATCAGCCGAACAAGAAACCCATAGGAATAATTCTCCCCCCAAATACGAGACAACGCTCTGTATTGAGGTTCAAACAGGAATGAATCTTTATTGGAATGAATACAGGTCTTATATACAGTAAAAAAGCTCATATTACTCTTAAAATACACCGGTGGCCAGAAACCTTATTAACATGAGCTAATTACTAATCCTTTAGACAGCCTAGATGACTCAGACATGACCTTTAGGCCAGACTTGCCGTCTTGTAGCTCAGAAGACACAATCAACATTTCACAAATCAACACACAACTCCTTCACACAGAGTTATTTAACACAAACAAGAATGGGGATCTAATGACTCTTATGCCCCTTTCACACTTGTGCGACTTCAAAGTTGCGCGATTTTACCGCATTTTTGCTGTGATTTTTGCTGCGATTTTGCCGCGATTTCAAGAAATGCCTCTGTAAGTGGCATCAAAATCGGACTAAAGTAGTGCAGGGACTACTTTGAAGTCGGAACGACTTGAAGTCGTACTAATATGAATGGCTGTCATTGGAAATAATGGGGAACGACTTGTCATGCTACTTTGCAATCCCAAATCGTGGGACAAGTCGTATAAGTGTGAAAGGGGCCTTAGATCCCATACTAGACTTATTTACAATAAACACATTCTAGCAGACAACAGACAGACAGGTGGCCTGAGTTGATGACATCAGCACCTTCTATGATCCTCAACATGATGAAGCCATCACTATAATATGGCACATACAGGGTTCCCAGAGTCTGTGAATTGGGGGGACATGGACTTGAATCCAAAGTAGCACCACCTCGAGGGTCCCCAGGCATACAGCTCACAAAGAACACTGTTCCCACAAATGCCAGGGCCCATAATCAGTAGGCAAGAGGCTGGCATTCAGTCCTGTCAGAGAACTTACAGTACCAATGCCCGTCTTCGTGCAGCAGTGACTAATCCCCATTCCACCGATGCCAATAGCCATGTGCGATGTCCCCAACGGAACTGAACGAGTCCCGGAACGTGCGTGCGTACCCGCGCACCAGTACGAACGGGTGCGCGCCCTCGCACTCCAATGCGAAAGTGTGCGCGCACTCGCATGCCAATGCGAACGTGTGTGCGCACTCGCGCATGTACGTTCACTTCCACCAATCCTGGCGCACAGTGCCCTATATAAAAAGGTCTTTGCATGATGCCAGTGCTGGATCGTCTTCAGCGTGTTCCCTGAGTGTCTGACTACCTGCTACCTGTTACCTTGCTCCTGACAAACCCGGCTTCCTTTGACTACTCTCCTGGATCATCCCTGCCTGTTACCAACCTCCTGTTATACTGACCTTGGCTTGGACTCTCTACCACGGCTCTGCTTCCTGATTCTGCACCTCACCGCCAGCCCGTTGCCAACCTCTGCTTGTCCTTGACCACGAACTTGTCTTCTGCTTATGTACCTCGTTGACAGCCAGTTGCCGACTCCTGCCTGTCCTGACGTTGCAGTTTCCATACCTCCCTGCCCGGCTTCCGCTGGATAAGTTCTGGTAATCAGCCTCCACACCTTCCTCCCGGTATCCCGAGCTCCAGTCTTCAGCCTGCAGGCACCTGCACCCTTTCGTTGCCCCAGCACTCCCTGTCTCCACTACCAGGGGTGTTGGGACCGGAACCGTGCACGAGGCCACCCCCAGCATCTCGGACTCCGCTGTGAGGTACGTGACAAGTCCCCTCCAAAAGCCTCTGTCCCGGCTAGGTCTGTCACAAGCAGGTTTCAAAGAAAACAATAAGTAATGAACTCACCCGCCATGCCCTGTATGCATGCTCACCAAGCAAGACTCCATTGCTGAATAAAAAAGGTTGTTGAAGCTCGTTTAAAGATTGCTGCACAACATTTAGAGAATGGGAGAATGCAGTCTGGTCAGATGTGACCAAAATGGAACTCTTTGGAGGTCAAATGGTAAATCCCCCCAAAAACACCCCCCATACCAACAGTAAAGTTTGGAGGTGGGAACATCATGGTGTGGGGCTGTTTTTCAGCATGCGGTACTGGCAAACTTCATATCATTGAAAGAAGGATGAAAGGAAAAATGGACCAAGACATTCTTGATAAAAATCTGCTGCCATCTACCAGGATGATGAAGATGAAACGAGGGTGGACAATTCAGGAAGACAGCGATCCCAAACACAAAGCCAAGGAAAATAAACCTGCTAGGACGGCCCAGCCGATCACCTGACTTGAATCCAATAGAAAAATCTATGGAAAGAACTAAAGATCAGAGTTCATAGAAGAGACCCCACGGGAACCTTCAAGATTTGTGTGGAAAAATGGGCCAAAATCACACCTGAGCAACGCATGTGACTAGTTTCTCCATACAGGAGGCGTCTTGAAGCTGTCATCACCAACAAAGGATTTTGTACGAAGTATTAAATACATCTCAGATACCTTTTCCCTGTGTCATTCCATTTTTAGACATGTGCGATTAGTTTCGTACGAACCTGAAATTCGTACGAATTTTTTAAAATTCGTACATTCGTACGAATCCGAATTACGAATTTTTACGAATACGAATTCTGTACGAAATACGAAATTTCGTTTACGAATTTCGGATCCAAATTATCCGAATCCAAACTACCAAATGACGAATTTCAACTAATATGAAAGAAATTATAGCGGATATAACGAATGATTCGAATGAATTCGAGATTCAGTATAACGAATATCGTCACTCTACGAATAATAAGGAATTATCTGAAAACGTATTAACGTTACATAACACAAGTCTATTGTTCACCAATCACTCAGAAGAAGTACGAAATACGAAATTTCCTATTCGTAAACGAAATTTCGTATTTCGTACTTCCTCTGAGTGATTGGTGAACAATAGACAATAGACTTGTGTTATGTAACGTTAATACGTTTTCGGATAATTTGTTATTATTCGTAGAGTGTCGTTATTCGTTATCCAAATTAACGATTCGTAACGATTCGTACGAAATTCGTATTTCGTATGAATCCGAATTAAATTTCGTACACGAATTACGATTTTTTTTTTTTTTTATACGAAACGGAACGGAATGAAACTAAACAATTTTTTTGACGGCTCCCATGTTTATCCATTTTATAACACATACAACTTACCGATGTGATGAAAATTTCATGTCAATAGCGCCTTTAGAAAAAGTTTTACCTAGAAAAATGGCGACGTGTTCAATACCTATTTTACCCGCCATATACCCATCATACAGATAAATCACCGATCACTTTAATTAAAAATTACCTTCAGGCATTGCTGTTAGCACTTTCGTTTCAATGGTACCAGATGCATTCTTAATGAATATCTCTGCATGCAATCCACTGTGAATTTCAAAATCCATGTGTAAAGGAAGAACATACTCCAAGACGCAAGCAGAAACCTGTAAAATGTGCAAAACGCATTACTCAAAATATATATTAAATTAAAGTGTATCCAAGACCCACTTTCCTAATTTCCCGCTCGCTATAGATTTTTGATTTGAATACCGGTCTCCTTTCCTGAATAGAGCAATTGTCATTTTTGCGAGTGTAACTGGAAAATATACTGCTGAATACGTGCTACTGTCTTAATCATTTTTTAACCACTTAAGCCCGGACCAATTTGCAGCTAAAGGACCAGGCCCCTTTTTGCGATTCGGCACTGCGTCCCTTTAACTGACAATTGCGCGGTCGTGCGACGTGGCTCCCAAACAAAATTGAAGTCCTTTTTTACAGGAAAAGCATGCATTTGAAAGCACATTTGAAGAGTGTATTATTACTTACCAGTGCCCATAAGCGCAGCCTCATCAGTGCCCATAAGCGCAGCCTCACCAGTGTCCATAAGCGCAGCCTCACCAGTGTCCATGAGCGCAGCCTCACCAGTGTCCATGAGCGCAGCCTCACCAGTGTCAATCAATGCAGCCCAACCAGTTCCCATTAGTGCAGCCCCAGTGCCCATCAATGCAGCCTGATCAGTGACCATCCAATGCAGCCTCACCAGTGCCCATCCAATGCAGCCTCACCAGTGCCCATCCAATGCAGCCTGATCAGTGCCCATCAATGCAGCCTCACCAGTGCCCATCATGCAGCCTTACCAGTGCAGGGGGTTTAAGAGAGGAGAGCCACTGGATTACACAGAGCGGGGATCTCCCGCTTACCCATTGGCCGCTGTCATACGAGGTCCCGCCTCCTGGACAGGCTCCTATGATAGACGTCACACGTCCCAGCATTGAACCAGTGTGCTGTCTATCATAGGAGCCGGTCCAGGAAGTGGGACTTCATGTGACAGCGGCCGCGGGGTAAGCAGGAGATTCCCACTCTGTGTAATCCGACAGCGCTCACCCCCCCCCCCCTTCCCCTCTGAGGCAGTCCAAGGGCCGGCCCCATGGTAGGGTCGGCCCGGGGCACCCCCCTCCCCACCTCAGCTCATGGTGCCTGGGCACCCAGGATCGGCCCTGCAAAGCAGCCCCAGGTCAGGTGACCTACCGGGAAATTTCCTGCTATCCCGGTAGGCCGCCATGTCTCCTACGAAATACCTTGTGAAAGGGGACTTAAGCCATTCAGTCCAGAGGATCTCTGCCTTCGCCTTGGTCACATCACAAGAAACTATCTCCTGCGTTCCTGTTTAAAGACTTGCTTTGCTGACATCCCTTCTGGCTCCAGATCCTGCTTGCTGTTCCACTACTTTGATCCCTGACTTCTGGCTTGGCTGACTATCTGTTCCGGTTACTGAACTTTGGCTATGTTTTGACTACGTTTGCTCTTTTTACTTTTATTATTAAGCAAGTGTGATTTAACTGTACTTCTGCCTCGGTCTAATTTCATGGTTTCTGACATTAGGGCCTCAAGAAATGAGATTGGCCATCAGTACATCAGGGTTGATCGATTTTCTATACCATAGTTTGCGGACTCTTTTACACAGACTAAATAATATACAGTGGAACCTTGGATTACGAGCATAATCCGTTCCAGGAGAATGCTTGTAATCCAAAGCACTTGCATATCAAAGCGAGTTTCCCTATAGAAGTCAATGGAAACAAAGATAATTTGTTCCGCATTGTCTTCTATTACATGCAATACTGCATGTGGCCAGAGTTGGGGAGAGCCTCGGAAATACTCGGGGACAGCTCGGCTGAACTTGGAAAGGCTCGGAAACAGAGTATTTCCAAGTGTTTCCGAGTATTCCGAGTATTTCCGAATGGCTCCGAACCGTTTCTAGTGGGACACCTCTGGCCACCCCGCACCTCTGGCCACCCCGCACCTCTGGCCACCCCGCACCTCTGGCCAACTGCACACCCCATTAGCTTGAATTCTGCTGGTTTTGCGAGACAACACTGGCAAACCAAATCAGGATTTAAAAAAAAAAAAAGTTGTTCGTCTTTCAAAACGCTCGTTAACCGCGTTACTCGTAAACCAAGGTTCCACTGTACAGTGATTGGGGTTATTTTTACCAAAGATATGTAGCAGAATAAATTTTGGCCTAAATTTATGAAAAAAGATGATTATTTGCATTTCTAACTTTTTTTGTTTTGTTTCAACATTTTCTGTACTTTTTTGCTTAAATAGTAAAAAAAAAAAAAAAAAAAAACACAGTGATGATTAAATACCACCAAAAGCTCTGTCTCCAAAAAAAATATTAAAATATTATTATATATATTAATTTGGGTACCGTGGTGCATGACTGAATATTTGTCATTCAAAGTGTGACAGCGCTGAAATGTGACAAGCATTCAACCATCCTTGACAAATTCTCATCAGATTTTGCCTAATATAGTGATTTCTTATTATTGTTAGTGACATCTAGGGGCCACAATGCAGTATTTTTTTGATTAAGGTCTTTCAAGATAAATTCTGCATTATGTCCACTAGATGGAGCTGAAAAACACATGAAATCACTGTATTTAAAGCTCCACTTTAACTCCACTTTTGTTGAGAAAAGCATATTCCATGTATATATATATATATATATATATATATATATATATATATATATATATATATATATATATATATATATATATATATATATATGTACATGGATTCTAATAAACTTTGTTGCAGATTCCTTCCTTATGTTATGCTGAAAGAAATAGCTGTTTGTTTGTATGCAAATCTGTATGGAAATTATTTTATAATTATCAATCAGCTGCTGCACTTGCAGGGTTCTAATGAGGAAAGTGGCAGGGCCTGCATCCCTTTAGACATGATTTCACTCGGAGAATATCTCACACAAAAAAAAAAAATGAAATTTTTGGTTGCAGGGGATGTCCAAAATGTGACTTGTATTGCATTCTGTATACCATCTTTGCACAGAACGCCTTCAGGTTGCCATATTGCATTTTACAGAGGACTACAGCGCTGCAGATTGAAAGGGAAAGGTATTTTTTAATAACATTCAAATACAATATGACTTGTGCCGCAATTGTATACACTATATATTTTTTTTTTTTGGCTATTTTTTTTTTTAATTAACCACTTCAATACCGGGCCTATTCTGGCACTTCTCTCCTACATGTAAAAATCATAATTTTTTTTTTGCTAGAAAATTACTCAGAACACCCAAACATTAGATATATTTTTTTAGCAGACACCCTAGGGAATAAAATGGCGGTCATTACAACTTTTTATCTCGCACGGTATTTGAGCAGTCATTTTTCAGATGCCTTTGAAAAAAAAAAAAAACGATTTCATGAATTAAAAAAACAACAAAACAGTAAAGTTAGCCCACTTTTTTTTTCTATAATGTGAAAGATGATGTTACGCCGAGTAAATAGATACCCAACATGTCACGCTTTAAAATTGCGCCAAACTTCGGTACTTAAAAATCTCCATAGGCAACGCTTTGACAATTTCTACTGGTTACCAGTTTAGAGTTACAGAGGAGATCTAGTGCTAGAATTGTTGCACGCGCTCGAACGCACGCGGCGATACCTCACATGTGTGGTTTGAACAGCGTTTACATACTTGCGTGTGCGTTCGCTTCTGAGCACAAGCTACCGGGGAAAGGGGCGTTTAAAAAAAAAATAAAAAAAAATTATATTTTATTTTTTATTTTACTTCATTTTTTTATTAAATTTTTTACACTTTTTCTTACATTTTTATTTTTTTGATCACTTTTATTCCTATTACAAGGAAAATTTCTACAGGTTACCAAAAAAAAAAAAAAAACACATTTTGTTTAATGTCTTTATTTTCCAAAAAATTATATAAAGAAAAAACGGTAAGCTCCAACGAGCAGGGCCTTCTGATTTAAATTGGACTGTAATTGTACTAACTGCCCTCATGTTGTAAAGCACTGTGTTGGTGTTATATAATTCCTGTATTATATTATATATATAATAATTTTAATTTATATTTATATTTATATAATTTATATATATAATAATAATAATAATAATAATAATATAATATTTACCACTTCAAATACTCGCCATGTCTCCTACTAAATACCTTGAACTGTCTACTTCCCAAAAAGAGGTCCTTTGGGGGAATTTGTATTGTCCTGGGATTTTATTCCTATTACAAGGAAAATTTCTACAGGTTACCAGTTTAGAGTTACAGAGGAGGTCTAGTGCTAGAATTGTTGCACACGCTCTAACCTCACACGTTTGAACGGCGTTTACATATGTGGGCGGGACTTGCGTTCGCTTCTATATATATATATATATATATTATTTTACTTAATTATTTTTTTAATTTTTACACTTTTTTTTTACATTTTTATTTTTTTGATCACTTTTATTCCTATGTAAACATCCCTTGTAATCTATTTGACAGGTCCTCTTTATGGAGAGATGCGGGATCAATAAGACCCCACATCTCTCCTCCAGGCTGGAAAGCATGAGATCGTGAAAAAAAAAATACAAAAATGAACCGGTCTCATGCTGACAGCCGCGATCGCTGCTTTGTTTACATCCGGGAACCCGGGTGTGACGTCATAACGTCGCGCCCGGGCCTCCCATGGTCATAGAGATGACTGGTGACCATCTGGAAAGAATCCATTATTCATGAGCAAAATAAATAAATACATAAATTTTCATGTTGACATGCTTACATTGAGGTCTTCATCAGTTCCGTCTTGCAACGTAATAACGTAGTGATGGTCCTTCATAGATTCGGTTATGTTGCAGTCCCATGTGATCCGGACGAGTCCTGGGTATAAATGTATCTTCATATTTGTAGGTAGGAGGGAAATCTCATTCTCTAAAAATAAAATAAAAAAAAGTACAGTATTTTAACCATTTCCATACCAGGCCCTATTCCGGCATTCCTCTCCCATATGTAAAAAAATTATTATTCTTTGCAAGAAAATTTACTCAGGACCCCCAAACATTATAATAATATATACAGTGGTGTGAAAAAGTGTTTGCCCCCTTCCTCATTTCCTGTTCCTTTGCATGTTTGTCACACTTAAGTGTTTCGGAACATCAAACCAATTTAAACAATAGTCAAGGACAACACAAGTAAACACAAAATGCAATTTGTAAATGAAGGTGTTTATTATTAAAGGTGAAAAAAAATCCAAACCATCATGGCCCTGTGTGAAAAAGTGATTGCCCCCTAAACCTAATAACTGGTTGGGCCACCCTTAGCAGCAACAACTGAATGAATGAATGAATGAATGATTTGTATAGCGCTGCAACTGCGAACTGAATCGCCTCGAGGCGCTTGACTGCTCATGTTGGGATGCCATGTATTAGAAGAGGTGGGTCTTGAGTTTTTTCCTGAAGGCCTGATGGTTTTCTTCCATGCGGATGTTGTTTGGTAGCGCATTCCATAGCCGGGGTCCCTGTACTGCGAATCTTCGTTCTCCCTTCGATTTGTAGCGGGCTTTGGGGATGAGAAGGCGATTTTGGTTTGTTGATCGAAGTCTGCGATTCGGTATGTATTTTTCTATTTTCTCACAAAGGTATTGAGGAGCGTTTCCTTGTGTACATTTGTGGGTGAGGCAGAGGGTCTTGAATGTGATCCTGTCTTTTACCTTGAGCCAATGGAGCATCCTTAGGGATGGGGAGATGGATTCCCAGGGTTTCTTTCCGGTGACTATTCTTGCTGCTGTGTTTTGGACAATTTGAAGGCGCGCAATCTGGTAATCCGGTAATCCTATGTAGAGTGAGTTTGCGTAGTCGAGCCGTGAATTGATGATCGTTCCTACTACTACCGCTTTTTCCTTTTCCGGGATGAAGGGGATGAGTCTGCGTAGCATGCGAAGGAGATGGTGGGATCCGCTGATTACGGATCCTATTTGTGCCTCCATTGTCATCTCTGAATCAAAGATTACTCCGAGGCTTTTGGCTTTGTTGCTTGGAAGGATGGTCTGTCCCAAGATGGTTGGTGGTGTCCAAGGGGTCTTCGTCTTTTTCCTTGAGTTTGCGTCGAGGAGCAGTAATTCTGTTTTTGATCCATTTAGTTTGAGGGAGCTAGTGGTCATCCAGTCATCTATCAATGTGAGACATTTTCCTAGTTCCTGGTATTGGTCTTTTTGTCCGGTGATCCGGAAGTACAGTTGAGTGTCGTCCGCGTATGAGTGGAAGCACAGATCCAATTTGCTAATAATTTTGAAGAGTGGTCGGATGTAAATGTTGAACAGTACTGGTGACAATGGTGATCCTTGAGGGACTCCATAAGTGATTGCCCGAGTTTCTGAAGTGAAGGCTCCTAGTTTCACTGTTTGTGACCGGTTTCCTAAGAAGGAAGCGAACCATGGCAGATCTTCATCTGTAACTCCTGCCACTTCCTTGAGGCGGCTGAGAAGCATATTGTGGTCCACTGTGTCGAACGCCGCACTGAGATCCAGCAATACCAGAAGACACGATTCTCCCTCATCCGCTGCTTCTAGGGCGTCATCCCATATTTTCAGAAGTGCCGTTTCTGTGCCATGGCCTGGGCGGAAGCCCGATTGTAGTGGGTCTAGGAGCTTGTGTGTGTCCAGATGAAGTTGAAGCTGTTGTACTACTGCTTTCTCCATGATCTTGGAAATGGTGTTCAGGCTTGTTACCGGTCTGCGATTGTTCGGATCCTTGGGGTCGAGGTTGGGTTTCTTTAGTAATGGTTTGATGATGCCTTGCTTGAGGGAATTCGGAACCAATCCTTCTTTGAACGACTGATTTACTAGGTGTGTGATAGCGGGGGCCAGAATGTCGGAGCATTCTTTCAAGAGTTTTGTGGGGATGATGTCGTTTGGCGAGGTGCTGTCTCGGAGGCTCTTGATGACATTTTTGGTTTCATCCGTTGTGATCGGGGTAAGTGAAAAATGTGGTGCTTGTGCGCTGTGGATGTAAAATTCCTTACCTGGGTTGAGTTGAGTAGAGCTGGTTGTTGTTTTTTTTTGTTGAATTATTTTCTGAATGTTGTCTATTTTGTTGATGAAAAAATCTGATAATTTGTTGCAGTATTCTTGAGTTTCGTTTCCTAGGGGCTCAAGGCAGGTGGGGTTCATAGTCTAGGCGACTAGTTTGAAAAGTTCCCGTGGTCGGTTTAAGGCTTTTGAGAGGGTGTTTGAGACATGTTCTTTTTTTGCTGTGAAAATTGCTTTATGATATCTCTTGGTGAGTATTCTGTAGTTTGTGTGATTTTCCTTTGTGGTGTTTCTTCTCCAGGCTCTTTCTGCTCTTCTGTGTTCCCGTTTCAGTAGAGTAAGCGTGCCATTAAACCAACCAGAATTTTTCTTGCGGATGGGTACTCGATGTTTCGGGGCGACTGCGTCTGCTGTTTGTAGAAGTGCCTTGTTTATGAAGCTGAGTATTCGTTCTGTTGAGTGGTTTTGAGTGTACCCATTTTGTGTGTTAGTGTGGTTTTGAAGATTTCCGAATGTAGTTTCTTCTGCGATCTAATCCAGTGTGTTGTTGCTGCTGGGTTTGGTTTTTGCAGGGAGATGTTGGTGGCGATCTCAAATTTGATAGCGTGGTGGTCTGACCATGGTAGCGCTATGTTGTCTTGAATGCTGATGTCCGTATTTTGCTTGAAGATGAGGTCCAGGATGTGACCCGACCCATGTGTGGGAGCCTTTACTAGTTGTTGAAGCCCTAGGTCTTCCAGTTGATTGATGCAGGTGGTGGCGATGGGGTCTTCGGTGGAATTCGCCCAGAGGTTGAAATCTCCGAGTACCAGAATCTTGTTGTTTTTCAGGGTGTGTGCCGAGATGAATTTCGTGAGTGGTATCGGTAGATTTGTCTTTGGTCCTGGTGGTCTGTAGCATAGCAGCATGTGGATGGTTTCTTGTGGTGTGGTTTGCATCTGTAGAGTAAGTGTCTCCATAAACGTTGCTTTGTTCTGTACCGTAGGTTTGACGAGCGCTAGATGAGCTTTGAAGATCACTGCTAGGCCTCCTCCTTTTTTTCCTTTCCGATGCTCGGTTAGGATCCTGTAGTTTTCTGGCACTAATTCTGTTAGGATGGTGTTGCAGTCGGGTGTTAGCCAGCTTTCCGTGATGAAGAGGCAATCTATGTTGTTTTGTGTGATGAAGTCATGGATTTCGTGCCTGTGCTTGACTGCCGATCTGGTGTTAATCAAAGCGCATGCTAACTGTTGCGGTTGAGTTGTAGTCTTCTTATGTTTGATCGTTGCTTGTGGATCGATTCTTAGTAGTCGTTCTTTTTGTAATATTTTTTGAATGTCGGTCGGTAGAGTTGCGGTCAAATTTCTTAGTCTGCATAGGGACTCTGCTGAGTATTTGAAATTGCACATGTTGAGGTGCTCCAAAAAAATTCCCTGCTGTGGACGAGATGATGCGTTGAAAAAACGCTGATGCTGTTGTTGAGGCGATAACGGTCTTGCGCAGGCTAGTTGAAGATGTTGCGGATCTGTGGGAAAACCCTGTAGACCTACACCCTCCCTCCCGTTGATCCAGAGGAAGGCGAAAAACCCCTACTAGCGCGGCCAATTGCTGTAGCAGAGGAAAAAATTCCTTCCTGACCCCCCGAGGGGCGGTCGGATGTTGGTCCCTGGATCAACTGCTAAGTGGTGGTCCCTGCGTTACTTACCAGAATATTTACCTTACCGGGTGATCCAATGATGGCGATAGGGTGGATCCTGATGTTGATCTCCCTGCACAGGTACTATGACCCCTGTTACAACCTCCTGTTATAAACTCCTGGTTTTAACTCACCACTTAGACAAGTTCCACTTGGACAGAGTTCAACCAGTCTCAAGGATGAGCAGGCTCACGATGAGCTCTACACAAACTTATATAGGCCTGAAACACCTGGGAGCAATTAGGCACTCCCCTTAATTAGTAAGCTGAAGGAAGGAAAGGAAAAAAAAAAATAAACTGTTTAAAAAGTGTAAGAAGAAAAGGGTATTAAGAAGATAAAATGGAAAAGGTCCAGAAAGAACCTAAAAATGCAATCCAGCAATCACCAGCAGTCAAAAAAGCAAAATTTGTTCACTCTCCACACAGTGTCCTCACTGTTTGGCTTCCAACCAAAATTCTGGCAATTTCACATGAGCTCTACACAAACTGCAACCAAGCGTTTGCGATAACGTGCAATGAGGCTTTTACAGCGTCCTGGAGGAATTTTGGCCCACTCATCTTTGCAGAATTGTCCTAATTCAGTTACATTAGAGGGTTTTCGAGCATGAACGGCCTTTTTAAGGTCATACCACAACATCTCAATAGGATTCAGGTCAGGACTTTGGCTAGGCCACTCCAAAGTCTTCATTTTGTTTTTCTTCAGCCATTCGGTGGTGGACTTGCTGGTGTGTTTAGGATCATTGTCCTGCTGCAGAACCCAAGTTCGTTTCAGCTTGAGTACACGAACAGATGGTCGGACATTCTCCTTCAGGATCTCTTGGTAGACAGCAGAATTCATAGTTCCTTTTATCACGGCAAGTCTTCCAGGTCCTGAAGCAGCAAAACAGCCCCAGACCATCACACTACCACCACCATATTTTACTGTTGGTATAATGTTCTTTTTCTGAAATGCAGTGTTCCTTCTACGCCAGATATACTTGGACACACACCTTCCAAAGAGTTCCACTTTTGTCTCATCGGTCCACAGAATGTTGTCCCAAAAGTCTTGGGGATCATCAAGATGTGTTGTGGAGAAATTGAGACGAGCTTTGATGTTCTTTTTGCTCAGCAGTGGTTTTCTCCTTGGAACTCTGCCATGCAGGCCATTTTTGCCCAGTCTTTTCCTGATGGTGGAGGCATGAACGCTGACCTTAACTAAGGCAAGTGAGGCCTGCAGTTCCTTGGACGTTGTTGTGGGGTCTTTTGTGACCTCTTGGATGAGTCGTCGCTGCGCTCTTGGGGTAATTTTGGGCGGCCGGCCACTCCTGGGAAGGTTCACCACTGTTCCATGTCTTCGCCATTTGTGGATAATGGCTCTCACTGTGGTTCGCTGGATTCCCAAAGCTTTGGAAATGGCTTTATAACCCTTTCCAGACTGATAGATCTCAATTACTTTCTTTCTCAATTGTTCCTGAATTTCTTTGGGTCTCGGCATGATGTGTAGCTTTTAAGGATCTTCTGGTGGACCTTACTGTGTCAAGCAGCTCCTATTTAAGTGATGCCTTGATTGTGAACAGGTGTGGCAATAATCAGGCCTGGGTGTGGCTAGAGAAATTGAACTCAGGTGTGGACAACCACAGTTATAGTATGTTTTAACAAGGGGGGCAATCACTTTTTCACACAGGGCCATGATGGTTTGGATTTTTTTTCACCTTTAATAATAAACACCTTCATTTACAAATTGCATTTTGTGTTTACTTGTGTTGTCCTTGACTATTGTTTAAATTGGTTTGATGTTCCGAAACACTTAAGTGTGACAAACATGCAAAGGAACAGGAAATGAGGAAGGGGGCAAACACTTTTTCACACCACTGTATATACACTGAGCAAAATTATAAAAAATAAATAAAAACACAACACTTTTGTGTTTGCCCCTATTTAACCACTTGCTTACCGGGCACTTAAACCCCCCTCCTCCTGCCCAGAGCGATTTCCAGCTTTCGGCGCTGACGCACTTTCAATGACAATTGCGCGGTCATGCAACGCTGTACCCAAATGAAATATTTATCATTTTTTCCCCACAAATAGAGCTTTCTTTTGATGGTATTTAATCACAGCTGGGATTTAAATTTTTTGCTAAACAAACAAAAAAAGTTGTAAAATTTTGAAAAAAAAAATCACGTTTAATAGTTTGTTATAAAATTTTGCAAACAGGTAATTTTTTGGCTTCATTGATATGCGCTGATGAGGCGGCACTGGTGGGCACTGATAGGCTGCATTGACGGGCACAGATAAGTCGGTACTGATGGGCACAGATAAGATGGCACTGATGGGCCCTGATGGGTGGCACGGATGGGCACTGATAGATGGCACTGATAGAGGGCACTGATAGGTGATACTGATGGGCACTGATAGTTGGCACTGATGGGCACTGGTAGGTGACACTGATGGGCAGTGGTAGGTGACACTGATGTGCAGCACTGTTCAGGCACTTATTGTGGGCACTGACAGGTGGCACTGTGGGCACTGACAGATGGCACTGTGGGCACTGACAGGTGGAGCTGGTGGGCACTGACAGGTGGCGCTGGTGGGCACTGGTAGGCGTCACTTGTAGGGGGGCACAGGTGGGCACGAGGATCCGGGGCACATCACAGTGATCGGGACTAATGTCCCTTTCACTGCCGCCGGTGATCGCCTTTTTTTTAAAAGGCTATGTTGTCATCACATGATCAGCTGTCATTGGCTGACAGCTGATCACGTGGTAAGGGGTCGGGATCGACTCCTTACTCGGATCTGTGATCCAGCGATTCTCACAGACTTGCTGATCACAGAGCGCGCCGCGCGCCCTTCAGGGGGTGCGCAGGCCACGGGACGACGTCAATGGACGTACTTCCAGCAATGTAGATCCGCGCTGTAGCCGTCATTGGTGTCAGTGGGAGGAATGGTGTCCCATCATTGGTGTCAGATGGATGAATTGTGCCCCATTGTTGTAGTCAGTGGGAGGAATAGTGCCTCATCAATGGTGTCATTGGGAGGAATAGTGCCCCATCATTGGTGTCAGTGGGAGGAATAGTGTCCCATCGTTGGTGTCAGTGGGAGGAATGGTGCCCCATCGTTGGTGTCAGTGGGAGGAATGGTGCCCCATCGTTGGTGTCAGTGGGAGGAATGGTGCCCCATCATTGGTGTCAGTGGGAGGAATGGTGCCCCATCGTTGGTGTCAGTGGGAGGAATGGTGCCCCATCGTTGGTGTCAGTGGGAGGAATAGTGGCTGTTTTACTATTTCCAGTTCTATACAAATATGGCCTCCGAGCCATTTCCGGTTTAATTCAAACATGGCCGTCAAGCTATTTCTGGGTCTCCGGCAAGATGGCTGCCATACCATTTCCGGTGGCGGCGATCTAATTGGGAATACTTTACATCTACGAATGGGTGCATTAATCTTATAAATAAGAGCAGATGTCAAAACCAGATGACCCCTTGATAACGTCCCGTTGGACAAAACGCGTCGGGTGAAGATTCTAGTACTGAAGTCATGCCGCTGCGCGATCCTGGGTTGGCAGCGGCCGTACATGCGAGTTGACTGGATTATTTGCTCTGGTTTTATGTTGTTTTACTCGTTTTGTTAATAAACCTACTACACTATGAGAAATTCCTTTGGGCTCTTGGCGAGCTTTATTTATCCCTAGCTGGAGTACATCAGGAGGTGCCACTGGGAGTGAGTTGCTACATTGATTTCTGTTGGATTGTATTCATACTTAGGCGCACGTGCTGCTGTAATGGTAGCCATTTGCTCTGGTGAGTTTTGAATTCACTTGATGTTGGAGATTGGCAGGGCCGGATTAACATAGGGGCTATTGGAGCTGCAGCTCCAGGCCCCTTTCTCAAGATAGGCCCATTTGCCCCCCAAAAAATAAAAAATAAATAAAAAAGATCGACTTCAAGGGTTGTAGCTCAGCAATCAGGAGTCACAGAGACCGAAATGTGCCGCAAACCCGACGGTAAAACGCGGCTAAAAATAGCGGCGTTTTACCGCCGACGCTACGGGCGGTGTGGTGTGAAAGAGGTCTTATTTGTATATTACTTATG
Organism: Lithobates sylvaticus; assembly: GCA_028564925.1. Taxonomy (NCBI): domain Eukaryota; kingdom Metazoa; phylum Chordata; class Amphibia; order Anura; family Ranidae; genus Lithobates; species Lithobates sylvaticus. The sequence goes on from CM053027.1 coordinate 27,306,367, forward strand.
ATAATTAACCCCTCGCCACCCGGGCCCATTCTGACACTTCTCTCCTACATGTAAAAATCATCATTTTTTTTTTATAGAAAATTACTCGGAACCATCAAGCATTATATATATTGTTTTAGCAGAGACCCTGTGGAATAAAATGGTGGTCTTTGTAACTTTTTATGTTACACGATATTTGCGCAGATATTGGAAAGAAACTGTTTCATTCATTAAAAAAAACACTAAAGTTAGCACGATTTTTTTTGTGTACCAAGCGATGCTTTCAATTTTTTTACAGGTTACATGTTTAGAGTTACAGAGAAGGTCTAGTGCTAGAATTATTGCTCTCGCTCTAACGATCGCGGCGTATGTAACCTGTGTGTATCTGGCTCTGATACTAACCAGTGCCTACCCAGCCACTGACTAGTATCTCTCCCCAGCCTGTCCCCACACACCCTCTCACCTGCTGACCTGTGGATGGGGGAATCACTCCTGCAGTGTTAAGCCCCATACACACGGTCGGACTTTTTCATCAATTTGGTCCGATCGGACAAGGTTGTTGAAAAATCAGACCGTGTGTATGCACCATCGGACAGTGTTCGTCGGTTTGTCCGTCGGACAAAGTCTTATCTCCTGCTGGAATGATTTGCCGTCAACCCGGTCCGATCACACCAAATCCGAGCGTGTGTACGCTTGTCCGACGGACAAAGTGCTACGCATGCTCAGAAGAAATTCTGTGACGGAAGCGCTCGGTCAGGTAAAACTACCTTTCCTAATCGACACAGCACATTCGTCACGCTGCAATGTTAAAATGTCTTTAATGCAGCGCATTCTCTTTTTCTTTACAATGCAACAAGAATCACATCTTTTAGCTGCTCCTATTCACCCGCACTTCTCACAAACTTACTTCTTTATTACTTTGCACCATTTATACACTACATGTTTATTTTTACTCTGAACGGAAAAGAATCTTTGTTATTTTTTTACCATGATTTGTCTTTTTATTTTTTTGGGGGGGAATACATATTTGAATGTTTTATTTTTATTTTTTTGGAGGGGGGTTGTGTGTCTCAAATTACCAAAAACACATTATTTACATTTGTATTTCTTGCTTAAATTTACTAGGAGGTTGTTTGTTGTTGTTGCCCCTTGTTAATTCTACTTTAGGATTAGTGAAATGTACCAGCCTACTCAAAGAAAAACTGTCATTGTAGCAAAGTAAAACACAATAGTCAATGATTATTTCAAATCCAAAAAACCTTTATTTAGGTCACACCAACAAACCAAAGAGGAACGCAGCCATGGTGAAACTTGGGGAATTTGCAAAGCCTTGGCCCCCCACGGCAACCATCATTGTTCAAGCGTAGAAAATTGGGGGCCTGAGGAGTACGTATATTAAGGGGAGTGCAATCTGGTCGTGAAGTCCAAAGTATCCGGAACTGCAGCAGATGCCATCTAGGTCCCCAGGCTCTGGTACTACGAGAGGCTCCATCTTCTCTCAGACCAGACTGATTGCAGGTCGTCACTCTCAGGTCTTCCTTCCACGCTTCCTTGCACGCTGTGGCTGTCGTGCTGGTGGGGTGGCAGAAGGAGGAGGAGGAGGAGGAGGAGGTGGAGCATGGTAGCTATGGCAAACATGTGTGACTGGGGTCATCTCCCCAGCCCTACCCTTATTTAGGACATGGAGGATGAGCCCCTCACACATGTTGCGTTGCCTCACCTCCATACCCATCATTTTTGTGACAACCACCGAGCCAAAGGTCTCCTCATCGGCGGGTGTGGCATGTAGGGAGTCTGAAGCCTCTCTGATCATCCGGAGCGCTGACTGTGCCGCATAACCCCCCCTTCTCGCCCTTTTGTACGGAGGGCGGAGGGGAGGGGTTTGGGTGTCAGTCAGGCTCCGAGGCCTAGCCCCCTCTTGGCTGCCACTACCCAGCTGGTGGCTGCCACTAACCCCTGCCTCCTCCTGACTGCCACCTTCCACAGCCACCTCCTGGCTGAGGTCTTCCTGTGTAGGAAAAAGGGACATAGTTTCAGTTATTTGTTCATCAAACACACACAATTCTCATCTAGTGACTGTTGCAAAATGTTTACAAATAGAAAACCATACAATTCTCAGCCCAGCAGTTTAGATTCTGGCCCCAAATGTCTCCAACACCACTGTCTGTTGATATGTCAAACACGTTAGGAACTAAGCAATTGGCGATCCTGAATTAAGTGAACATCATTCATTATTCCCCTAAATGGTAGCAAAACTACTATACCTGGAACAAGCTGGGCTCCTCCACCTCTTCCAGACTGGAAGGCCCAGGTTGCTCCTCGGAAGCCTCATCAGGGGTGGCCTGCGCGCAAGGAAGCGTGGAAGGAGGAGTTGAGGTTGGCTCCGTGACATCAGCCTGGTCCTTCAGAAAATGGAGACTCTGATAGTACCAGAGCTTGGGGACATAGACCTCATCTGCTGAAGTTGCAGTTTCCTCAGACTTCACGACCTTCTTCCTCTCCCTGATATACGCACTCCTCAGGCTGCCAATTTTCTTTCTAATATCATCAACAGTTGCCGTGGGGAACCTTGGCTTGACAAATTCCACAAGTTCCTCCAGGGCTGCGTGCCTCTTTGGTTTGTTGGTGTAATGTGGGTGTATACCCTGCCACAATATGGGAAAATCCCTGTATTTGGCAATGAAGAGGGGGAGAAAACTCATGTCGTTGAATCCCTTCATATCAATCTCTGCAAGACACAACAACACACAAAACCCTCAAAATTATGTCAGGCTAAACTCTCCTAATCTTCTCCATAAAGAAGCCTCAAGTTCAAATCAGTCTAGGCTAGTTATGTACCAACGTTAAATTGTACCTTCGTTTGTAGCGATCGTCTCGTGTGAGTTTTCTCTCCCCTCGTCTCCCAGATCGTGGCTACGACACAGGCGTGTGACGTTTTATATACACTGCGCATGCTTCAAACTCCGCCCGCCCCTGACGATCTTTCTCGTCTATTCCCCACCCCTTCTCTTTACGGCGTAGTGGGGAGAGCACATGGCGGGGAAACAGCAGGTGCGCCACAAATATCCCACCAACGAGGAGGAGGACGAGGAAAGTCCGGAGGCAGAAACGTCCCGATCCCGGAACCTGAAATTCAAGGCCTCCAATATGTCATTTGGAGAAATGTTGGAGATGGTGGACATATTAAAGAGGAGCGACTATGATGGGAAGTATGGGCCTTACCTCAACCCCAATGTCCGCAAGGCCAAGATCATGTCTAAAGTTGTGAGAAGGCTGTACAATAATTTTGGGGTACAACGATCCAAGGAGCAACTCAGGAAACGCTGGTCAGACCTGAAACTGAGGGAGGCCGATCAGTACAGAAAGATCAAGAGAATTCTTCAAAAAAGTAAGTAGTTGTGTTTTGTGTTTGATTTCTTGCTTGCATACTGCTCCATTGTGTTTTGATTTTTACCAAGTTGTACATTCCAAAATGGCCACTTTCAGGTTCGTCTGTGCATTCGATCGTACTCAGCCTCGATCTTTCTGCCACTGTCATGGTCGTGTGTGTGTGCATTCGATCGTACGCAACCTCGATCGTTCGGCCACTTATAATACGATGTTTGGTGTTTTTTTGGGGAAAGGAAGTTTGTTCTCACTAGAAATGTCATCAAGAATGTAAAGCCAATTTATTCAATGTAAAGGAGAGGTCACTCAGTAGCTGTTTACCCATCTGGACTCTAGAGCACTAGTGCTGGGACACCCAAACCCCCTTTTTATTATGCTTTTCCACACATGTGCTCCAGTGGATACTAGAGGGGGGTCTCCATCACACAAACTTCTACCAAAAAGCTAGTCAGTTTAGCACCTTTACAAAGTGACTTCATTCATGTAGTTGACATTTGTAACTGGCCAAACTAAAATAGTGTCCGTCACTTTCAAGCAATGTTTGTCATTTCCTATTTCTGCCCTCAATAGCTTGTGTTGCTAAATCTTCCTTTTGGACATTCTCATAGGGGAGCGAAAACTTGGGCCGTCGGAGGAAACCCCCAAACCAACACCTACCAAAAAAGGGGAAAGAGCAGAAGCAGAGGAGGAGGAGGAGGAGGAAGGAGAGATCATCGAACTTGGAGAAATTGTCACCACAACAGGTGAGTGTGGGAGAACACAGCTACTGGTAAGCTAATCCATGTATGGCTGCCTCATTTCCAACACCCCATTTTTGTTTGTTTGTGGTTTTTAGGTGACGTGGATGTTGTGGAAGAAAAATCGCACTTTACCACAGAGAGTGCCCACGTACTCATCGGAGAGATAATGGTCTGCAATAGAGATCTAGATTACCTAAAGCAAAACATCAATGATGTTCAACAAAAATTGAAGAACATCATTGATGTTTTAGGAAAAATATGAAAAAGCAACAAGTAATTTACACACATTTGTGCCAGCTTCTGAACACATTTGCAACTTAAAAACTGTCTGAAATTTGGAACATGCACACATTGTGTCCACATGTGCTAGCTCCCATCATGGTGGGTGAATGGCAACGTTTTTTTGGGGGTGCAAACACTTTACGAACTACGAAAGTGGTTGTGGTGAAGGGGTTGCACCCCCAAAAAACGTCCATTCATCCCCATGATGGAAAATGGCACTTTTGAAGCTTCTAGGCATGTGTTTTACCATCTAATGACCATTTTCATAACCAAATTGTGTGCATGTTCCAAATTTCCACTTTTCGGGGGTGACCCCCCCATGTGATGAAGGCAAGATCAAACACACTTTGAACATATAGTCATGTCTGATCTTGTCTTCACTTTACAAAGTTGAACTTTCCTACTTCATAGGTTCTGCTTAGCTCCATGCCTGGTTTTACAAATTGCGTAATCTTTGTAAATAATGTTGTAAATAACCAAGATGTTGTCAGTTTTGGCGTGAAGATTGTAAACGCACTTGTGAATGTTTTCCAAGTAAACTTTTTTATTTTTCAAAATGTGTGGCTTCCTTATTTAAATAAAACAATGCATTATGTATGTAAAATGTAAAGGATATGGGGGGCAATGGGTGTTATTTACTAAAGGCAAATCCACTTTGCACTGCAATTTCGTTTCCCAGGGAACTTTTTCAATGCACTTGTAGAGCATAGCGGATTTGACTTATGTAAATGACACCCACAGTGCTTTGTACGAAAACACGGAGCACAGCATTTTGGAGAATACACACTTGTCAGACCTGGTGCTGAAAAGGAGTATTTTGGGTGTCAGTTATGCAGGAGAAACCTTCTCTAGACCAAAGATTAGGTAGCAAACACACATGAGAATAATCTTTTTGGGAAGAAGAGACTGTTACCTCCTTTTGCCCAGAAAGTGCATTACCACTGTCGAAGGCAAAGGGAAAAAATGACAAAGTAAAATAAGCTAAAAAGAAGACTGAAATGACAAGAAATCATAGGTTGGTTAAAATATCAGATTTATTAAAAAATGCCTCTCACACATCGTCAGGCAGAGCAATGGCCCCCCTACCCACAAAGTATTCCATATATTGGTCCCGGACCACGCGGGCATTGAGAGGGGGCAAGCCTGGACGTGCCACTCGAAGGGCTGTGAGGTCCGCATTTGGAGGGCCCTCCACATCTGGGCCAACGGGCACCACATAGTTCCTGTTATGTCTTTTGAGGAAGTTGTGCAATATGCAACAGGCAAGAACTATGTGGTTCAGTTTGTATTCCGCCAAGTTAAATGCCGTCAGGAACAGGCGGAAGCGGCTGGCCAGGATGCCAAAAGCGTTCTCCACCACTCTTCTGGCTCTGGACAGCCTGTAGTTGAAGACCCTCTGGTCCGGGGTGAGGGTCCTCATCGGGAACGGCCTCATCACATGGGGAGTCAGCGCAAACGCTTCATCTGCGACAAAGACGAAGGGGAGTCCTTCGGCATTCTCCTCTGGAGGTGGCAAGCACAGACTGCCACTTTGGAGACGCCAGTAGAACTCCGTGTGCGTAATGGCCCCACCATCCGATATCCGGCCGTTCATCCCCACGTCCACATACATAAACTCGTATGTTGCCGACACCACCGCCAACATCACTACACTATTAAACCCTTTATAATTATAATAGTAGGACCCCGAGTTGGGCGGTGGGACGATGCGGACGTGTTTCCCATCAATTGCCCCTCCGCAGTTAGGAAAGTCCCAACGGCTGGCAAAGTGGGAGGCCACAGTCTGCCATTCCTGTGGCGTGGAAGGGAACTGTGGAGTGAAACAAGAAAAAAAAATGAGTCACTTTGCACCTAAACATTGCAAGCAGATTAGACAATCAACATCTTGGAACAAGAGCATTGTATAAAATTGGAGGCTGGAAAGTATTTACACAGAAAAGTAGAGGCTCCCCTTCACAGATTACTCACCCCCCCCATCAATCCCCCCACTTCTGATGGGACATTGGCAATAACTATGGTTTTGGGGGGGGGGGGGTGGTGGACAGGTAACCCTCTGCACTTCATTGATTGGCAAATGGCTCAATAATGTGGGCTAGTTTGGCCAGACCCTCTGTACTTAACACTATTGGCAGGCCACAGGAAAGATCAAATAACATTTCCCCCCCCCTCAAAAAAGGCAGGCACAGTGTGACATTATTAAATTACCAAGCAAGCTAATAGGAGGGAAAGAAGACAAAAAATTAGGAAATGGAATGTATGGAGGCAGCCCCTTGCACTACATGCTTTGCTGAATTCATCCCTAAAGATGCGCACTATAAAGAGGTAGGTATATAGTGTGTATTGACCTTGGGAAAGCCAGCAGATAAAGGATTGGTACCATCTGACAGAGCAGTTGGGGGAGGGGGTTCCTAATGAGTTTGCCCCCCCCCCCCCCCCACCAAAAGAACAAAAAAAGGGGGCTCTACATGAAGTAAACCACACAGCAAACATTTGTGCATATTTTAGGGGGTGTTTTGGGGCAAACAATACTATGCAGCAGACAAAAGACATTGCTTAAGTGACTAGGCCATAGGTGTCTATTGGGGCAGAAGAGCATGCTGGTGAGGTAAGTGAAGGGAAAAATGCATGAAGGAGAAAAGGGGCACAGCATATTAGAACATATTGCAATCATGGTAATTAGGGAAGGAGGTCAAAAATACAAGTCATTAGCAAACAGAGCATACATAGAAGGGAATAGTCAAGTAGAAATGTTACCTTAATATAGTCCTCCTGCAGGACCTGAATGATGGCAGAACAGGTCTCTGGAATAATGAGTCCCAGGGCCTGGGGAGAGATACCTGAAGAGAACTTCAAATCCTGAAGACTTCTCCCTGTCGCCAAGTACCTCAACGTGGCAACAAGCCTCTGCTCCGGAGTAATGGCTTGTCTCATGCAGGTATCCTGCCGGCTGATAAAGGGGGTCAGCAAAGCCAAAAGACGGTGAAAATCGGGGTCCGTCATCCTGAGAAAGTTCCTGAAATCATCAGGATTATTCTCCCGGATCTCACGAAGCAAAGGCATGTGCGAGAACTGGTCACGCTGAAGCAACCAATTCTTGGTCCACATACTCCTCATCACTCTGTTCATGGACGGGTCTTGGGTCAAAGCTAAAAGCCCGACACCAATTCCGCGTACAGCACGAACTCGGCGACGAGTACGCACGGGAAACATCGCTCAGAAGGTCACAAAAGGTCGGCTGGTCAGAACGGACAAACAGAAAGCACCGATAAACAGCAAGGCCTGAAAGAACGAAGTGAATACCAGCAACGAGCAGACAATAAGCAGTGCAAATCAAAGCGTCCTATATCAAGATATAGGCCGCAATGACCAACAAATGCGAACTGACTACACGCACTAATAAACAGATACGCACGACAAGCACAAACTGAAGAGCAGTAACGATCTGAGTCAGAAAACTGAGAAGCGCGAATCTTAAGTCACCAAACTTCCACTAACTCTCGATAAACACGGGATCAGCAGAAGGAGCCCAACGGGTGCCTGACGTGGTGCTGAACTTCCCTTTTGTAATCTCGTGGACGACGACTTACGTCACGACGTTCTTCCGGACCGGATATTCCGACAACGTAGTCCGACCGTGTGTACGCAACGCCAACATCGGACAAAGTACGTCGGACAAAGTCCGACCGACCTGGTCCGCGGATTGTCCGAGCGTGTGTATGGGGCTTTATTGTGTTCTGCCAGTGAATACAATGATCAGTGTTGCTAACTATAGCTGGCAGCACTGATTGTTTTGGGGAAAACCTGACAGGCTGGTTCTACTCAAGTCGGTTAATAGGTTGACCTGTGTAAGACCAGCTAGCCCATTAATAGATCGACTATGGCTGGTCTCTGCTTAATTGGTGTAATTTCAATCCATGTATGGCCCACTTAACCACTACGCAGTCCCTAAATATCCCTCCACAAACCTTTACATTTTTCTTCCCAGATTCCTTCATCCTCCTCTCCTATACATAGTGCCCACTGTCATACATTGCTCTCCTGTACATAGTGCCCGCTGTCATACTCTCCACACTTCTCTCCTGTACATACTGCTCACTGTCATACCCTCCACACTTCTCTCCTAAACACAGCACCCGCCAGTGGCAAAATTATAGGGGTCGCCGAGATCGTCATGGCGACCGGGCCCCCCTGTACTCTTTGATAGGAGGGGAGGCTGAGAGGAGCTCCCCGATCGTCAGCCGAACTGTAATGGCACTGTGCAGGGAGCGCGTCCTCACATACCTAAAGTGAAAGCAGTGTGTGCTGTGCTGTGCTCTTTGTCTCCCCCTACAGTGCAGTACCCGGCAGGAAGAAGGTAAATGTTTGACGTTTTTTTTTTTTTTTTTATAAGACTATCTACTGTATGTGTGTTTATATGTGTGTGTGTGTGGGGGGGGGGGGGGGGGTGTGGGGGTGTGCATGCATGCATGTGTGTGTGTGGGGGGGGGGGTGCATGCATGTGTGTGTGGGGGTGTGCATGCGTGTGTGTGTGTGTGGGGGGGTGCATACATGTGTGTGTGTGTGTGGGGGGGGGGTGCATGCATGTGTGTGTGGGGGTGTGCATGCGTGTGTGTGTGTGTGGGGGGGTGCATACATGTGTGTGTGTGTGTGGGGGGGGGGTGCATACATGTGTGTGTGTGTGGGGGTGTGCATGCATGCATGTGTGTGTGTGTGGGGGGGGGGGGGGTGGGTGCATGCATGTGTGTGTGTGGGTGTGCATGCATGTGTGTGTGGGGGTGTGCATGCATGCATGGGGGGTGCATGCATGTGTGTGTGGGGGTGTGCATGTATGTGTGTGTGTGGGGGTGTGCATGCATGCATGCATGGGGGGTGCATGCATGTGTGTGTGTGTGTGTGTGGGTGTGCATGCATGTGTGTGTGTGTGTGTGTGTGGGGGGTGCATGCATGTGTGTGGGGGGGGGGGGTGCATGCATGTGTGTGTGTGGGTGTGCATGCATGTGTGTGTGCATGCATGTGTGTGTGTGTGGGGGGGGGGGTGCATGCATGTGTGTGTGGGGGGGGTGTGCATGCATGTGTGTGTGGGGGGGGGGTGCATGCATGTGTGTGTGGGGGTGTGCATGCATGCATGTGTGTGTGTGTGTGGGGGGGGGTGCATGCATGTGTGTGGGTGTGCATGCATGTGTGTGGGTGTGCGAGCGGGCAGTGGGGAGAGTGGTGGCATTTGATGGGCACAGTGGCGGCATTTGATGGGCACACTGTTGGCATTTTATGGCACAGCGGCAGAGTTTGATGGGCACAGTGGCGACACTTGATGTAACAGTGGTGGCGTTTGATAGTTAAGTGGCTGCAATTGATGGGCACAGTGGCGACACTTGATGTAACAGTGGTGGCGTTTGATAGTACAGTGGCTGCAATTGATGGGCACAGTGGCGACATTTGATGGTACAGTGGCTGCAATTGATGGGCACAGTGGCAGCATTTGATGGGCACAGTGGCGACACTTGATGTAACAGTGGTGGCGTTTGATAGTACAGTGGCTGCAATTGATGGGCACAGTGGCGACATTTGATGGTACAGTGGCTGCAATTGATGTTTTTATTTCTGATTTTTTTTTTGTTTGCTTGCGCCCCCCTAAAAATTTTGAGCACCAGCTGTCACTGGTTTATATGTGCATTTATATATATATTTATTTGTGTGTGTTTTTATATAAAAATTAAGAAATCGGCTCCTTTATATGCAGCCACCCACTTGTGACTGGGCCCTGGTGTTCCAACATCGGGCTCGGAGTAAAGAGCTTTGTCTGGAGGTCAGGGGGGGGGGGGGGCCCTCCATGGTTTCTTGCATCGGGGCCCTGAGGGTTCTAGTTACGCCACTGGCGCCCGCTGTCATAACCTACACACTCCTCTCCTGTACATAGTGCTCGCTGTCATACCCTCCACACTTCTCTCCTAAACATAGCGCCTGCTGTCATACCCTCCGCACTCCTCTCATGTACATAGTGCTCACCAAGGGTCAAGTCCTGGGGAAAAAAGTGTGGGAACTCCAACCACGATCCACTCCCCCACCAAAAAATAAATAAATGATACGCTCATATGCACGAACGCTTCAAAAGTGGTATTTTTCATCCAATTTTCGTATTGTGTGTATGAAGCTTAACTGTTAGTACATAAAAAAAAAAAAAACAATTCTCAATAAACATAAATACGGTAATTCTCTGAATAATCAGCATTCATTCAATTGTGCTTCCATGCAAATGTGAACATCATGTTCTGATCTTTATTGGGGAATGTTATTTTGTATATAGAGTGTTTATGTGGTGAGTTTACACTTTTCAATGAACAGAGTTTGGATAACACGGGGTTAAACTGAAAGGTCATAAATGAACTGCACATTATCTGGACAGAATGTTTGGGGAGATAGTGATGTGTTCCTGCTTAGGAGATGTATGTTAGCTTGGGGGGGGCTGCAAACTCTGCAGGGCTCCAACACACACTCGCTGCTATTCCAACCCTTCACCTATTTCCACATAAACTTCCCTCCTGGCATTAAACTTTTCCAGGTATTGTGCTCAGCTTACCACCCCAAACTGATGTTCCTCCCTCAGCTCACCTCTCTCCCTGCATGTCCTGTGAGCAGAATAGCTGTGCTCCTCCTCTGGGTTCTCTCATCATATGGCACTGAAGATGGAGGAGGGGGGGATTCAGCGGGACAAACAGAGCAAGTATGCAGGAGACTGGGGGGGGGGGGGGGGGGGATGAGGAGACAGAAAATCAGGAGGGGCCGGCGGGGAGGAGCGCATCATGAGTGGTCTGACTAAACACAATCTCTTAGCAGCAGGGACCTGATCTACCCATCAGCTAGCTGTGATTGACAGGTAGATCTAAGAGGGAGCTGTCATGGGGCCCCCTACTGGCAATGCCTGAATGGTCAGGTGTGCGGCACTTACTATTGCGAGCTGTGTCGGCGGCTGCTGGTGTAGCACCTGCCACACAGCTCGCATACTTCAAAGTCTTGCAGGACACGGTTGCTAACGGGAACTGAGTTCCTGTTGTGGAAAAAGTACAGGAACTCCGTTCCCATGCGTTCCCGCAGGACTTGAGCCCTGGTGCTCACTGTTAGACCCTCCACATTCCTCTCCCTCACCTGCACATACTTCCCACTTTTATACCATCCATTCTCCTCCCCTATGCCTCTTACCCACAAAAACAGTTTAACGAAAGGAAATCTCAGTCCACATATTTGTTCTGCCCCATTATTAGTACTTATTTCATTTTGTAATTACTATTGAGATGTATAGGTGAACATAGGGGATGTCAGCTACTCTAAATATAGCACTTGTAAAAAAAAGTGTCTCTGAAAATATTTTTGAAATGTTGGCAACTATGCGGGTCAGTAAGGGGCCCCATGAGAAGCTCCTGGGTTCCAATGATATTAAAGCGGTAGTAAACTTTTCTAACATTACTACTTTTTAGAGGCCGTGAGGTAGGTTATGCCATAATGTACAAGTATGCACAGCATATTAGCACATTAGGGTACACTTAAATTGTCAGACTGAGCCCTCCAGTGCTGTGCTGTGATCAATCCAGTCGGGCGCTTACATCTTCACCCCGTCTTCCTTCCGGGTTCTGTGCCTTCGGTCACTTGCCTTGGCCGGGCTGCGTTGATGTCATTCCCACGCATGCTCATGTGCATCCTCTCTCTCTCATCCTCTTTCCCTTACCCCTCACACCTCTCTCTCTCCCTCTCTCTCTCATCCTCTTTCCCTTACCCCTCACACCTCTCTCTCTCTCATCCTCTTTCCCTTACCCCTCACACCTCTCTCTCTCTCATCCTCTTTCCCTTACCCCTCACACCCTCTCTCTCTCATCCTCTTTCCCTTACCCCTCACACCTCTCTCTCTCTCATCCTCTTTCCCTTACCCCTCACACCTCTCTCTCTCTCATCCTCTTTCCCTTACCCCTCACACCTCTCTCTCTCTCATCCTCTTTCCCTTACCCCTCACACCCTCTCTCTCTCATCCTCTTTCCCTTACCCCTCACACCTCTCTCTCTTTCATCCTCTTTCCCTTACCCCTCACACCCTCTCTCTCTCTCTCTCTCTCATCCTCTTTCCCTTACCCCTCAGCTCTCTCTCTCTCTCTCTCTCTCATCCTCTTTCCCTTACCCCTCAGCTCTCTCTCTCTCTCTCTCTCGTCCTCTTTCCCTTACCCCTCACACCTCTCTCTCTCATCCTCTTTGACTTACCGCTCACACCCCCCCCCCCTCTCTCTCTCATCCTCTTTCCCTTACCCCCCCCCCCCCCCCCTCTCTCTCTCTCTCTCATCCTTTTTCCCTTACCCCTCACACCTCTCTCTCTCTCTCTCTCTCTCTCTCTCTCTCATCCTCTTTCCCTTACCCCTTACCCCTCACACCTCTCTCTCTCATTCTCTCTCTCTCTCTCTCTCTCTCTCATCCTCTTTCCCTTACCCCTCACACCTCTCTCTCTCATCCTCTTTCCCTTACCCCCCCCCCCCCCTCTCTCTCTCTCTCATCCTCTTTCCCTTACCCCTCACACCTCTCTCTCTCTCTCTCTCTCTCATCCTCTTTCCCTTACCCCTCACACCTCTCTCTCTCTCATCCTCTTTCCCTTACCCCTCACATCACACCTCTCTCTCTCTCATCCTCTTTCCCTTACCCCTCACACCTCTCTCTCTCTCTCTCTCCCTCTCTCTCTCATCCTCTTCCCCTTACCCCTCACACCTCTCTCTCTCTCATCCTCTTTCCCTTACCCCTCACACCTCTCTCTCTCTCTCTCTCTCTCTCTCCCTCTCTCTCTCATCCTCTTTCCCTTACCCCTCACCTCTCTCTCTCTCTCTCTCTCATCCTCTTTCCCTTACCCCTCACATCACACCCCTCTCTCTCTCTCTCTCTCTCATCCTCTCTCCCTTACCCCTCACACCTCTCTCTCTCTCTCTCTCTAATTTAATTTGTTATAACAAAAAATTGTTTGCATTTTTATTTATTTATTTATTTATTTATTGTTTATAAAAGGCCCCACCAAAATCCTCAGCACCAGGCCCGCGATGTTCTTAATCTGGCCCTGGAGATTGGTCACTTGAGCACCATTTGAGAAATATTTTCGGGATTATTGGTGTCAAGTCTTTCTCATCTTCATTATACACACTGTGGGACTTTATTTTTTGTCACTTTTGGACTTTTTTATATTCTGAAGTTTTCAGTGAGAGGAATGGTGGCACGTCATTGGTGTCTGTGGAGGAACAGGGCCCCCAAGAGCCAGATACAGGTAAGCAAAGGGCCACATTCGGCCCACAGACCACTGAGTTAAAGCAACAGTTACATTGCCATTTGTTTTTGGCTCCAGGCGCCCCGACTGTTCATTCTGAAGGCCTCAAGGCAGATTTCTTTGACCCTGGCAACAAATGATGGCTGACATATGATTGGATAAAAGCTCTAAGATAAAACTACTGGAACGTACAAAGTTAAGACAATTGATATAGTGAAAACTTACCACAGAGGGTCAGTTCGAGCAAAAACCACGAAGAGATCAGAACGAGCAGATAGGACGGTTGCTCCATTTTCATGCGATTTGGATCTTTTATCTGTTTGTATTGTGATAGAAAGATAATGCATGTAAAAAAGATATATAAAACTTTGCATACAGTGCCTTGAAAAAAATATTCATACCCCCCACATTTTGTTATGTTACAACCAAAAACGTAAATGTATTTTATTGGGATTTTATGTGATAGACCAACACAAAGTGGCCCATAATTGTGAAGTGGAAGGAAAATAATAAATGGTTTTCCATTTTTTTGACAAATAACATTTAACAAATGAATATGTGAAAAGTGTGAGGGGTACATTTGTATGGCGCCCCCCGGAGTCAATACTTTGTAGAATTGCCTTTCACTGCAATTACAGCTGCAAGTCTTTTTGGGGATGTCTCTACCAGCTTTGCACATCTAGAGAGGGACATTTTTGCCTGTTCTTCTTTGCCAAATAGCTCAAGCTCTGTCAGATTGGATGGAGAGCGTACACACTACGCTGCACCTACTCAACAACAAGACCTCCAACATTAGGAGGATGACATCCAAACGTTGTCAAGTGGTAATGCAAACAAATTCAGATGATATATCCATGTAACAAAATTTAACAGGTCAGGTACAAATGTTGAATGAGAAGACCCGACTTGCATTCGGAGTTCCAATTAATGCCAAAGGCTTTCCGTAGGGTTGAGGTCAGGACTCCATGGAGACCACTTAAGATCTTCCACACCGAACCTACCAAACCATGTCTTTATGGCCATGTCCATGGCTTTGACACTGGAACACAGTCATACTGGAACAGAAAAGGACCTTCCCCAAACTGTTTGTTGGAAGTCTAAAATAAGTCTTTGTATTCTGCAGTATTACTAGAAACTTTTACTGGAAACTCATTACTATAAAGAGGGGCCCACATCACTTTGGCCACATAGGCAGGTGAGATCGTCAGGTGTCCACTTTTGGCCATATACTGTATTTATGCATCTTAAAGCGGAGTTCTATTCAAAAGTGGAACTTCGGCTTGTCTACCCCCCCCCCCCCACTCTGGTGCCACATTTTGCACCTTTCGGGGGGGGGGGGGGGGGGGAATGGGCCGCAGCGAATTACGTCAGCGGCCAGGCTCCCTCCTCCTCCTTCCTCCGTGGCCAGGCCAGGAGGAGAGCACAGCGGTTCCTCGCGCAGTAAGGACCTGGCATGAAGCCGTAATGCTTCACTACCGGGTTCCCTTACCGGCAATGGAGGCGGCAGCACCCGACAGCTGATGGAAACACCAGCTGTGGTGTCAACATCGCTGGACTCCAGGACAGGTAAGTGTCCTATTATTAACCACTTCAGCACCGGCCTATAGTCAAATGACGCCCACAAGGTGGATCTCCCATCCTGGGTGGGCGTCGTATGACGTCCTCTCATTCCCGACCGTCTAGGGGGGCGCGCGCGGGCGCGACCCGGTGCGCGTGCCCGGCGGCCGCGATGTCCGCCGGGCACCCGCGATTGCCCGGGAACACAGCAGGACCGTGGAGCTGTGTGTGTAAACACACAGATCCACGTCCTGTCAGCGGAGAGGAGACCGATGGTGTGTTCCCAGTACAGAGGAACACCGATCGGTCTCCTCCCCTTGTGAGTCCCCTCCCCCCACAGTTAGAATCACTCCCAGGGAACATATGCAGCGCCCCCTAGTGTTAACTCCTTCCCTGCCAGTCACATTTACACAGTAATCAATGCAATTTTATAGCACCGATCGTTGTGTAAATGTGAATGGTTCCAAAAATGTGTCAAAAGTGTCCGATGTGTCCGCTGCAATGTCGCAGTCACGAAAAAAATTGCAGATCGCCGCCATTACTAGTAAAAAAGAAAAAAAATGCCATAAATCTATCCCCTATTTTGTAGACGCTATAACTTTTGCGCAAACCAATCAATATATGCTAATTTTTTTTTTTTTTAAATGGGTTATTTATTATAGCAAAAAGTAAAAAATATTGTGTTTTTTTTTTCAAAATTGTCGCACTCTTTTGTTTATAGCGCAAAAAATAAAAACCGCAGAGGTGATCAAATACCACCAAAAGAAAGCTCTATTTGTGAGGAAAAAAGTGCGTCAATTTTGTTTGGGTGCAACGTCGCATGACCGCGCAAATGTCAGTTAAAGCGACGCAGTGCCGGATTGCAAAAAGTGCTCTGGTAAGGAAGGGGGTAAAATCCTCCGGGGCTGAAGTGGTTAAAAGTCAGCAGCTGCAGTATATGTGTATCTGCTGGATTTTTATTTTTTGCAGGGGTGGGCGAGCCTCCGCTTTTAATAATTTTAATTCATAGTTTATAATTTAATAGTAATAATTATAATTGTGCACCTTAAAAATTATAAACTATGACTAAGCAATCACATTTGGTTGGGCGGATCCACAGCAGATTCATGTTTTGGCATCCCACACATTTATCTTTCAAAATGTGTTTTCCAGCGCTAAACCTTTCATCTGATTTCTAAATTGCTGCTTTTATAAATTTCAAAAGTCATTATAAAAGGAATAGTAGTGGTAAAAAAAAAGCAAAAAAAAAAAAAAAAGCACTTATGGGTTTAACGATTCTTTCACGCTGCATGCTGTACTGGACTGCATCAAAAGCTCACCAAAAACGCACTGTAACGCATCAAAAATGCGTCAAAAACGTGCATGCAGAAAAGCATTTAGAATGCATCCGGACTACATTTCTATGGTGTGTGAACTGGCCCCAAACAGTTAGGGCCAGTTCAAAATGCACTGGACTACATTAAAAACGCATCAAAAAGGCACAAAAAATGCATCAAAAACGCGCATGCAGAAAAGCATCCGGAATGCATCTGGACCTGTTTTTATGGTGTGAACTGACCCAAAGGTGAAGAAAAAAAAGAGGGGGAAAATGCACTTGGACTACATCAAATACGCACCAAAAAACGCATCAAAAACGCACTGGAACGCACCAAAAACACATCAAAAACGCACATGCAGAAAAGCATTCGACGGTGTGAACCCGCCCTCAAGGAAGATCAAAAAATTTGTTTTAGTAATTATATACAAATGATATAAAACTATAAAATAAAATGTAAGATAGGTAAAAATCATCATTCTGGGACAGAACTCGTTCTAAACACGGAGAGGAAATGTCGGCGCTATTTTTAGCTCGCTATCTATCATAGGAAACAAACGCCGAAACATGAAATCTGATCAACGGAGAATATTTTTCAAGCTTACAAAAGTTTTTTTTTGCCAGTTACAAAGTCTTTGGAGAGACTCTTATGGAGAGAGTCGGTCTGTCCTCACCTGAGCTGTGCAGACGTTCGGTCCCCGGAGATCAACGTTCAGTCCGGGAAGATTCAGAGCAACTCCGGTGTGACCAGCGACCGGGGATCAGGCTGGAGGACGCTCATGGTATCAATATAATGATTATTATCTCAGAGAAGGGAGGAGACCAAACACAATCCCTATTGTAGGGAGGATTTCTATGACAATGTATCTCAGAGGGGAGAAGAGTATTTCCTAGTTTAGAGAGGAGTATTTCTACAGCGAGAGGGAGGAGACTAATCTTTTCCTATTTCAGGAAGGATTTACACCACAAAAACACGTATCGCCTACAGAAGATGGCACTGTGCCCGTGTCATGGATTTCATGTCTGTGAATGTAACGCTACATACTGTGCACACTGTGCATAGCTCTTTATACTGTGCATACTGTGCATACCTCTTTATACTGTGCATAGCTCTTCATACTGTGCATAGCTCTTCATACTGTGCAAACTGTGCATACCTCTTCATACTGTGCACACTGTGCATACCTCTTTATACTGTGCATAGCTCTTCATACTGTGCATAGCTCTTCATACTGTGCATAGATCTTCATACTGTGCACACTGTGCATACCTCTTCATACTGTGCATAGCTCTTCATACTGTGCATACTGTGCATACCTCTTCATACTGTGCACACTGTGCATACCTCTTCATACTGTGCACACTGTGCATACCTCTTTATACTGTGCATAGCTCTTCATACTGTGCATAGCTCTTCATACTGTGCAAACTGTGCATACCTCTTCATACTGTGCACACTGTGCATACCTCTTTATACTGTGCATAGCTCTTCATACTGTGCATAGCTCTTCATACTGTGCATAGCTCTTCATACTGTGCACACTGTGCATACCTCTTCATACTGTGCATAGCTCTTCATACTGTGCATACTGGTCATACCTCTTCATACTGTGCACACTGTGCATACCTCTTTATACTGTGCATAGCTCTTCATACTGTGCATAGCTCTTCATACTGTGCATACCTCTTCATACTGTGCATACCTCTTTATACTGTGCATAGCTCTTCATACTGTGCATACCTCTTCATACTGTGCATACTGTGCATACCTCTTTATACTGTGCATAGCTCTTCATACTGTGCATAGCTCTTCATACTGTGCATACTGTGCATACCTCTTCATACTGTGCATACTGTGCATAGCTCTTCATACTGTGCACACTGTGCATACCTCTTCATACTGTGCATAGCTCTTCATACTGTGCATACTGGTCATACCTCTTCATACTGTGCACACTGTGCATACCTCTTTATACTGTGCATAGCTCTTCATACTGTGCATAGCTCTTCATACTGTGCATAGCTCTTCATACTGTGCATACCTCTTTATACTGTGCATAGCTCTTCATACTGTGCATACCTCTTCATACTGTGCATACTGTGCATACCTCTTTATACTGTGCATAGCTCTTCATACTGTGCATAGCTCTTCATACTGTGCATACTGTGCATAGCTCTTCATACTGTGCATACTGTGCATAGCTCTTCATACTGTGCATACTCCTTCATACTGTGCATACTGTGCATACCTCTTCATACTGTGCATAGCTCTTCATACTGTGCATACTGTGCATAGCTCTTCATACTGTGCATAGCTCTTCATACTGTGCATACCTCTTCATACTGTGCATACCTCTTCATACTGTGCATAACTCTTCATACTGTGCATACCTCTTCATACTGTGCATACTCCTTCATACTGTGCATACTGTGCATACCCCTTCATACTGTACATACTCCTTCATACTGTGCATACCTCTTCATACTGTGCATACCTCTTCATACTGTGTATACTCCTTCATACTGTGCATACTGTGCATACCTCTTCATACTGTGCATACTCCTTCATACTGTGCATACCTCTTCATACTGTGCATATTCCTTCATACTGTGCATACTGTGCATACTGTGCATACCTCTTCATACTGTGCATACTCCTTTATACTGTGCATACCTCTTCATACTGTGCATACCTCTTCATACTGTGCATACTCCTTCATACTGTGCATACCTCTGCATACTGTGCATACTCCTTCATACTGCACATACTCCTTCATACTGTGCATACCTCTTCATACTGTGCATACTCCTTCATACTGTACATACTGTGCATACCTCTTCATACTGTACATACTCCTTCATACTGTGCATACCTATTCATACTCCTTCATACTGTGCATACCTCTTTATACTGTGCATACTCCTTCATACTGTGCATACTGTGCATACCTATTCATACTGTGCATACCCCTTCATACTGTGCATAACTCTTCATATTGTGCATACTTCTTTATACTGTACATACTTGCATACCCCTTCATACTGTACATACTTCTTCATACTGTACATACTTGCAAACGCCGTCATACTGTGCATATTCCTTTATACTGTGCATACATCTTCATACTGTGCATACTCCTTCATACCGTGCATACCTCTTCATACTGTACATACTTCTTCATACTGTACATACTTGCATACGCCTTCATACTGTGCACACCTCCCAACTTTCTAAGATGGGAATGAGGGACACCTATTAGAAAAATTATGCAGGCATAGGACACACCCCCTGCCACACCCGCTTAAAGGAGAATTGTACAAAAAAATGATTGGTTAAACCCACAAGTGTTTTTTTTTTTTTTTCTGACCTGACACACACTGACCATTACACTGAACTACCTGACCCACACTGACCTACCTGACCATTACACTGACCCACACTGACCTACCGGGCCCACACTGACAATTACACTGACCTACCTGACCATTACACTGACCTACCTGACCATTACACTGACTTACCTGACCATTATACTGACCCACACTGACCTACTGGGCCCACACTGACCTACCTGGTCAACACTGACCATTACATTGACCTACCTGACCCACACACTGACCCACACTGACCTACGTGACACATACTGACATGCACTGACCTACCTGACCATTACACTTGACGTCAGACTCGTGACCTCCGGCTCCCCCTGCAGCTCAGCTGTAGTGTGCGGCGCCGGTTCGCCCATCCCAATAGACAGCAGGCAGCCAGAGACTGGAGAGGAGAGGAGTGCCGAGCGGGGATCGCATAGTGACGCGGCTGCCATGTAATTCCCGGCTTCTGGAGCCTGCAGCGCCTATGATGGATGTCACGCGCCCCGCGGTCCCGGCATTGGACCAGTGGGACGTCCATCATAGGCACCGCAGGCTCCAGAAGGTGGGACCTGATTTGTCACTCGGCCGCGCTCCGAGTCAGATCGGTCCCCGCTCGGGCACGGGGCTAATAATAGACTTGTGAATGCCCAAGACCCAGGGCTTTTTGGGGGCCCACTTGGGGCTCCAGCCCCCCTTAGCCCCCCCCTCCCGACGCCACTGTATACAACTATATAGATCAGACCAAAATGAGGGACAAATGAGAAGGAAAGAGGGACAGATGGACTTTGCTCCAAATCAGGGACAGTTGGGAGCTATGACTGTACATACTCCTTCATACTCTGCATAGGGTTGCCACCTTTTCTTCAAGCCAAACCTGAACACTTTATCAGCCTGGGACACCTTTGGGTGCCCCAAGGAGATTAGTAATGCGGTGCGCATAGCGTGCCGCAGCAAACAGTGGGTGTGGCCAAATTGCTCTTTCTGACATCATGGCCCTGCCCCCAGTGATGTCGAACCTGCCCTCAGACCGCTGCCCGCAGCTCCTGGACTGCAACAGATTTGTGTGTGTCTATCTTGGTTACTTGGGGAGCCACAGCCTGGTTTGAATAATGTCCTACCTCCCAACTGTCCCGGATTCCACGGGACCGCCCCGCGATTTAAAGTAAGTCCCGCGGATCATGGCTGGAGTCCTGGATTCCCAGCTCCTGACAGTTCTGCCCCCCCCCCCCCGCATCCGGATCCAGTGTAGGACAGCTCCACCCCGAACTTCGGCTCTGGCTTCCTGCCTGACAGCGGCTCCCACCTGGTAAGAGGAGCCATGGAGTACTAGCTTTGTTAAAACAGTGCAGAGCATGAAGAGTGCCAGGGGAGCAGAGTGCCAGGGGAACACTCTGCAGAGTGCCAGGGGAGCAGAGTGCCAGGGGAGCACTCAGCAGAGTGCCAGGGGAGCAGAGTGCCAGGGGAGCAGAGTGCCAGGGGAGCAGGGTGCCAGGGGAACACTCAGCAGAGTGCCAAGGGAGCAGAGTGCCAAGGGAGCAGAGTGCCAGGGGAACACTCTGCAGAGTGCCAGGGGAGCAGAGTGCCAGGGGAGCACTTAGCAGAGTGCCAAGGGAACAGAGTGCCAGGGGAGCACTCAGCAGAGTGCCAGGGGAGCAAAGTGCAAAGGGAGAAGAGTGCCAAGGGAACAGAGTGACAAGGGAACAGAGTGCCAGGGGAGCAGAGTGCAGTGTGCCAAGGGAGAAGTGTGCCAGGGGAGCAGGGTGCCAGGGGAGCACTCAGCAGAGTGCCAAGGGAGAAGTGTGCCAGGGGAGCAGAGTGCCAAGGGACCAGAGTGCCAGGGGAGCACTCAGCAGAGTGCCAAGGGAACAGAGTGCCAGGGGAGCAGAGTGCCAGGGGAGCACTCAGCAGAGTGCCAAGGGAGCAGGGTGCCAGGGGAGCAGTGTGCCAGGGGAGCAGGGTGCCAGGGGAGCAGTGTGCCAGGGGAGCAGGGTGCCAGGGGAGCAGGGTGCCAGGGGAGCAGAGTCATACTGTGCATACTCCTTCATACTGTAAGGTCCATAAAGACATGAATGAGCAAGTTTGGGGTAGAGGAGCTCGACTGGCCTGCACAAAGTCCTGACCTCAACCCGATAGAACACCTTTGGGATAAATTAGAGCAGAGACTGCTAGCCAGACCTTCTCGTCCAACATCAGTGCCTGACCTCACAAATGCTCTTCTGGAAGAATGGTCAAACATTCCCATAGACACACTCCTAAACCTTGTGGACGGCCTCCCCAGAAGAGTTGAAGCTGTTATAGCTGCAAAGAATGGGCCAACTCAATATTGAACCCTACGGACTAAGACTGGGACGCCATTAAAGTTCATGTGCGGGTAAAGGCAGGTGTCCCAATACTTTTGGTAATATAGTGTGTAGGTTTTGGGTGAAGTTGCTCCAGTAGGATAGCCCTAAAATAACCAGGTTCCCCGTGAAGCTGATAGAACTTGGCCAACCAGAATTGTTGCTGTTTATTTCCAGCACCGGAACATTCGGCACCAACAGTCAACCTGCGGGCTGGAGAATAGTAAGAGATCAAACCCAGAGATGGAGCAATTCATTAATCGCAACTTCTTTTTACAAATATGCAAAAATAGTTTTTGGCTGTACTTCAGCTTTAATTGGTTTAGCCCTGAGATCGGCCTTTAGATATATTATATATATATATATATAACATCCTCTTTTGCAAAGGTTCACCATCGGGGCTCACAGTATATAGAGATATCATCACACTGTGCGCTGGAGGTTTCCTGTAACTTCATCTAATCACATGATCTGGGCGTATCCCAATGTACTCATCAATTCTCAGCACTAGTCAAATTTTGGGAGGTTCAACACCCCCCCCCCCCCCTTCCCACAACCTACCTCCCCCCCCCCAGCTATTTTTTATGCATTATATATATATATAAATAAATATGTGTATATATATAAAAATAAATGTGTGTATATATATATATATATATATATATATATATATATATATATATATATATATATATATATATATTTTTTTGATTATATATTTATTATATAATTATTTTTATAAATAAATATATATATATATATATATATATATATATATATATATATATATATATATATATATATATATATATATATATAATTTTTAAGCTGAGATCCTGGAGAATAAAATGATGGGTGTTGCAATTTTTATTTATTTTTTTGTCACACGATATCTGCGCAGCTGTTTTTCGAACACAATTTGTTTGGAGAAAAATACACTTTAATGGATTTTAGTGGACGCAATTTATATAATACCCGATTTTTTGGTAAACCTTAACCACTTCAGCCCCGGACCAATTGGCAGCCAAAGGACCAGGCCCCCTTTTTGCGATTCGGCACTGCAGTGCTTTAACTGACAATTTGCGTGGTCGTGCCACATGGCTCCCAAACAAAATTGGCGTCCTTTTTTTCCCCACAAATAGAGCTTTCTTTTGGTGGTATTTGATTGCCCCTGCGGTTTTTATTTTTTGCGCTATAAACAAGAATAGAGCGACAATTTTGAAAAAAAAATCAATATTTTTTACTTTTTGCTATAATAAATATTACCAAAAAATGATATAAAAAACTTTTTTTTTCCTCAGTTTAGGCCGATACGTATTCTTCTACATATTTTTGGTAAAAAAAAAAAAAAATCGCAATAAGCGTTTATTGATTGGTTTGCGCAAAAGTTATAGCGTCTACAAAATAGGGGATAGTTTTATGGCATTTTTATTAATCATTTTTTTTTTTTACTGGTAATGGCGGCGATCAGTGATTTTATGCGACATTATGGCGGACACATCAGACAATTTTGACACATTTTTGGGACATTTGTCATTTATAAAAATCGCTGATCGCCGCCACTACTAGTAAAAAAAAAATATTAATAAAAATGCTATAAAACTATTCCCTATTTTGTAAATGCTATAACTTTTGCGCAAAACAATCAATAATCGCTAATTGCGATTTTTTTTTACCAAAAATATGTAGAAGAATACGTATCGGCC
The DNA here is from genome assembly GCA_028564925.1 of Lithobates sylvaticus. Classification (NCBI taxonomy): domain Eukaryota; kingdom Metazoa; phylum Chordata; class Amphibia; order Anura; family Ranidae; genus Lithobates; species Lithobates sylvaticus. The sequence continues at coordinate 27,330,326 of CM053027.1, forward strand.
TAAACTGAGGAAAAAAATAATTTTATATATTTTTTGGGGATATTTATTATAGCAAAAAGTTAAAAATATTGCATTTTTTTCAAAATTGTCGCTCTATTTTTGTTTATAGCGCAAAAAATAAAAACCGCAGGGGCGATCAAATTCCACCAAAAGAAAGCTCTATTTGTGGGAAAAAAAGGACGCCAATTTTGTTTGGGAACCACGTCGCACGACCGCGCAATTGTCAGTTAAAGCGACGCAGTGCCGAATCGCAAAAAGGGCCCTGGTCCTTTGGCTGCAAATTGGTCCGGGGCTGAAGTGGTTAATACAGCGATCAGTGCGATTAAAAATGCATTGATTACTGTAAAAATGTCACTTGCAGTGAAGGGGTTAACCACTAGGGGGCAGTGTAGGGGTTAAGTGTGACCTATGTGTTTTTTTTACTGTAGGGGGGCGTGGCTTGGCGTGCGACATCACTGATCGTCTTTCCCTATAGACAGGGAACAGACGATCAGTGACAGCCTCACTAGGAAGCGCGGGGAGAGGTTTGTTTACACAGACCTCTCCCAGTTCTTCAGCTCTGTGACCCGATCGTGGGACATCGGCGGCGATCGGGTCCGCGGGTACCGCAGCCACGGTCACGGAGCTTAGGACCGGGTTGCAAGCGTGCCACCGGCGGCGCGCCCGCGACCCAAGGCTGGGCACTTAAAGAGCAACGTACCTGTACGTTGATGTGCCCAGCTGTGCCATTCTGCCGACGTAAATGTGCAGGAGGCGGTCCTTAAGTGGTTAAAATTTTACACCGAGTAAATAGATAGCAAGCTTGTATTGCCTCAAAATTGCGCACACCCATGGAACGGAAGCAAACTATGATACTTAAAAATCTCCACAGGTGACGCTTTAAAAGGAGGTCTGGCCCTAGAATTATCGCTCTCACTCTAATGTTTGCGGTGATACCTCACATGGGTGGTGCGATCGCAGTTTACATATGTGTGTGGGACCTACATACGTGTTTGCCTTTGCACGTTAGCAGGGGGGGGGGGCGGTTGTCTTGGGTACTTTACATTTTTTTGTTTAATTTTAAATTTTAATTTTGTTACGTATTTTATTTCAGTTTATTTTTTTAACCACTTGACCTCCGGAAGATCCCCCACCCCTTCATGACCAGGGCCCTTTTTTGCCATATGGCACTGCATTACTTTGACTGACAATTGCGCGGTCATAAGACACCGTAGCCAAATAAAATTGATGTCCTTTTTTTCCCCGCAAATAGAGCTTTCCTGACAGACTCCATGGCAGCCAACTTTTAAGTTAACCCCGCCTCCTCTCCAATGCTATAGGACCCCACTCCCATAAATTTGAGCTCACAGCCAGGGATTGCGTTCCTTTTTTGTCCTCCTCATTGGACCTATAGCGCATGTACTTACGTTTTATCACATGACGTCCATTCCGGATGAATAAGGTATGAGCAGGCCAGCGTCGAGCATACTAATCAAGCGGTGTGAAAAAAGCCCAGGGCCCAGCCACGGGCGGGCAAGCGGCTTCAGGAATGCATGTCCCAGTGGTGGGGGGGGGGGGGGCAGCCTGCGTATGCCCAGGAGGGGACGTCCAGTTGGCTGGCAAGGTCTGAAGTCTTGGTCCAAGACCAATCTGGTCTTCAGCAATTTTTTCCATGGCAGCGGTTTGTGTATGCTTGTTTGTGGTGTCCACCTTACTTCCCCCCCTTCTTTTCTTTTCCCTGGCTCTAGTTCCGCCTCTCATGGCGCCTGGAGCGCTTCTACGTTCCAGGACGCCGCATCACTTCCGGGTCGCGGCCGCGCAAGACCAAGGGTGAGGCCGTAGCTTGAATCACGTATGTGCAGCTCGGCGGAGGGCCCATAACGACGGGTTGCTATGGCGCAGGCGCAATTGGGGCATGACGGTGACGCCACCAGCGCGGGAAATTTAAAAAGCCTGTCAGCCCCTGTCACTGTAAGATTTCCCGCAGGCAGTGTGCGGCAGCTTCGCCAAGCCCTGGGCGTCCAGCACTTGGTAAGCACCAGTCTGGGACTGTGTTCAGGGAAGGGGTGGCTCTTAAAGGGGAAGTGGCATTCCTTTGTGTTACCATATCCCCCGTTTTGTCCCTTGTCCTAGGACTGTTTGGTGTTCCCTGCAGGCTGTAGGATCTTTGCCTGGTCTTCCTCCAGGGTGCCATGGATAGGCCACCGCCTCCATGCGGCCAGCCCTCACACACAAGGTATGTGCGGGTGAGGGGGAAGGGCCGGGATCGCTCGTGGATGGTCATGCGCTCTAACGACATGCCTCTGTTTCCCTACCTTTTCTTCTTTTCAGCCCTTCCAGGTCAGATAGCCAGTGTGTGGCATGGGGCCACATAGACCTTGCCAGGCCACAACATCAGTGTTCTTCATTCAGGTCCAGATGTCCCTATTCCTCCTCCAGACACCGCACCCACCGCCATGATAGCCGTTCTGACTGCAGAGCCTGCTGGGGATGTGGGACACGAGTCCCAGAGGGCAAGTCTTTATGCGATCCATGCTATGCCCGGGCGGTCGGGGAAAAAGAGACTGAAATCCAACAAATGAAGTCTCTAGTGAAGCGTGTGGTGCAGCAGTCCCTGAAGGAGTGGTGCACAACCCGCACCCAGAGCCAGTCCACCACTATATCTGGCTCTTTGGCTGATGAGGTCCAGGAGGAACTGGGTCTGTCCCAGCTTTTAGATGCATCTCCGGGGTCTTCAGATAGCAAAGTGGAGGGAGACGAGTTACTTGGAGGCTTTGATTTTGCCCTAGTCTCACCACTGATTAAAGCGGTCAAAAAGGCCCTCAAATGGGAAGATCCTTCTACTCCCCCAGCTAAGCAAATAACATTCTTTAAGCACTTGGAGAAGGAGCGCTCAAATTTTCCACTCCTGTCAGAGTTGAAAGACATTATTGTGGAGGAGTCGGGTAAAGTGGAAAAGAAGACCTCTCTGTCAAATAAAACCTCAAGACTCTACCCTTCAAGCCAGATGACGTGAAACGCTTAGACGCGTCACTGATGCAACTGGCTAAGCTTGTTACTCTTCTTCTGGAGGATGGTGAGTCCTTTAGGGATAGGCTTGAGAGGAGAATAAATCAAGATCTCAAGAGGATCTATGGGCTAGCCGGTATGGTCTGCAAGCCTGCCTTGGACCTAGCAGCCATGTCCAAAGCAATGGAAGCCTGGACAGAAAATGTGTATTCCATGCTCAGGGGCTTCTCAGAAGAACTGGCCAGGGGTTTGGCTGTCCAAGAGTTGAAGCTAGCAACGGTTTTCCTGGGGGAGGCATCCATCGATCTTATCCGCCTGTTGGCCCAGACAATGCTAAGCGGGCCTTATGGTTGCACCCTTAGCTCGCTGATCCAGCTTCCAAGCAAGCCTGGTGTAGGATCCCCTTTGAAGGGCCCTCGTTGTTTGGCAACAGGCTGGATAGCGACATAGCCCGGGCCACGGGTGGAAAGTCTGGCTTCTTGCCCCAGGATAGGCGCCTGTTTGGCTGAAGAGGCCCCAGCAGAGAAGACGCAGCACTGAGCGTTCAAGGAAAGCACGCTCCTACAGGCCCGGCCAGGATTTCAGAAGGAATTGGAGGAGTGGCCAGACTTCCTTCCAAAAGTCCGCCAAAAGCCAGGCGTCCAGTGGACGTGATCCGGCTAAGTCGTTTTGAGATTGGGCCCGCCCAGGCGGGTTGGGTGCGGGCTCCTTTGCTTCCCCTCTGGCACATCTGGTGGCCTCATTCTTGGACTACTGGACCATCAGGATGGTCTCCTCAGGCCACACATGATCCTTCACCAGTACTCCTCCCCTCAGGTTTATTCCTACCCTGCTACCGCGGTTAGAAGGAAAAAAGCAGGTGCTAATGTCCTATGTGGATTCGATGATGGCGCAGGAAGTCATTGTGCCTGTTCCAAAAGGTGAAGAATTCAAAGGGGTGTACTCCCCTCTCTTCTTAGTGTTAAAGAAAAATGGCACATGGCGCCCGGTGATAGACTTAACGTCCGAAAAATTCTAAATGGAGCCTCTGTCTACCATCCAGCAAGCCGTGCAACCAGGCGACTGGCTAGTCTCAATCGACTTAAACGATGCCTATTTCCATGTGCCTGTAGTAGAAGAATTTCACAAATACTTCCGGTTTGTGGTTGGAAAAGAACATCTTCAGTTCACCTACCTCCCTGTTGGGCTGACAACCTCATTTCGGGTCTTTTTCGAAAGTTCTTCTGGCCGTGGTGGCCCTCATCAGAACAAAAGGAATACGGCTGTACCACTATCTTGACGACTTTCTGTTGCTATCTCAAGACAAGGAGCATCTGCTGATCCACAGAGCTCAGGTCATCACCACACTACTCAAGTTTGGTTGGCTGCTCAACCTAGAGAAAAGCCATCTGTAACCAGTACAGCCCCTGGTATACCTATAGGCCCAGTTTGACACTGTGGAAAGTACCATTTCTCTGCCGGTGGAGAAGATCCTGGTCATACGAGAGAGTGTCACGGGCTCTAACCTCCTCACGTATGCGGGCCTTACAGTGCCTAAAAATCATCAGCACAAAGGTCTCTACGACCCCCATGGTCAAATGGTCTCTGTGGAGTCTACGCCCTTTCCAGACAGGGTTTCTCCAGCAATGGGACTCAGGAGACAGCAACCAACGTATTCACATAACGACAGTAATGAGGAACATTAAGGAGAAAGCAAAAAAGTTCCAAAGAAATAGGTTCTTTCCAGCTTAAGCAGTGCTAAAAAAAAAACAATAAAAAAAAACCCCAGATAAATAAAGTTAAAAAAATTTGCATATGAGCAACCAGCACTCTAAAAATATAAAAATTGTGACAGTCCAGGTGTTGAGCAATTTCTCATGAGACAGTTCATATCATTGCAGAAATGTTCCACCGTCACCACACTAGGGAAGATCACACGGCTTGGTGCACTGGGGATTTGTTCCGAGTTTCTCCCGGGAACCACCACGCCACGAACGATCTGTTTCTTTCTGAGGTGGTGAGATTATCGGATCTGCCTTCACCAGCAGTGTATATAGTGTATATCCACTACAATACTGGGCACTTTCGCCCTCTTCCTTCCCAGCCCAATTTTCAGCTTTCAGCGCTCTCGCACTTTCAATGACAATTGCGCGGTCATGCTACGCTGTACCCAAATTATATTTTTATCATTTTGTTTGCACAAATAGAGCTTTATTTTGGTGGTATTTATTCACGACCCTGTTTTTTATTTTTTGCGATATAAGCGAAAAAATAGCGGAAATTTGGAAAAAAAAAACACTATTTTCTTCTTTCTATTTTAAAAGAAATCCAATAAAATCGAATTTTGTCATAAATTTAAGCCAAAATGTATTCTGCTACATGTTTTTAGTAAAAAAAAATTCAGTGAAGTGTATAATAATTGGTTTGTGTGATCACGGACATATGGACGCAAATGATCATGAACAGATGTGTGCAGGTGATCACAGACATATGTGTGCAGATAATCATTGGGACATGTGATTTTAGTGGGACATATGTGGGGGACATGTGTTTTTATTATTTGGGGACATGTGTTTTTATTATTTGGGGACATGTGTGTTTTGGGGACATGTGTGGGGACATGTGTGTTTACAGTGTTTTACACTAGACTGGTGATCAGTAAAGAAAAGTATGCACAGCATACTAGCTCATTATGAATAACTTACCTGAGATGGAAGCCCCCGAAGCGACCCTCGTTGTCCTCCTCCGACGCCACCATGATACCCGGAGTGACTTTGGGGTATTGCGGCTCCGGCGCCGTGACTGGCCAGAGCCGCAATGACGTCACCCCCGTTCATGGGCGCGGGCTGCCACTAACGGCATGATTGTCGTTAGCAGTGGCATGCTCAGTGTGCCCGCGCGCCGCTGTTTGCGGCACATGCACCGTAGACATCAGTGCCTGTCTTTTGCAAATATCTCCTAAACCGTGTAGATTTCTTGGACCTACAGGTAAGCCTTAATCTAGGCTTACCTGTAGGGCAAAGTGGTCTGTAAGGGTTTACAACCACTTTAAGCTGGAAAGAACCTATTTCTTTGGAACTTTTTTGCTTGTTTGCTTGCTTTGTTATATTTGATTATAGCAGCTGCTTAGTTTATTTTACTTATCTCTCTCTCGCTGGATAAGTGACCCTGTTTGCTTTTACTTATGGTAATGAGGAACAGCCTCTTCTGGTGGCTACAATGCAGGAACCTGCTCACGTGCCACTCCATCGCCCCCGCCTCATGGGTCACGGTCACTACCGATGCCAGCGGTGCCGAATAGGGATCTCTTTGCAGGTCAGAGCTTGCACAAAGCAGGTGGGATGCCCGTCTCCACAACCCGGGCTCAAATGTCCTGGAACTGCAGGCAGCCTGGTGTGCCCTTCAGGCCTTCAGTCATCTCCTGAAAGGGGAATCAGTTTTATTGAGAATGGACAACACCACAGCGGTCTCCTATGTGAAGAGACAAGGGGGGACTCGGAGCTCCACCTTGTTCCAAGAAGTCGAGCCTATCATGTCACAGGCCCAGAAAAACCTAGCCAATATCTTAGAAGTTGTCGTTCCCGGAGCCCAGAATGTCCAGGTGGACTTCCTGTCTCCTGTGCAACTAGACAACAACAAATGTTCCCTTCACGAGGAGACGTTCAGGTGGATCCTGTCCTTGGGAGTCGATCCCAAAGTAGACCTATCCGCATCCCCCTGCAATTTCAAGATCAAGAAGTATTACACCTGGGGCCGGTGCAGCCAGGCCTTCGGAGTAGATGTCCTGACAGATCAGTGGAGCTTCAGCAGGGCATATGCCTTTCCCCATTCCCGGTCATTCTCAGGTTTCTGCAGAGACTCTGAGCGGAAGCGGTCAAGATGGTAGTAATAGCTTCTTACTGGCCAAACAGGCCATGGTTCCCCACTCCTGGCCCAGCTCAGCTTTTGAGACCCGGTACCTCTTCCCCTCAGGCCAGACCTTCTATCTCTGCCAAGCGCTATTGAGACTGATGGTCTAGTTCTTGAGAGGGAGAGGCTGGAAACCCTCAGCTGTGCGTCAGGTGTAACTTCCACTCTGATGAGTTCGAGAAGGGCAAGCAGAAATAAGGTCTACGGGAGAATATGGTCCAAGATTGTGGAATTTTCATCCTCTACGGGAAGGTCATACAGAGATCCGGGAATTCAAGACATCCTGGAGTTCTAGTATGGTCTAGACCTGGCTCTGTCCATCAGCTCCCTCAGCTCCAGGTTCAAGTCTCAACCCTATTAGCCTTCTCTGGAACATCATGGGCTGTTCACCCTCTAATCCAACAGTTCTTCAGAGGGACGGCAAGACATTTCTGAATTAACGAATTTGTCAAAATTCGTTAAAAAAAAACGAATTTGGAACCAAACGAATTACACATGTCTAATAGATCCATATCCCTGCTTTGCAGGAACACAGGATCAATGCCTTCCCTCCTCAGAGACTGGCAATCTGCCTTGTTTACATAGGCAGACTGCCATTCTGCCTGTGTACCGAAGGATCGGCGGGTGCCAGCGGCCATTAAATCTGCGGTACCCGCCGATGAGCTCCTGCTGTGTATAATCACAGGCCAGTGGCGGCATGCATGCGTGCCCTAGACCTGGAAGTGTCTTAGTATGTGATCCGGTACAGCAGTGCCACCTTGCCACCGTATAAGTAAGTTATACTGGTGGTAAGAGGTTTTAAACACGTAGGCCTGGAAGACTCACCTGCAGTGAATGTTTGATGAATGTCAGATTCACTGCTTTATAAATATTTTTTTAATTAATGTTATTTAGTTTGTGTTTGCCTCTACTTTTATACCATAACCCATTTAGGTTGGAGGATGACTGTGCCAGTTTTCATCTAAAGTTGCAAAGCCCCAACAGGAAGAACAAAAGTGGAACTTCTCCCAACAGAACAAACCAGTTGGAGGTGACTAATTACCACCAGCTACTCTATACCATGACTTGGATAAACATAAACCTTCAACGTCAACTTCCTTCCGCCATCCTCTCCTCCTATCCTTATAGTGCTATTGCTGTCATAACGACTTTACTCATAGACTTTAATAATGTTTAATAAGGTAGGGATGAGAAGAGTGATTTTAACCACTTTCTGACCAGGCCTTTTTATGACATTTGTTGTTTACAAGTAAAAATTAGTATTTTTTGCTAGAAAATCTTAGAACCCCCAAATATTATATATATATATATTTTTAGCAGAGACCCTGGAGAATAAAATGACAATATTGCAATATTTTTATGTCACACTGTATTTGCGCAGCAGACTTTCAAACTCATTTTTTTTGGGGGGGGAAAAAAGACACTTAAATAAAAAAATAAAAAAACAGTAAAGTTAGCCCATTTTTTTTTGTATAATGTGATATTACGCAGAGTAAATAGATACCTAATAACATGCCATGTTTTAAAATTGTGCATGCTCTTAAGTGAAGCAAGTATCAGAACCACATTCTCACCCAAAGGGCAAGGTGGAGCATTGGGAAACTTCAGGCGGTGATCAATCAGGGACCCAACCAGCGGAGGTGACTCTTGAAGAGCAGCCTTGTGTGTCAAGCCGGGGACCGAGCCGGTCAGCAAGGGTGAAGCTTGAAAAGTATCTGGAGTGCCAAGCTAGGGACCCAGCAGAGAAGCGGGGGTGATTAGACATGTGCACAATAGAAAAATGTGTTTAGTTTAGTTTCGTTTCTGTTCGTTTCCGTTGATTCGTAACGATTCGTAAATTCGTAAGTCGTCGGTGTTCGTATTCGTAACGATTCGTATTTTCGTAAGAGTTATTTTTTTGTTGATTCGTTTTTCCGTTAGTTTAATTTTAGTTTATTCGAAATTCGGACGCATTCGTATTTTCGTAGATTTAGTTACATTCGTACTTTCGTAAAATTGATTTATTCGTACTTTCGTAACATTGTTTTCGTAGATTCGTAATCGGAGCATAATTCATCATTTTATGTAATGTGTATGCTATTATTACATTGTAAGAGACACGGAAAATTATGAATCGAAAAAAAAAAAAGTTACGAATGTACGAATTTTATTGTTCAATCCATTTGAAGCACGTTAAGCAGCGCCATTGTAAGGGACACGGAAAATTACCAATTCAACAAAAAAAAAAAAGTTACGAATGTACGAATTTTTTCATTCAATCCATTCGAAGCACGTTAAGCAGCGCCATTGTAAGAGACACAGAATATTACGAATCGCAAAAAAAAAGTTATGAATGTACGAATTTTTTCGTTCATTTTGATTTTCGTTGTTCCCGTTTTCGTTTTTCGGATTTTCTTCTTTCGTAGTTTCGTTGTTTCTAATTTGGTTATTTCGGATTTTCTTGTTTTTCATATTCGTTCGATTCGTTATTCGTTAAAATTTTTAGCGAATCATTCGTTCATTCGTACGATAACGAATGAACGAATATAACGAATTTTAACGGAAAACGAAAAAAAAAAAATTGCACATGTCTAGGGGTGCTGCTTGAGGGAGATACCACCGCAAACCTTAGAGGAGCGCAATGAATTCATAGTCAGTGAATCAGAGGGTCTAGTGAGAGACCGGGAGCTCAGTATTGATGAACTACAAGGAGCAGTTGTAGTGGAGCTGAAAGAACTGTTACGTTTGAGTTAGGAACTGTTATGCCGCGTACACACGATCGGAATTCTCGTCGGAAAAAACTCTGACGGTTTTTCCGACAGAATTCCGACGGAATTCCGCTCAAGCTGTGTTGCCTACACACGATCACACCAAATTCCGACGGTCAATAACACAGCGGCATAAAACACGTTCAACAGCACTATAAAAGGGAAGTTTAATGCTTCCGAGCATGCGTCGAATTGTTTCCGAGCATGCGTCGGAATTTTGCGTGTCGGAATTGCCTACACACGATCGGAAAATCCGATAGAAAGGTTTTCCGTCTGAAAAATTGAGAACAGGTTCTCAATTCAAAGTCCGTCGGAAATTCCGACAGAAAAAGACCGATGGGCATACACACGGTCGGAAAATCCGATGAAAAGCTCCCATCGGACTGTTTCCATCGTAAATTCCGACCGTGTGTACGCCGCATTAACCTCCCTGGCGGTATGATTCTGTCTGGAATTTAGTGCTGAAAGCGGTACAATTATTTTGCATGGAAATTTGGCGTTTTTATATTGTAGGCCTGCAATTCTTATGAATAACTCACTTAAATCTGTCCGAACCTGAGTCTAGTAGACATCCCGGGTATGATAAAGTTTGAAACACAAAATAATAAATTATAATATAATAAAAATATATATAAAAATGATTCAATAATGTAATCAAATCAAAAACACTGAAATTTGCTCAGTTGCAGAATAGTCGCTGTCATTAAATTTATTGTTTGATGATAAATTGTGATTTTAATTTTTTATCGGTGTTTTCTAGCTGGTCTAAAACCACTTTTGACATAAAGGGACACTTTTTGGTTGCTATGGACAATCTCCAGTTTCCAGGCAGAAAAAAAATCTTTTTATTATATAAAATGACATGCAGGGCACTGGGCAGACCACTAGGGACAAAGGGGGTGTGTATTTTTTGTATACAGTACTGTAATCTGTAAGATTACAGTACTGTATGTGTTTTGTGTTTTTACACTTTTTTGAATTTGGCGCCGATCTCCGCTCCCGTGCGTCGTAACGTCGCAGGGAACGGAGATCGGCGGCACCCGGCACTGTGTGAATCGAGCGAGCGGACGGCTCGCACACACAGCGGGGAGACATCGCAGGATCCAGGGGAAAAGGTAAGTAACTTCCCCCCTGCATCCTGCACGCAAGCCCGAGCCTGGCTCGGGGTTACCGCTCCCAGCACAAAAAGCTGGACCCGAGCCAGGCTCGGGGTTACCGCTAGGGAGGTTAAAGGACTGATACCATAGGAGACAGCAATCCTGCAAGTGCAGAGTTGGCTTCTTGCTGGGGTCTTTCCCTGTACGGCTGTCCTCCTCCTATTGAAGTCTCGGAGTCTGCCAATTGAGTTTGCAACTATCTACGGGTGTCCTGGCTCTAACCCTCTTTCCGCAAAAATATATAAAAAGGTCTGTCAAAAGAAATAAAACCTCTTTTACATCCAAGAAGTGTCTGGCGCCCAATGACTTTCACCATCTTTGCACCCACTATGCCTCACAACCCACCACATATTGAAGGATGCCAGTTATCTTTGGCCTTGGAGGTCTTTTTTAGACCAAAAGAGGTAAAAGGCCGTGCTACATACATTTACCACTTCATAATAATAATAATACAAATAATAATAATAGTAGCACAGGTGGGTGTAAATATTTTTTCCTGTCCTTCTCTAGAAGCTAAAGACCCGGTTTACTGTGGCAAACGTTGCCATATCTCAGGTAATATATTCTATAGAACCCTATAAATGATAAACAGGACTGCTTTAGGAGTTTGTTGCTTTGTAAATAATGATTTAAAAACCTGTCATTCCTCTCCCTGGAGCGACAGCTACACTATTATAAAATGAATCATCCTCATCCTTCCTCGGGCTCCGATATGAGACTCTCACTTAGCAGATAAATGCCTATAACCTCACCGAGATGTATTGGGATCTTCATTTTTATTATTGCAGCTTACAGCTGAATTCCAGCCAAAAATCTAAATGCACAGATGAATTATTTAATACACAGTATACAGAAGCACGTGGTGGCACTTGGAGACACAGAGGCACATACCGTGTTTCCCCCGAAAATAAGCCCGGGTCTTATATTAATTTTGGCAACCAAAAACACACTAGGGCTTATTTTCGGGGGATGTCTTATTTATTTACTGTATGTACAATGATCTTAAAGTGGTTGTAACCCTAAGGGAGAGGGGGCCGCGGGCATCGGGGGCGGGAGGAGAGCGGAGGAGGGGGAGCCGGTGTCCCGCTGGCATCGGCCCGCTCCGTGCGCGAAGGAGGGAGGGGCCACGGGCATCGGGCGCGAGGGAAGCGGAGGGGGGGAGCTGCTGTCCCGCTGGCGTCGGCCCGCTCTGTGTGCTGGGTAGACATGTGCAATTCGTTTTTTTTTTTTTTGTTTTTCGTTAAAATTTGTTATATATGTTCATTCGTTATCATACGAATGAACGAACGATTCGCAAAATTTTTTAACGAATAACGAATGTTCGAATCGAACTGATCCGAAAAACAACGAAACTCCGAAATAACCAAGTTAGAAACAACGAAACTACGAAAGAAGAAAAACGAAAACAGGAACAACGAAAATCAAAATGAATGAAAAAATTCGTACATTCGTAACTTTTTTTTTGTTGTTGAATTGGTAATTTTCCGTGTCTCTTACAATGGCGCTGCTGAACGTGCTTCGAATGGATTGAACGAAAAAATTCGTACATTCGTAACTTTTTTTTTTTTTTTCGATTCGTAATTTTCTGTGTCTCTCACAATGGCGCTGCTTAACGTGGTTCGACTGGATTGAAAGAAAAAATTTGTACATTCGTAACTTTTTTTTTCTATTCGTCATTTTCAGTGTCCCTTACAATGGCGCTGCTTAACGTGCTTCAAATGGATTGAACGAAAAAATTCGTACATTCGTAACTTTTTTTTTTTTTTTTTCGATTCGTCATTTTCCGTGTCCCATACAATGGCGCTGCTTAACGTGCTTCGAATGGATTGAACGAAAAAATTCGTAACTTTTTTTTTTGATTCGTAATTTTCCGTGTCTCTTAAAATGTAATAATAGCATACACATTACATAAAATTATGAATTTACGAATCTAGGAAAACAATGTTACGAAAGTACGAATAAATCAATCTAACGAAAGTACGAATGTAACTAAATCTACGAATGCGTCCGAATTTCGAATAAACGAAAATTAAACTAACGGAAAAACGAATCAACGAAAAAATAACTCTTACGAAAATACGAATCGTTACGAATACGAACACCGACGACTTACGAATTTACGAATCGTTACAAATCAACGGAAACGAAAGTAACGAAATGAAAATAAACAAATTTTTCTATTGTGCACATGTCTAGTGCTGGGGAGCGGTGTCAGCCAGGAGGAGAGGAGAAGACCTCCTGCGGGTCTGTAAATGGGGTGTTTTGCACAGTGCCGCTACAAAGGGAGACACGCACACCGTATGTCGGTGTAATCATTCTGCAAGGTGGAATAAAACATTTTTTAACAAATTTTACTAGGGTTTATTTTCGGGGTAGGGCTTATATTGCAGCCCTCCCTAAGAATCATGCTAGGTCTTATTATCGGTGTAGGTCTTATTTTTGGGGAAACATGGTAGAAGGCATTGGAGGCAAGGGGTTGTCGGCAGGTAGACGATTCTGGGAGCTCCTAATAGACATGCGCACAACAAAAAAATTCGTTTATTTTCGTTTCGTTTTTTTTTCGTTTCCGAAAAAAAAATCGTTTTTTTTTTTTCGTTTTGTTTTTTTCGTTTCCATTGATTCGTAACGATTCGTACATTCGTAAGAGTTATTTTTTCGTGGATTCGTTTTTTCGTTAGTCTAATTTTCGGACGCATTCATATTTATTCGTACATTCGTAACATTCGTAGATTCGTAATCGGAGCATAATTCATAATTTTATGTAATGTGTATGCAATTATTACATTTTAATAATTTACGAATCGAAAAAAAAAAAAAAAGTTAAGAATCGAAAAAAAAAAGTTACGAATCGGAAAAAAAAAAAAGTTATGAATGTACGAATTTTTTTGTTCAATAGAGATACGGAGATTGCAAATCGAAAAAAAAAAAAAAAAAAAAGTTACGAATCAAAAAAAAAAAAAGTTACGAATCGAAAAAAAAAAGTTACGAATCGAAAAAAAGTTACGAATGTACACATTTTTTTGTTCAATAGAGATACGGAAATTACAAATCGAAAAAAAAAAAAAAAAAAGTTACGAATCGAAAAAAAAGTTACGAATGTACGAATTTTTTTGTTCAATAGATACGGAAATTACAAATCGAAAAAAAAAAAAGTTACGAATCGAGAAAAAAAGTTACGAATCGAAAAAAAAAGTTACAAATTTTTTTGTTCAATCCATTCGAAGCACGTTTAGCAGCGCCATTGTAAGGGACACAGAAAATTACCAATTCAACAAAAAAATAAGTTACGAATGTACGAATTTTTTCGTTCGTTTTCGTTTTTCAGATTTTCTTCATTCGTACATTCGTTGTTTCTAATTAGTTTTTTTCGGATTTTCGTTGTTTTTCGGATTCGTTCGGTTCGAATGATTCGTTAATCGGATTCGTACGATTCGAACAATTCGTTACGATTCGTTATTCGGATTCGTACGATTCGAACGATTCGTTCATTCGTACGAAAACGAACGAACGAAAATAACGAAAAAAAACGAAACGAATTGCACATGTCTAGCTCCTATATAGTCAAGGGGAGGAGGGAACAAGAGAGACCGGGAGGGAGTAGACGAAGAAGACAAGGCTGCTGTGCTCTTGCTCTCCCCCCCCCCCTCCAGGGTTCTCTGGCGGCTTCCTTCTCTGGACACGTGTGGGGAAATAAGGTAATGCTCCACAGCCAGGGCTGGTGCAAGGATTTTTGACACCCTAGGCCAGGGGCGCCCAACCAGGGGCCCCGCGGAGCCCTCTGAAGTGGCCCACGGCCTCCTGCTTTGGGATAGCAGATTCACAAGCCCAGATCACAGGCTTTCAACCCGCCATCCCAGAGAATCAGTGTTCTGAATGAAACCAGCGGTAGAGGAAGCAATTGGCTGCGGAGGGAGCAGAGCCACATATGCTGATGCTCAGGGCCGTCTTTAATATTGATTGGACCCTGGGCAAAAAATGTATCTTGCCCCCCCCCCCCCCCATGCAATTTCACTCTCCACTTGCTCTGAGACATACAATAAATAGCAGCTAGACTTAAAATCTGTTTACTGTATCAGATCAGGCAGCAATTGCGATTGGTTGCCAGAGGTTACAGCATATCATTACTGCTTTAGTGACTGGTTGCTAGAGGTTACAGCACACATTACGGCTCACTGATTAGTTGCTAGAGGTTACAGCAAATGATTTCTGCTTGTTAATTGGTTGCTAGAGATTACTGTACAGTAATACTGCTCACTGATTGGTTGCTAGAGGTTACAGCATATCATCTCCTCACTGCAGGGGGGGCATGATATACATATGAATGCCGCCTTTATTTAGATATCAATGCTGCTGGCCACAGCTGTTTACTTAGTAATGCCGCAGCTATTTACATATGAATGCAGGTTATTTACATATAAACTCCAGGGTCTGCAGGTGAGTCATCTGTACACAACAATAGGGCACAGTAGGGCAGCATTAGTAGCAGCACTTCACACTGATATATCTGGACACAGCACAGGACTAAAGCTTCAAGGGGCAAGGGAATTTTAACTGGGATAGTTAGCAAGTATGAGGCAGCTGCTTTGGGCCCCACAACAATGACAGGGCCCAGGGCAGCTGCCCCTTTATCCCTGCCTTAAAGACGGCTCTACTGATGCTTCCTGTATGGAAGACTGTTATTAAAGGTAAGTTTATTACTGAAATCAGTGTATATATGGGCATATCTGTTCTGCAGTGGTTACTGGGCTGCTTTCAAGCCCCTTCCATCTGGTTGGATCGGATGGGATGGCACACAGAGTAGAGTGGGCTATGGGCATGTCCGCTCTGCATATACAGAGCGGACAGGGATCTGTCATCTGTCCGCTCCACTTATTGTGGCCCGCGGCCAGTTACCAAGTCGCTTATGTGGCCCTCACTCTTCAAAAGTTTGGGCACCCCTGCCCTAGGCGAAAACCTAATTTTGCTGCCCCCCCTCTTGGCTCCACCCATGACTCCACCCCCTTTGCCCTGCCCATGACCGTTACACTGACCTACCTAAACTGACCTACCTGACCACTACACTGACCTGCCTGCCCCCTACACTGACCTGCCTGCCCCCTACATTGACCTGCATGCCCCCTACCCTGACCTACCTGTCTATTATCCTGACCCCTACACTGGCCAGGCACCTGACCCCTACACTGACCTACCTGACCCCTACACTGACCTACCGGACCTAACTGTTTCTCCCACTGACACCAATGATGGGACACTATTCCTAGTCAGTTTTCATCTGACGTTGCGAAGCCCCAACAGGAAGAACAAAAGTGGAACTTCTCCCAACAGAACAAACCAGTTGGAGGTGACTAATTACCACCAGCTACTCTATACCATGACTTGGATAAACATAAACCTTCAACGTCAACTTCCTTCCGCCATCCTCTCCTCCTATCCTTATAGTGCTATTGCTGTCATAACGTCTTGACTCACAGACTTTAATAATGTTTAATAAGGTAGGGATGAGAAGAGTGATTTTAACCACTTGCTGACCAGGCCTTTTTCTGACATTTGCTGTTTACAAGTAAAAATTTTAATTTTTTGCTAGAAAATTACTTAGAACACCCAAATATTATATATATATATTTTTTTGGCAGAGACCCTGGAGAATAAAATGGCAATAATGTAATATTTTTATGTCACACTGTATTTGCGCAGCAGACTTTCAAACACATTTTTTTCTGTACTGGTCACTGTAGGGGACACTGAGATCTGTACTGGTCACTGGTGGGAACACTGAGATCTGTACTGGTCACTGGTTGTGGCACTGAGATCTGTACTGGTCACTGATGGGAACACTGAGATCTGTACCGGTTACTGGTGGGAACACTGAGATCTGTACTGGTCACTGGTGGGAACACTGAGATCTGTACTGGTCACTGGTGGGAACACTGAGATCTGTAATGGTCACTGGTGGGAACACTGAGATCTGTACTGGTCACTGGTGGGAACACTGAGATCTGTACTGGTCACTGGTGGGAACACTAAGATCTGAACTGGTCACTGTCAGGGATCCAGATCTGTACTGGTCACTGTTAATGACACTGAGATCTATACTGGTCCATACCTCCCAACATTTTGAGATGGGAATGAGGAACATGAGGGACACCTATCAGCAAAAGTATGATGGGACACTATTCCTCCCACTGACACCAATAATGGGACACTATTCCTCCCACAGATACCAATGATGGAACACTATTCCTCCCAATGACACTAGTGGGACACTATTCCTCCCACAGACACCAATAATAGGACACTATTCCTCCCACTGACACCAATAATAGGACACTATTCCTCCCACAGACACCAATGATGGGACACTATTCCTCCCACAGATACCAATGATAGGACACTATTCCTCCCACAGATACCAATGATGGGACACTATTCCTCCCAATGACACCAAAGATGGGACACTGATCCTCCCACTGACACCAATAATGGGGCACTATTCCTCCCACTGACACCAATAATGGGACACTATTCCTCCCACAGATACCAATGATGGGACACTATTCCTCCCACAGATACCAATGATAGGACACTATTCCTCCCACAGATACCAATGATGGGACACTATTCCTCCCAATGACACCAAAGATGGGACACTGATCCTCCCACTGACACCAATAATGGGGCACTATTCCTCCCACTGACACCAATAATGGGACACTATTCCTCCCACAGATACCAATGATGGGGCACTATTGCTCCCAATGACACTAAAGATGGGACACTATTTCCAACTACTGATACCAATGATGGAATACTATTCCTCTCAATGACACCAACAATGAACACTATTCCTACAAATAATGGGGCTCTATGAACACTATTCCTCCCAAAGACACCAATGATGGGGCTCTATTTCCCTCAATGACAGCAATAAAGGGGCACACTTCCTTCCAATGACACCAACGATAGGGCACTATTCCTCACAATGACACCAATGTCGGGGCACGACTTCTATCGCTTTAAGAAGTAGGAGCCAATGTGCGTGCCCCCCCGACTACACACGATTGCTCCTGAGAAGGACAGAACGGAGATCTGTCAATGTAAACAGACAGATCTCCATTCTGTCAGGGGTGAGGAGACTGTTCTGTTGTTCCTACTGCTTAGGAACAATGATGGGTCTCCTCCCCCAGGCAGTCCCATCCCCCCACAGTTAGAAACACTCCCTAGGTAACACATTTAACCCCTTGATCGCCCCCTAGTGTTAACCCCTTCCCTGCCAGTGACATTTACACAGTAATCAGTGGCTATTTTTAGCTCTGATTGCTGAATAAATGTCAATGGTCCCAAAATAGTGTCAAATGTGTCCGATCTGTCCGCCCCAATGTCGCAGTCCCAATAAAAATTGCCATTACTAGTAAAAAAAAAAAAAATTATAATAAAAATGCCATAAATCTATCCCTTATTTTGTAGACGCTATAACTTTTGCGCAAACCAATCAATATACACTTATTGCGATTTTTTTTTTTTTTTTTTGTGCCAAAAATATGTAGAAGAATACATATCGGTCTAAACTGAGGAAGAATATTGTTTTTTATATTTTTTTGGGGATATATATTATAGCAAAAAGTAAAAATAATTGCTTTTTTTTTTTTTTTAAAAATTCTCGATCTTTTTTTCTTTATAGCGCAAAAAAATAAAAAACGCAGGGGTGATCAAATACCACCAAAATCAAGCTCTATTTGTGGGGGAAAAAAAGGACGTAAATTTTGTTTGGGTACAACGTCGCACGACTGCGCAATTGTCAGTTAACGGCGCAGTGCCAAATCACAAAAAATGGCTCTGGTCAGGAAGAGGGTAAATCCTTCCGGGGGTGAAGTGGTTAAATGTGCCACAAAGAGGACATACGTATGCTAAAGAATTGATAAAGAGTCAGTCAACTGTATCAAAAGCATAAATGGAAAACAATCACCCTTTACTGAGATCTGAAATAACAGTGTGGTCATTACCAAATTCCTTTATGGAAAATACATATTATATGTCTTTTGTATAATGATTTTACCAACAACCAAAGAGTACTGGCCTGGGTATCTTTAGAGGTTTCTGTACCAAGGATCCATGAAAACATATATTAACCACTTAAGGACCTCTTTTTGACATTTGTTGTTTACAAGTTAAAATCATTTTTTTGCTAGAAAATTACTTAGAACCCCCAAACACTATATCTATTTTTTCCCGACACCCTAGAGAATAAAATGGCGGTCGTTGCAATACTTTATGTCACACCGTATTTGCGCAGCGGTCTTACAAGCGCAATTTTTTGGGGGAAAATACACTTTTTTTGACTTAAAAAATAAGACCAAAGTAAATTTAGCCCAATTTTTTTTTTTTAATATTGTGAAAGATAATGTTACGCCGAGTAAATTGATACCCAACATGTCACGCTTCAAAATTGCGCCCGCTCGTGGAATGGCAACAAACTTTGACCCTTCCGAATCTCCATAGGCGACGTTTAAAAATGTCTACAGGCTACCAGTTTTGAGTTATGCCCCGTACACACGGTCGGACATTCCGACCACAAAATCCATCGGATTTTGTCCGAAACTTGTGTTGCACACACACGGTTGGGCAAAGTTGTCGGAAAATCTGATCGTTCCGAACGAGGTGACGTACAAAACGTACGACGGGACTACGTACAGGGCAGTAGCCAATAGCTTTAGTCTCCAAATTTCTTCTGAGCATGCGTGGCACTTTGTGCGTCGGAATTCTCTGCACACGATCGGAAAAAGTCCGATCAGATTTTGTTGTCGGAAAATTTTAGATCCTGCTCTCAAATTTTTTCAGTCGGAAATTCCGACGGAAAAAAAGCCCGCTAGAGCCCACACACGATCGGATTTTCCGACAACATAATACGATCGGACTTTTTCCATCGGAATATCCGATCGTGTACGGGGTATTACAGAGGAGGTTGTTTTTTGCTAGAGTTATTGCTCTCGCTCTAATGATCGTGGCGATACCTCACTTGTATGGTTTGAACACCGCTTTCATATGCGGGCGCGACTTACGCGTGCGTTCATTTCTGCGTGCAAGCTCGGCAGGACGGGGCGGTTTAAAAAAAAATATGTTTTTCTTATTTATTTCACTATTTATTTTTTATTTTTACACTGTCCTTTTAAAAAAAGGTCACTTTTATTCCTATTACAAGGAATGTAAACATCTCTTGTAATAGAAAAAAAGCATGACAGGTCCTCTTAAGGCCTTAAGGCCTCATGCACACTGGACAATAACCACTTCAACCCCGGAAGGATTTGCCCCCTTAATGACCAGAGCACTTTTTGCGATTCGGCACTGCGTCACTTTAACGGACAATTGCACTGTCGTGCGGCGTTGCACACAAACAAAATTGGCGTCCTTTTTTCCCCACAAATAGAGCTTTCTTTTGGTGGTATTTGATCACCTCTGCAATTATTTTTTGCACTAGAAACAAAAAAAGAGCGACAATTTTGAAAAAAAATCTATATTTTTTACTTTTTGCTATAATAAATATCTCCAAAAAATATATAAAACAAACTTTTTTTTTCCTCAGTTTAGGCCGATACGTATTCTTCTACATATTTTTGGTAAAAAAAAATTGCAATAAGCTTTTTTTAATTGGTTTGCGCAAAAGTTATAGCATCTGATCACCTCTGCGGTTTTTATTTTTTGTGCTATAAACAAAAAAAGAGCGACAATTTTGAAAAAAAGCTATATTTTTTACTTTTTGCCATAAAAAATATCCCCCAAAAATATATATAAAAAAAAACAAATTTCTTTCTCAGTTTAGTCCAATACGTATTCTTCTACATATTTTTGGTAAAAAAAAAAAAAATAGCAATAAGCGTTTATTGATTGGTTTTTGCGCAAAAGTTATAGCATCTCTAAAATAGGGGATAGATTTATAGCATTTTTTTTTTTTTTTTTTTTTAGTAATGGCGGTGATCTGCAAATTTTATCGTGACTGCGACATTATGGCGGACGCATCGGACACGTTTGACAGTATTTTGAGACCATTGTCATTTATACAGCGATCAGTGCTATAAAAATGCACTCATTACTGTGTAAATGACACTGGCAGGGAAGGGGTTAAACACTAGGGGGCGGTCAAGGGGTTAAGTGTGTCCTAGGGAGGTGTTCTAACTGTAGGGGAGATTGTCTCACTAGAACATGACAGAGATCACTGCTCCCGATGACAGGGAGCAGTAGATCTCTGTCATGTTGCTAGGCAGAACAGGGAAATGCCTTGTTCACATAGGCATCTCCCCGTTCTGCCACTCCGTGTCACGATCACGGGCCCCCCGGCAGACATCGAGTCCACGGGACCCGCGGTCACGGAGCACGCGGCGCGCGCCCATAATGTCGCGATTTAAAGGGGACGTACCAGCCGTGCCATTGTGCCGCCGTATATCGTCGTGCGCTGGTCGGCATGTGATTAAAATAACGTTATAAAAATGCAGTACGTTTTTCAACGTTTTTTAATGTTTTTGCAATAGCTTTTTTTTCGCGTTTTTCCACGTTAGCGTTTTAAAAGAAAGAAAATGGATCAAAAACATTAAAAAATGCAGGTGAGTTTTTGAGCTGTTATCGATGTTTATCAGCGTTTTTTTGACGCTGGAGAGTTTTTACAGCTAAAAACAGCTGAAAAACTCCTCTCAGAACCCACTAGTTTTTGGGGGGGGGGGTTTACAGCCAAAAACTGCTGTAAATAAACAGCCCATGTGTGCATGGACACATAGGAAAACATGATGGGGAGTTTATTGACTGTAGAAAAAAAAAAAAACGTCTGAAGCCAAAAACAGCAGCTGTAAAAACATCCAAAAACATTCAGTGTGCATGAGGACTAAATGTGAGATTTGGAATCAAAAAGACCTCAGATCTTCCATTTACATTTAAATGCAATATTAAAAAAAAAAAAAAATTAAATGTAATTTTTTTTTTGCAAAAACTAAAATTTCCTCTTTAAGGCTTGATTCACACTAATGCGGTTTTTGATGCATTTTGCTGAAATGCAGGGAAATTTTTTAACATGGGTTCCTATGGAACATGTTCACATCAATGCATTTTTGTGCCTCTGCGTTTTTGGAAAGGGTCAGGGACTTTTTTTCATGCAAAATGCAGCGTTTTGCATGTACGGTAATAGAAATCAATGGACCCGCATCCAAAA
The DNA here is from genome assembly GCA_028564925.1 of Lithobates sylvaticus. Lineage (NCBI taxonomy): Eukaryota > Metazoa > Chordata > Amphibia > Anura > Ranidae > Lithobates > Lithobates sylvaticus. The sequence goes on from CM053027.1 coordinate 27,352,297, forward strand.
CACAAGTACCACGTTTTTACCGCTTTTTTACCGCGTTTTGCGTTTTTTTTTTTCAAAAAAGCGGCAAGCACCGCAAAAAAGCACTGCAAAAACGCTCAAAAGCAACATGCATAGATGTGAATCGATCCTAAGACCAGTGGGCGCTGCCATCTAATGTTATGGAGCCGAGTGGCAGCCATCTTTCCCTCACTCGGCTCCAGACCTGTCAGGGGAAGAGGACGAGACCGACGGCTCCGCTAAGCGGCGGAGACGACCAGACGCAACGAAAGGGGAGGGGGCCTCTCCCACCACCGATAAAAGTAATCTCGTGGTGAATCCGCGACAGAGATCATTAAGGATTAAAGCGCCCGCCTTTTCTGAAAATACCAGGGTTATGGCAGCTAGCTGCTGCGATATAAAACGGTATTTAGCATCAAAGTACCGTTGTACAGCGAATAGCGAATTTGCGGTAAGTGTTTAGAAATGTCAAAAGCCACGGAGGAAAAAATTTTGCAGCAGAAAAAAAAATATATATATATGTAAATAAAAAAATAAAAAATATATATATATATATATATATGTAAAAAAAAAAAAAATATATATATATATATATATATATGTAAATTAAAAAAAAAAAAAAAATATATATATATATATATATATATATATATATATATATATATATGTGTAAATTAAAAAAAAATATATATATATATATATATATATGTGTAAATAAAAAAAATAAAAAAATAAAAAATATATATATATATATATATGTAAAAAAAAAAAAAAAATATATATATATGTAAATAAAAAAAAAAAAAGAAATATATATATATATATATATATATATATATATATATATATATATATATATATGTATGTATGTGTGTGTGTGTGTAACAAATATATATATATATATATAAATAAAAAAAAAAAATATATATATATATATATATATATATATATATATATGTGCGTGTGTGTGTAAAATATATATATATAAATAAAAAGAATGTATATATATATATATATATATAAAAAATCTGCAATCTGCAATGTATATATATATATATATATATATATATATATATGTAAATTAAAATGTGTATATATATATATATATATATATATATATATATATAAAAAATATAAAAAATATATATATATATAAAAAATCTGCAATTCAACCTAAAAATTTGATATAAATAGGAAAAACTAGTAGCGCTAGTGCAATAAGTCACATACAAAACTCCAAAATAGAATAGTGATATGTAAATAAATTAGAAATGTGTATATATCACCCAGTGACAAGTGATACAAAAACAGTCCTAATTGAGTAAAGTGATTCAAAGTAAATCTTCAAATAAAGTCTTCAATTAAGATCTTCATAGAATCTTGAATCATCCCCCACACCGCGTGCTTGTGACACCTCTCCCTCTGAAGAACACACTCACCAGCTCACAATGCCTCCCACTCTCGTGTTTGGCTTCGGCGTATTTGACCCACACCAGGGGTTAATAAAGACCATCCACTCAATCAGCGTGTTATTTACTAATGTGATTCCATTTGTAAAAAAATAAATAAGTGCTCCACATAGCGTGATAAAGTTTTACCAGTTTAATAAATCACACCAACACTTCCAATAGTAAAACTCACATTTTTCACAAAATAATATCAAGCCTTCAGTAAAAACACAGCAAACGAACTGCAATGGTACAGTGGTGTACTGCGGGCACGGCGGACCAGAAGTGTGCGCACAACCGTAGTCTCTCACCAACTTCTAGGTCTCCGCTCCTGGCGGCAGTGTAGCTTCTGAGTAGAGCAGCGTCTCACATCAGTACAAGTGTTTGTCCTGTAGCCACGCCCCCCGACATGTTTCGTCATACAGACTTCCTCATGGGGTTGGCCTAAGATTTACTTTGAATCGCTTTACTCAATTAGGACTGTTTTTGTATCACTTGTCACTGGGTGATATATACACATTTATAATTTATTTACATATCACTATTCTATTTTGGAATTTTGTATGTGACTTATTGCACTAGTGCTACTAGTTTTTCCTATTTACCGTATATACTCGAGTATAAGCCGAGTTTTTCAGCACATTTTTTTGTGCTGAATGTGCCCCCCTCGGCTTATACTCGAGTCAAGCACTTTTCTGCAGCAGAGAATGACATTTTCCGACATTTTCCGACCCCGGGGCCTCGTATCTCTGGGCCACTTGGTGCTAGAAACCCCAAATTTTGATATGTTGTAGTGCTAGTTCCACTGGGTTTGCACACCAAATTTGTAGCACCAAGTGGCCCGAGATACGGGGCCCCAAAGTTGGTTCGGAAAAAATGTCATTCTCTGCTGCAGAAAAGTGCTTGACATATTCCGACCTGACTTTGGGGCCCCCGTATTTCTGGGCCACTTAGTGCTAGGAACCCCAATTTACCAGCACTTATAGCACTACAACATATCCAAATTTGGGGTTCCTAGCACCAAATGGCCCCAAGATACAGGGCCCCAAAGTCGGTCAACTGTGTCCATCTGCAGCATTTTGGGACCCTCTGGGTCCAGAGACCCCACATTTTTGGCTGCAGCTAGGGGGCATCTAGGGACCCTTAACTACCAAGTTTGAAGTTCGGGGGACCTATGGCTGCAAATGGGCACAGTGAGGCATGCAAATGGGCACAGTGAGGCAGCAAATGGGCATTGTTGACCCTCTTTTACACTTACAGTAGCTGCGCATTTCTCACCCTAGGCTTATACTCGAGTCAATAAGGTTTCCCAGTTTTTTGTGGTAAAATTAAGAGCCTCGGCTTATACTCGAGTATATACGGTATATCAAATTTTTAGGTTGAATTGCAGATTTTACATGATTATATTTATTTAAGTAGCAGCTGTATTCATGTATTTATTTATTTTTATACTCACTGGTATATATAATTTTCACATATATATATATATATATATATATATATATATATATATATATATATACATATATATATACTGTTTGGCGCAGTGGGGGTAGAAGATATAGAGGGTGGATCTTATATTTATTTTTTACCAACAGTACATTTATATATATATATAAGAATCAAGACGGGACACGTACTTCAATTTGCGAAATCCTTTACTTCATTATTTCAAAAACGCACAGCCACTGTACAGTTACGAGCAAGGCTCTTCGTCAGGCTATCTCTGGCTTGTGTAGCATACTATCTCAAACTAAACATATATATACCAAACTCAAGAGTTCAACACACAGGTGTATGTCACAGAGCACTAATCAGTATTAATTGAAAGCTTCAAAATTAACCCCATCAGCAAGATAAAGTATCCAACCAATTAAGGTCACCATACATTATACAAGCAATCGGGTTGTTCCAATTCGGTAACTAGTCATGATACCATGAAAAAGCAATAACAATTATCTCATATTTCTGCAATAATTCTTCTTCACCAGATTCCAACCGGAGCATGCAATGATACTGCTCCCAACATTTCCTGCAGGAAAAGAAAGGGTCATTGGTATCAAAATCGCATAGCATCATGACCACCAGAAAAATCTCATATCAGTATCAAAAATTAGTAGAAGTCAAAACAATGCAAAAATAAATAAAAAGTTCATGCAGCACCACCAATCGTATATCCTGTGTCATAGGAACAAATATAAATCATAATCTCTGTTCATTCCGCTCGGGCTCAAAGATTTTAATCGGTTAATCCACCAAACCTCCCTCTTTCTCAGCTTAAGGATCCGATCACCACCTCTTTTGTCCCTAATAACTTCCTCAAGGACCATGTATCGCAAGTCAGAATCGCAGTGCCCCTTTTCCAAAAAATGCTTGGATACAGGGAAAGTCGGCTGTTTTAGTCGAATTGTACTGCGATGCTGTGCGATCCTGTCCTTGATTTTCTGTGTGGTCTCCCCAACATATAATAACCCACAGGGACATATTAGAATATAAATAACATAAGAGGACTGGCAAGTGTAAAATCCATTAATAGTGATTTTATCACCATATGTTGGATGTATAAAATGGTCACCTTTAACAAGTAAACTGCATTGAATGCATTTCAAGCAAGGGAAACATCCCTTCCTTTTGCTGCCAAGGAATGTCATTTTAGATACCTTTTTCTCATCCCTAAATACATACCTGGCTCAGGTACATTGATTACGTGCTAGTACTATGGAGAGGTGACGAAAATACACTTAAAGAATTTATTACCACCCTCAATCAAAATGACCGCAATATTAAACTTACTTTTACATACAGCTACGAGGAAATCTCCTTCCTGGATCTGGCGATAGGTATAAAAAACTCCACAATTGTGACACACACTTTCCGCAAGGAGACATCTGCGAATACATTACTACAGGCAGATAGCCATCATCCACAATGGCAGAAAAATAGTATACCTATAGGACAATTTCTCCGCATTAGACGGAATTGTTCTAGTGCGGAGAGCTACAGACGTGAGAGTACTGACCTATACGCCAGATTCAGGGAGCGAGGCTACTCGCATAAACTAAGGAGAGCGAAACAAAAAGCGGCAGGGCGCGACAGAATGTCATTTCTACATAGGCAGAAAATTAAACAAAAAACTTTTACTACGACTCAACAAGATACTGGCTCGGTACGAATCATTACCCAATTTGGAACCCAATGGGAATCAGTTAGAAAAACTCTATGCAAACATTGGGAGATCCTTCTTAATACCCCGGGCATAGCGAAAATAGTGGGCCCTGAACCAAAATTTGTGGCTAAACGCGCACGCAATTTGGGCGATGAACTTATCCAGTCTGAATATAAGAGAAATCTAAATACATCCTGGCTATCACAATTCCCCAGAGCAAAGGGCATGTTCTCCTGTGGACACTGTCAAATATGTCCGCTCATACATAGAACGGACACTTTCAGCGATTCCAGGGATGAAAATACCTTTAAAATTAAAAGTTTGATTAACTGTGCCACAACTAAGGTCATATACATGATCACCTGTCCCTGTAATAAGAAGTATATAGGAAAAACGAAACGCCAGCTTAGGATCCGCATAGGAGAACACATAAGAGAGATAGGAGAAAAGAACCCGGAAAAACCAGTCGAATCATTTCGCAAGGTTTCACCAGGGTAAACTAACTGGCATGAAGGTTAAGGGCATTTACGCCCTTAATCTATCCCCCCGGAGAGGTGACTTTGATCAGGTCCTACAACAGCGGGAAAAGAGATGGATATTCCGTCTTGGAACTTTATTCCCGCTGGGCCTCAACACGGACCTTAACCTCCAACCATTTTTAACTTTAAAAAAGTCATCCAATAAATAAAAATAAAAAATTATTTGAGAAAAAACACAAATGTACCAGATTTGAATCTCACCTCACAACATGTACCTCTTCAGTTAATCTAATACATACCTAAAATGATTTTAACAATGCTGTCTATATTTTCTCCCTCCCGTTTCCTCTTCCCTTTTTCCCTCTTTCCCTAATAGATATTAGATGGTGTCACCTGACCCCCATATACATGCTGTGATATCCTTAAATCCGGCCTCTATGTGGAGCAGCTATGTTTCACATTGGACCTGAATGATTGAAGGAAGTTCCCCCTATGGCATTGATTTTTACAATGCCACAATGTGACACTATCGATCTACATAGCTACCGGATAAATTCTGATCTTACCATATGTATGTATATATAATGCATTGAACTCCTACATACACACTCCTTGCCATATAACTTCGGACTTGGTATATATGACTATGTACTATGACAACAGGAAAAACAATATAACGGGACCTAATGAAGAGACCTTTATTTGATAAAGAGGTGACACCCGGGTCACTATGACCCTGTATTTTAGACTTATAACCATACAAATTAGGAAACCCTGCAATTGTTTTCACCCGATAAACCTGAAGTAATCTCCAACCGTCTGTACAATCATCACAGGCACTATAATGAGAAATAAAAACAGACCCTAATGAACTCTCCATAAACGAATGTCTATAACCTTTTTGGTTACCATTGCGTTTTTGATGTTTAAAACAACAAACTTTTTAAAGTTATGAAATACCCACATACACGGGCCAATCCTTCACGATTGAGCAATCTGCTCAATGTGGTAGGCGTAAACGAGGACCGGACACCAATAAGAAGGAGCCCTCCGACGCCACCACAACGTCCAGAAGAAGCTACACACCCCCTTGTGAAACGCGTTGACGTCACTGTCCTACGGACGCCAGGACGCAACCACCCACAGGTGTGCACGAGCCGAGACTCTGGGATGAAGAGACACGGAAACGAACAGGTGTCTGGCTGATATCTTGAACCAGAAGACACATGCACTAACCAGCAAGCCGCACTTCATACATCTTGGGCGGATAGCCATAACCCATGTAGACGGAACCACTAAATTCAGCCATCGGAAATCAGCAGCGCTGCATATCACGGACGTGATATTTGAAATCTCTTCCACCACTGGCGATATTTGGCTCTCTACACAGTACCGAGAAGGGCCCTTGATGCATCCCATAGCCCACGACTATATCGAACAGTGGAGGCGGTAATGTATGCTGGTAGCCTCATGCAATCCTAAAATAATTCTAATAGACTTTGTTTGTTTAAATACTCTTGCTTTTTTCTTTTGATACTACAAGCAAAATGGACACTCTCTGTTAAGAGAACCATTTGATATGAAATAGAAATACTCTTCCTGTGGCTATAAATTAAAGCAAGAAATGAATTTACACACCGAGAATCGTATATACCATGCCTAAGCAACAGCTATTTACAAATAAAACATCGGGTATAACTACATGCAAACTAATCATTAACATCATTAACTATTGGAAAACTTTTTGCTCCCTCCATCAGCTGAACCCACTTAAGCCCCATACACACGGTCGGACTTTTTCATGGATTCTGTCCGATCGGACATTGTTGAAAAATCAGACCGTGTGTATGCACCATCGGACAGTGTTCGTCGGTTTGACCGACGGACAAAGTCTTATCTCCTGCTGGAAATCTTTGCCGTCAACACGGTCCGATCACACCAAATCCGATCGTGTGTACGGTTGTCCGACCGGACAAAGTGCTACGCATGCTCAGATCACATTACAAGACCAAAGCTATTGGCTACTAGCCTCTACGTAGTCCCATCGTAGGCAACAAACGTCACCACGTTCAGAATGATCGGATTTTCCGACAACTTTGTCCGACCGTGTGTACGCAAAACCAACATCGGACAAAGTATGACGGACATGGTCCGACGGACCTGGTCCGCGGATTGTCCGACCGTGTGTATGGGGCTTTAGGATTACTCCGGCAGAAATTCAGTGCCACTACAAACCTCATCTTTTCCGTGATTGCTCTTCCCCTTTCCCTTTTCCCTCCCCCCCTCCCCGATAGGCTCGAGCCCCCCAAGGAGTACATGCAGTGTATAAACCCAAATTATTTGGTTTTATGGGAGTTTTTCCCACTACCCTATAAAAAATTTTTTTTTAAAACACAGCCTCACGGCTTTAGATTGGGATAATACACTGCGAGTTTTCCCTGGCGTCCGGACGACAATTGCTATATATGTTACATGTTTGTAATGCCCCCCCCAGTATGTGTCTGTTTGATTTGGTTCACACATGAACCAACAAACATGTGTATAATTGTCTAGTTTTATTGTTGTGCTTTAACAAACTTTATCTATATATGTGGTGAAATAATTTTTCAAATAAATATACCAAAGAAGTTTTTCTTAAAAACTTCTGGTATCTGTATTTATATATACTGTGAAATAAGATGTATGCAACTACTCAATAAGCCCCATTATCTTTTGTTTCCTACTCTTGGAAACCATCGTTTTCTCCTATACATGTAGGGGTTGAATAGTTAGCAACTCAATTGATGTTTTGACCACATGTACACATTAAGCCTCGTCTTTGCTCTATAAATTATCACCTATTATATGTTGGGGAGACCACACAGAAAATCAAGGACAGGATCGCACAGCATCGCAGTACAATTCGACTAAAACAGCCGACTTTCCCTGTATCCAAGCATTTTTTGGAAAAGGGGCACTGCGATTCTGACTTGTGATACGTCGTCCTTGAGGAAGTTATTAGGGACAAAAGAGGTGGTGATCGGATCCTTAAGCTCAGAAAGACGGAGGTTTGGTGGATTAACCGATTAAAATCTTTGAGCCCGAGCGTAATGAACAGAGATTATGATTTATATTTGTTCCTATGACACAGGATATATGATTGGTGGTGCTGCATGAACTTTTTATTTATTTTTGCATTGTTTTGACTTCTACTAATTTTTGATACTGATATAAGATTTTTCTGGTGGTCATGATGCTATGCGATTTTGATACCAATGACCCTTTCTTTTCCTGCAGGAAATGTTGGGAGCAGTATCATTGCATGCTCCGGTTGGAATCTGGTGAAGAAGAATTATTGCAGAAATATGAGATAATTGTTATTGCTTTTTCATGGTATCATGACTAGTTACCGAATTGGAACAACCCGATTGCTTGTATAATGTATGGTGACCTTAATTGGTTGGATACTTTATCTTGCTGATGGGGTTAATTTTGAAGCTTTCAATTAATACTGATTATTGATCTGTGACATACACCTGTGTGTTGAACTCTTGAGTTTGGTATATATATGTTTAGTTTGAGATAGTATGCTACACAAGGCAGAGATAGCCTGACGAAGAGCCTTGCTCGTAACTGTACAGTGGCTGTGCGTTTTTGAAATAATGAAGTAAAGGATTTCGCAAATTGAAGTACGTGTCCCGTCTTGATTCTTACATGAATATTGGTGGAGTATTGGAGGTACCACTTTGACGCCTGCTTCTAATACTTTATTGCTGAATGAAAAGTAACCTGCCCAAATTTGACTATATATATATATATATATATATATATATAATATTACATTTTATTATATAATATATTATTACATTATATTATTAGATATATGATATATTTTGTTCTCCGTGACATGTAAGACACCCTGCATCAAAATCTTCAAAACCTTTTTCTGTAGAAAAAGGAATTCGGGAACTCGAATTACAACAAAAGTAATTACATATATGTGACGGAACGTCCCTACACTCCTCTTGAGTGCGTTCGTCATATATAACTTCCTTCCAGTCTGGATATAGATATCAGATATTCCAACTGCTCCAAAGCACTAAACGAGACGACACTTGCTTAGTTGCTCAACATGGACTGTTTTATTACAAAGCCAAACTCACATTTATACACAGTAGGAGAGGAGATCCCCCCTCCTGCTCATATTACTCTAACAATACACCTGTAACAACTTAACATAAACTAATTACCTAATCCCTTTAAGCAGCCGATGTTACTCATCAGGATTTCACTACAAGACTTGTTGTCACCGAGATAAACACAGTTGATTATAAATTATCATAATTACCACCACAAGACATCTCATCACAATAGCAGGAGACCACCAGTAACAGACGGACCGTCTCCTGCATTGTACAGAGGACAATGTGATCAGCTCTCTCAATTAACATCTTGAGTTCACGACACTAGCATCTGAGAGTGCATGTCCCAACAGCATGAGACCACACACATTGTATATACACATATATACAGCATTGACTCTGACTGGGGTTCTCCTTCACCCTGTGCCCCTTAAAATCCAGGGCCCATAATCGGTTGGCAGGAGGCTCGCATTTAGTCCTTTCAAAAAGCCTGTGTCCCGGCTAGGTCTGTCACAATATATCATTTTTTTTTTTTCAGCATTCGGTCACAACTTTCGGAAACTTAGACTGACTATATGATGACACATTGTGTAAACAGGGCTAAAAACCACATTTCAAAATGAGAAGTCCACCCAGAGATAAAAGCAGCTGAAATACAAACTTTGACATTTCCTCAAAATTGACAAAGCCCCAAAAGCCGATCCTTTCATATAAATGTGCAACTTTGTGTATTAATTGGCAGCCTATGAAGGCAGAAGAGAAAAGATTGATTTATTTTTTCAATGTTATTTAAAGTGGTGGGCCACCCTGAAAAACAAAACTAGATAAAAATGTTAGTACAAATTTAAAATGAAAAAAAAAAAAAAAAAAAATTTTTTTTTTTTTACTTACCAGAAATGGCTGTTGCTAGGCAGATCGTCCTAATCGGCCTCTTCTTGCTCCATGGTGATCTTCTGTCTTCTGCTCCTAGCGCCGCCTTCTAGTGAATGGGGCGCGGTGTGTTATGGGAACTGTGTCCCACAACACATCGCGTTCCCCATTCACAAATTCGACTTGCGCATGCGCAGTAGGCCGCGCGCCGACTCGCGCATGCGCAGTAGGAAACGGGCAGCGCTCGCTGCTCGTTTCCCTTACTGAGGATGGCGGCGCTGGAGCCGGATCGCAGAGGGACATCTCGGCCTCCACGACCGACATCGCGGGCGCCCTGGGAGGGTAAGTGTACTTATTAAAAGTCAGCAGCTACTTTTTTTTTAGGTGAAACACCCCTTTAAATGAATTAATAATTAATTCCTTCCTGTCCTAAAGCAGTATCCAAAACCATAAATGTAATATATTGCAGCTTACCAATCATTAGATGCGGTGGCTGCATTCGTTTTCTTTTTTTTTTAGCCTTTTTTCCCCCCTCTCTGTCTTGACCTGGTAACAAAACCTCGTGTAGTTAAGCCCCCCCCCCCCACTCTAGTTGAAGGAGCACAGGGGGCAGCTTTGGACAGCAGCATTGTCAGTTTGGGAATATTACATGTACTAGCTGATTTAAATACTCTATTAAATTAAAGCCAAATTCCAGGTCACACTTCTTAAAGAGGAAGTAAAGCCGTTTAAAAAAAAAAAAAAAAAATAGTAACCTGCAAGGCAAAGGCATAATGAGCTAGTATGCATAGCATACTAGCTCATTATGAATGACTTACCTGAGAACGAAGCCCCCGTAGCGGTCTACATCCACGATCTTCTGCGTCGCCATCAAACCCGGAGTGACTTCCGGGTCTCGCCGCTCCAGTGCTGTGATTCGCTGGAGCGGCGATGACGTCATTCCCGTGCATGCGCACGAGAGCGGCATATCGCCGTGATCTCGGCATGCGCAGTGCGCCTGCGCGCCACTGTCTACGGCGCATGCGCCGTAGATAGTGGTGCCTTTTCTTTTCTAAATATCTCCTAAACCATGTAGGTTTAGGAGATATTTATTGGACCTACAGTTAAGCCTTAATCTAGGCTTACCTGTAGGTCAAAGTGGTCCCAGAGGGTTTACTTCTACTTTAACCACTTCCATACCAGGGCCTATTCTGGCACTCCTCTCCTACATGTAAAAATCATCATTTTTTTGCTAAAAAATTACTCAGAACCCTCAAACATTATATATATGTTTTTTTTAGCAGACACCCTAGGGGATAAAATGGCAGTCATTGCAACTTTTTATCTCGCACGTTATTTGCGCAACCATTTTTCAAACGCCTTTAAAAAAAAAAAAAACGGTTTCATGAATTAAAAAATAACAAAACAGTAAAGTTAGCCCAATTTTTTCATATAATGTGAAAGATGATGTTACGCCGAGTAAATAGATACCTAACATGTCATGCTTTCAAATTGCGCACACTCATGGAATGGCGCCAAACTTCTGTACTTAAAAATCTCCATAGGCGACACTTTTACAGGTTACCAGTTTAGAATTACAGAGGAGGTCTATTGCTAGAATTATTGCTCTCGCTCTAACGTGGCGATACCTCACATGTGTGGTTTAAACAGCGTTTACCTATGTAGGTGGGACTTGCGTGTGCGTTCACTTCTGAGCGCAAGCTACCGGGGACAGGGGCGTCTTACATTTTTTTTATTATTATTTTACTTAATTTTTTATAATTTTACACTTTTTTTTACATTTTTATTTTTTTGATCACTTTTATTCCTATTACAAGGAATGTAAACATTCCTTGTAATAGGAATCTATTGTGACAGGTCCTCTTTAAGGAGAGATGCGGGGTCTTTATGGAGAGATGCCCGGTGGTTAAAGGGGGCTTCCAGATTCCGATAAGCCCCCCGCCCGTAGACCCCCACAACCACCAGGCAAGGGTTGTGGGGATGAGGCCCTTGTCCTCATCAACATGGGGACATGGTGCTTTGGGGGGCTACCCCTAAAGCACCCTCCCAATGTTGAGGGCATGTGGCCTGGTACAGTTCAGGAGGGGGGGCGCTCTCTTGCCCCCCTCTTTTCCTGTGGCCTGCCAGGTTGCGTGCTCGGATAAAGGTCTGGTATGGATTTTGAGGGGGACCCCCCACGCCATTTTTTTTCTTTTTGGCTCGAGGTTCCCCTTAAAATCCATACCAGACCTGAAGGGCTTGGTATGGAATTTCAGGGGACCCCCACGCATTTTTTTTTTTCTTAATTTTGTATTTTTTCTTAATGCTAACATGACCTGTGTGCAAATATCCTTAAAAAAAACCCATAAAAGTGAACCAGCGTAAAAATAAAAATCACCCAGTGACCCCACCCCTTATGCCAATATAAGTCGCTGCGCAAAGTGTCCCCGGCATTACAGCTATAGAGAGCGTTTTGTCAACATCGGAAGAAGAGAAGAAGAAGGAAGAAGAAGAAGACGGCGGCGACAGTGACAGCGGCGGCGACGAACGAGAAGACCGGGCCAACACTAGTAAAAGAGCTGGAAGAAGATAGCGGAGGAACCCGGCAGAAGAACTGAAGAGACAGAGAAGAGGCCGGAAAGTGCAGAGAAGTCGGAAGAAGACCCCCGAAGTTGGAAGACCCCCGGACGACGAAGGAGAAATCCGGGCTCCTCAGCTAGTAAAAGAGTGGTAAAAGAGCAGAAGATAGCGGAGGAGCCCGTTGAGAAGACCCCCGAAGTCAGAAGAAGACCCCCGGAGCTGTCTAATAAACTACTTTAACCGCTTCAGCACCGCCCGCCGTCATATGACGTCCACAAGGTGGATCTCCCATCCTGGGTGGGCGTCATATGACGTCCTCGGATTCCCGGCCGCCTGGGGGGCGCGCGCCGGGCACCCGCGATTGCCCGTTAAAACAACGGGACCGGGCGGGACCGTGGAGCTGTGTGTGTAAACACACAGCTCCACGTCCTGTCAGCGGGGAGGAGACCGATCATGTGATCTCAGTACGGAGGATCACATGATCAGTCTCCTCCCCTTAAGTCCCCTCCCCCTACAGTTAGAATCACGTCTATTAGGGAACACATTAACCCCTCCAGCGCCCTCTAGTGTTAACCCCTTCCCTGCCAGTCACATTTACACAGTAATCATTGCAATTTTATAGCAACGATCGCTGTGTAAATGTGAATGGTTCCAAAAATGTGTCAAAAGTGTCCGAAGTGTCTGCCGCAATGTCGCAGTCACGAAAAAAAAATCGCAGATCGCCGCCATTACTAGTAAAAAAAAAAATTCAATAAATCTATCCCCTATTTTGTAGACGCTATAACTTTTGCGCAAACCGATCAATATACGCTTATTGCGATTTTTTTTACCAAAAATATGTAGAAGAATACGTATCGGCCTAAACTGAGGAAAAAAATAGTTTTTTTAAAAAAAAATGGGATATTTATTATAGCAAAAAGTAAAAAATATTGTGTTTTTTTTTTTCAAAATTGTCGCTCTTCTTTTGTTTATAGCGCAAAAAATTAAAACCGCAGGGGCGATCAAATACCACCAAAAGAAAGCTCTATTTGTGGGAAAAAAAAGGACGTCAATTTTGTTTGGGTGTAACGTCGCACGACCGCGCAATTGTTAGTTAAAGCGACGCAGTGCCGAATCGCAAAAAGTGCTCTGGTAAGGAAGGGTGTTTAAAAGCCCTGTATTGAAGTGGTTAAAAACCTGTGTAGTGTTTTTTTTTTTATTGACACTTGTTCCCCATACTCATTCACATGGGGTGGGGTGCTGGGATCTGGGGGCCCCCTTATTAAAGGGGGCTCCCGGATTCCGATAAGCCCCCTGCCCACAGACCCCGACAACCAAACGGCCAGGGTTGTCGGGACTCTTCCCTTGTCCCTCATCAACATGGAGACAAGGTGCTTTGGGGTGGGGGGCTGCAGGGCGCCCCCCTTCCCCAAAGCACCCACCCCCCATGTTAAGGGGCATGCGGCCTGGTACGGTTCAGGAGGAGGGGTGCTGCTCGCTCGTCCCCACCCCCTTTCCTGATCGGCCGGGCTGCGTGCTTGGATAAGGGTCTGGTATGAACTCAGGGGGGACCCCACGCCGTTTTTTTCGGTGTAGGGGTTACCCTTAAAACCCATACCAGGCCGATTGTGCGTACGCGGCATTAAGGTTACAGGTAGGGTTAGGATAACATGGAAGGTTGGAGTTAGAGTTACAGGTAGGATTAGTGTTGGGGTTACAGGAATGGTTAGTGATAGGGCTAAATGTAGGATTAGTGTTACAGGTAGGGTTAGTGTTAGGGTTACAGGTAGGATTAGGATAACATGGAAGGTTGGAGTTAGAGTTACAGGTAGGATTAGTGTTGGGGTTACAGAAATGGTTAGTGGTAGGGCTAAATGTAGGATTTGTGTTACAGGTAGGATTAGTAGGATTAGTGTTAGGGTTACAGGTAGGGTTAGGATAACATGGAAGGTTGGAGTTAGGGTTACAGGTGGGATTAGTGTTGGGTTACAGAAATGTTTACTGTTAGGGCTTGATGTAGGATTAGTGTTAAGGTTACGGGAATAGTTAGTGCTAGGGCTAAATGTAGGTTTAGTGTTAGGGTTACATATAGGATTAGGATAACATGGAGGGTTATTGTTAGGCTCAGAAGTAAGGTTAGTGTTAGGGTTATATGTAGGATTCGTGTTGGGGTTACAGGTAGGGTTAGGATTACATGGAGGGTTATATATAGGGTTATTCCCAACACAGAAAGTTAGTTTTAGTGTTTATATAGGTCTCGGGGTTACAGGTAAGATTAGTGTTACAGGAAAGATAAGGGTAGGATATAGTGTTAGGCTGCCTTCACCCCTGAGCGTAGCATCTTTGAGCTCTTTTCTGTTGTGTTTTTGTGCATTTGTATGCAGCGTTTCTGGGCTTTTTTTGCGTTTCTTTATTAGCCAATAGAGAAAACTATTATCTGTTGCATCATTTGTTGCTAGGTATTTCAGCTTTTTAACTTTTACACTAGCTTTTATTTCTTCTATTATTATTATTATTAATTTATTATAATGTTTTTTTTCGTTAGGGTAAGGGGTTTGAGTTCAGTTTAGGTTAGGGTTAGGATTAGGAGTTGGGATTAGGGTTATTTATTATTATTTTTTTATTTATTTTTATTTTATTTGATCGTATTTATTATTATTATTATTATTATACGAATAATAATAAATTAATAAATAAATGTAAAATAAATACATAAATAAAAATCATAAATAAAAAATAAATAAATTCAATAAATTAATACTAAGTAACATTAAATAAATAATTAACCCTTGACTTTAACCCTCACCCCTTAAAAAATAAAATAATAATAAATTAAGAAACAGCCATAACCCTAACACAAAAATAATAATAATAATAATAATTATTATTTATTATTATAATGTATTTTTTTGTTTGAGTTTGGGTGTTGTTATTTTATCATTATTAAAACTAATAATGTATTTAATATTTTTAAGGTTAATTATTATTTATTAATGTATCACTACATATTATTCATTTATTTTACTAATTTATGATACATTTTTAATTATTTGTGTATTTATTTTACATGTATTTATTCATATATTATTACTATTTTTTTTTTAATATGTTTCATTTTTCATTTGAGCTGAAAATCGAGCAAAAACACGCGGCAAAACGCTCAAAAACGTGCGAATGTCGCGTTTCTATTAATTTCTATAGGAATACCAACCCGCTAAAAATGCCCAAATCTGCCCGATTCGAGCAACAAAAAAAGACCCAGAACTTGTTTGAGCTTCAGGCTTTCCCCCCCTCCAGCGTTTTGGAGCTTCAGGCTTCAAGTTACAAACCGCTGTGGTCTGAATGGAGCCTTTAGGGTTAGTGATTTCAGAACAGAACCCTCCATACCCAACCCCAACCTCTGCTGGCTGTTGTTGAAATTGTATTATTTTGCTAAAGTGAGCTTTCTTTCTAAGATGTCTATTATATCTGATCATCTGATTTATACTTACCTGGAATAGCCAGTGAAGCCTTACACAGTATTTTAAAGAAAACCCACACTGTTATCAGACACAGAGAATACGATCGTTTCATACATCTGATGTGTATAAACTGGACTCTCAGAGAAGCTTCCATACAGATATTGACGTGGATGGACCGAGGTAGATCATTCATGATGGAAAACAAAGATAAAAAGGCGATAGTGAAGTACTGCTAATACTAAATCAAATGCGCAATCAAACAAAAGCCACTCACGAGACGGCTCTGTAAAACAGGCATCAGCAAGTTCCAGGTTCACCGCTGTATGGCGTGCGTTCAACGGATAGCGGAAGTTGCATCACTGGTTAGTGAAACCGGAAATATGTTGACGCGTTTCGCCCCTCCTCCAGGGTGTCATCAAGGACATCATTTCTGGTTTCGGGGGGGTATATTCTATATACAAATTAGCAGTCACCTCCTCTCCAATTAGCCAATAGTTGACAAAAAAGACCATCTGGTGTAATCAAACACCAACTTCCTTTTGATAACATCACTTCCTCTTATTGCCAAGCGATAACAAAAAAAAGCTTTATTGCCAAATACAAATACTTTAAAAGCAACGTACAGAAATGCATTGTTTTAAAATTCATGAAAAGGAAAATAATGTATGGTTCATTAATTCTACATGAGTTCATTGTTTACATAAAAAGGGTAAATAATAAATAAAAAAATATATACAGGGGGTCTCCGACTTACGAAAACGCCCGACCTACGAACATCTCCTACTTACGAACCGGGCGCTGCGGGGGGACCCTCCGCCATTTTCCGCGGACCTTCGGCTGTTCTGCGCATGTGCGGCCGACTTACAAACTTTTTCGATTTAAGAACAGGAGGACAGTCCCTAACTAGTTCGTAACTCGGGGACCCCCTGTATATTTTTTTATTTAATTTTATTTTTTACTTACATTTTTTTTTCATTTATTTTTTTTTTTTTATTTATTTATTTTTTTACCTTTTCTATGTAAACAATGAACTCCTATAGAATTAATAATGAACCATATAACTTACTGATGCCTGTTTTACAGAGTCGTCTCGTGAGTGGCGTTTGTTTTATTGCGCATTTGATTTAGTGTTAGCAGTACTTCACTATCACCGTACCTGTACGTCCCCTTTAATTGGCAGGGCTAGCGCGCGCATGCCCCGTTGCGGACTCAATGTCTGCCGGTCTCCCGGCGATCATGTCATGGAGCTGCAGAACGGGGAGATGCTTATGTAAACAAGGCATTTCCCCGTTCTGCCTTGTGACATGACAGAAATCACTGCTCTCCGTCATCGGGAGCAGTGATCGCTGTCATGTCAGTGGTAGCCCATCCCCCCCCATAGTTAGAATCACTCCCTAGGGACACACTTAACCCCTTGATCACCCCCTAGTGTTCCCTGCCAGTGTCATTTACAAAGTAATCAGAGCATTTTTATAGCACTGATCTCTGTATAAATGACACTGGTCCCAAAATAGTGTCAAAAGTGTCTGATGTATCCGCCATAATGTCACGATAAAAATCGCAGATCGCCTCCATTACTAATAAAAAAAACTGAATAACAAAAATGCCATAAAACTATCTCCTATTTTGTAGACGCTATACATTTTGCGCAAACCAATCAATATACGCTTATTGTGACATTTTTTTTACCAAAAATATGCAGAAGAATTTATATCGGCCTAAACTGAGGAAAATAAATTTTTTATATATTTTTGGGGGATATTTTTATAGCAAAAAGTAAAAAATAATGCTTTTTTTTTTTAAATTGTCACTCTTTTTTTGTTTATAGCGCAAAAAATAAAAACCGCAGAGATGATCAAATTCCACCAAAAGGAAGCTCCATTTGTGAAAAAAAAAAAAAAAGACGTAAATTTTGTTTGGATGTAACGACACACGACCGTGCAATTGTCAGTTAAAGCGACGCAGTGCCGAATCGCAAAAAGTGCTCTGGTCAGGAAGGGGGTAAAATCTTCCGGGGCTGAAGCGGTTTTAACAACCATTGACAGTGGGAAGCTGTTATGAATAATAGCGGAAGTACTACCTTTATTGTACATGATGATCGGTTCAGACCAAACCTTAAAGATGAGTTTCCATTTGAAAAAAAAAAACGGAAAAGTCAGCAGCTACAAATACTGCAGCTGCTGACTTTTAATAATCGGACACTTACCTGTTCCAGGGTCCAGCAATGCGGGGGATTGAAGCTCCACTCGTTTCCCCCTTCGCTCTGCGTCGCCGGCTTTGCAACTGTGGGCACCCTGCTGTGGCCTCACAGCCGGGCACCCACTGCGCATGCGCGAACGTAGTCATCTGGGACCTGTCACGTGCCCCAGATGACTGACAGGAGGAAGGGAGCCCTTCCTGCGCCGAGGGGAAGTGATGTCACTAGCCCGGGCACTGAAGGAGGCAGACTACGAGGGACCCCCCTAGCAACAGGCATTTAGAGGTGAGTTAAAAAATAAATCAATTTCCAAATGTTTTTATTTTTAATTTTTTTAGGAATTTTAATCATTTTTTTTTTTTGGGGGGAAACACAACTTTAAGCTCAAAACTACTTTGAATGGTTGGTCCTTTTTACTTAGCAGACCAGGGGCAAAGGTTATGCATTTCATTATGGGTTGTTGCTTGTTTCTGGTGGTGAACCTGCAAATCTGCAGCCAGAAGATTTGCAAAGCCAGCAGGCTCTGGGGATCGGCCTCAAGCCCATAGCAGAGGCAAATTCGAACCCCGACCCTAAATAGAAGCAGCAGACCGATGAGCTCATCTCTCTGCCATTCTGCTCTCTCCTCCTATCAGCATACTTCTTGTTAGAACCTGTGCACTATAGTACAACTGATCAGCTCCTTGTACTGCCCCTCCCACATCGAGTCTGAGTTCTGCTGTACAGGGTAAGCAAGAGACCCCAGTTAAATTCAGGTACTAACACTACTTTCAAATTTAAAAAAATATATATTTAATGATGTATAAAGGAATACAACGTTGCAAAAATACAGTATGTTAGACATGTGCACTGCCCAAAAATTCGTTCATTTTCATTTTCGTCTCATTCGTTTTTTATTTTTTTTGTTTTTCGGGTCATTCGTTATGATCGCAATTAGTAAATTTGTTCATTCGTAAATTCATACATTCGTACATGCGTACATTCGTAAATTTCTTAAATTTGTTCATTCGTACATTCGTAAATTAGAAAATTTGTATATTCGTAAATTCATACATTCATAAATTAGAAAATTCGGAAATTTGGAGGTCGAAAATCCGAAAACCCAAAAATTATAATTATAATGAAATAGTAACTAACTATTAAATTATAGGTATTGTAATTTCCTTTCAAATTTGGCTGTTAGTGAACACAAATTTTTCTGAAATTACGAATTATCCGAAATAACGAATGCCGCATCTAAACAAAATGGAACGGAACAAATTAATAATAAATAATAATAATACAATTTTTTTAGTATTATTATTGTTATTTATTATTATTAATTCATTAGGTTCCATTTGTTTGGATACGGCATTCGTTATTTCGGGTAATTTGTAACTTAAGATAAATTTGTATATGTGACGTTCACTAATAGCCCAATTTAAAAAGGAAATTACAATACCTATAATTTAATAGTTAGTAATAGTTAAGTTATTATTAGTTAATTATAAATTCAGATTTCCGAATTTATGAATGTACGAATGTGCGAATATACGAATTTACGAATGTGAAAATGTACGAATTTACAAATGTGCAAATGTACGAATTTACGAATGTGCGAATGTACGAATTTACGAATGTACGAATTTACAAATTTTCGAATTTACGAATATTCGGAAAAATTTGTTAAACAGATTTTCGTTAATTCGGATATTTTCGAATTAACGAATTTGTCGAAATTCGTTAAAAAACAAATTGCACATATCTACAGTATGCGTCTTTTGTATCTGCCTGTAGATCAGCCCTAGAGTAAGGAACTCTTTACTGAGGCTAAAGGAACATATTATCACAAAATCAATGGCAGGAAATGGAGTGTTTATTTTTAAACTTCTCATCATAGTGAGTATACAGTTCTGTTGCAGTAGAAAGTCTTCCAGTCATCTTGGAAACAAATCGGCAACGCAATGGGATCTTCAAAGAAGCATTAGGAGAAGGAAAAGGAAGGAGATCGAGATGGCGCCTTTGCTGCAGTTAGTGGAGAAGATCGCCACAGGGAACACAAGAAGCACAAACATAAGGAACGTGAGCGCGAGAGACGAAAGAGATCCCAGGAGAGAGAAAGACCTAGGGATAGGGATGAAAGGTCCCGGTCTTCCAAGGATACAGACTCTCAAAAAATAAAAAGGGAAAAGGTGGGCTTTACTTTTGAGCTGAGTGGCTCTAAATCTGCAGGTGGAGATTCGTCATTAAGCATTGAATTGACAAATAAACTTTGTGCTAAACTTGGTTTAAAACCCCTGGAAGTTAATACTGCCAAAACAGAAAGTGGCACTAAAGAAGACCCGGTTGCAGCTGCTGTCATTAACCCACTAGCTCTAAAACCAGGGCCGTTTTTAAGGCAGGGCAAAAGGGGCAGCTGCCCTGGGCCCTGTCATTGTTGTGGGGCCCAAAGCAGCTGCCTCATACTTGCCAACTATCCTGGTTTAAATTCCCTCATCCCTTGAGGTTTTAGTCCCGTGTTGTGTCCCAATATCTCCGTGTGAAGTGCTGCTACTAATGCTGCCCAGCTCTGTCTGTTTGTTGTGTACAGATGACTCAACTGCAGACACTGTGTTTACATGTAAATTACCGGGATTTATATGTAAATAGCGGCAGCATTCATATGTAAATAGTGGCAGCCGGTGGCATTGATATGTATATCATGCCCCCCTGAGGTCATATCCACAGTAATCTCTAGAAGCCAATCAACAAGCAGAAATCATGTGCTGTAACCTCTAGCAACTAATCAGTGAGCCGTAATGTGTGCTGTAACCTCTAGCAACCAGTCAGTGAGCGGTAATGATACACTGTAACCTCTGGCAACCAGTCAGTGAGCGGTAATGATACACTGTAACCTCTGGCAACCAATCAGTGAGCGGTAATGATACACTGTAACCTCTGGCAACCAATCACAATAGCTGCCTGATCTGATTCAGTAAACTGATTTTGAGTCTAGCTGCTATTTATTGTATGTCTCAGAGCAGGTGGAGAGTGAAACTGCATGGGGGGGGGGGCCCCAATAAAAGTTTTGCCCAGGGGCCAATCAATATTAAAGGCGGCCCTGTCTAAAACAACAGCAGGAACTCAGAGAGAAGTTAGCAGCTGCTAAAGAAAAAGAGAATGCTGAACCAGAAATTGGGTAAAATAAAATCCTTGGGAGAGGATGAACTATGGTTAGATGATACAGCTGCTTGGATTGAGAGAAGCCGGAAGCTTCAAGCAGAAAAAAAGAAAGCGGAGAAGAGGGAAAAACTCCTAGCGGAAATGGATGAAGAGTTCGGTGTGTCTAATCACGTGGAGAAGGAGTTTGGGCAAACAAAGACCTATACCTCTACAGTAGACATGTGCAATTCGTTTCGTTTTAATTAGTTTTCCCCTTAAAATTTGTTATATTCGTTCATTCGTTATCGTACGAATGAACGAACGATTCGCTAACATTTTTAACGAATAACGAATTATCGAATCGAACGAATATGAAAAACAACGAAAATCCGAAATAACCAAATTAGAAACAACGAAACTTCGAAAGAAGAAAATCCGCAAAACGAAAACAGGAACAACGAAAATCAAAATGAACGAAAAAAAATTGTACATTCGTAACTTTTTTTTTTTTTTGTTGAATTGGTAATTTTCCGTGTCTCTTACAATGGCGCTGCTTAACGTGCTTCGAATGGATTGAACGAAAAAATTCGTACATTCGTAACTTTTTTTTTCGATTCGTAATTTTCCTTGTCTCTTACGATGGCGCTGCTTAACGTGCTTCGAATGGATTGAACGAAAAAATTCGTACATTCGTAACTTTTTTTTTAGATTCGTAATTTTCCTTGTCTCTTACAATGGCGCTGCTTAACGTGCTTCGAATGGATTGAACAAAAAAATTCGTACATTTGTAACTTTTTTTTTCGATTCGTCATTTTCCGTGTCTCTTACAATGTAATAATAGCATACACATTACATAAAATTATGAATTATCCCCCGATTACGAATCTACGAAAACAATGTTACGAAAGTACGAATAAATCAATCTTACGAAAGTACGAATGTAACTACGTCTACGAAAATACGAATGCGTCCGCATTTCAAATAAACGAAAATTAAACTAACGGAAAAACGAATCAACGAAAAAATAACTCTTACAAAAATACGAATCGTTACGAATACGAACACCGACGACTTACGAAATTACGAATCGTTACGAATCAACGGAAACGAAAATAAACGAATTTTTCTATTGTGCACATGTCTACTCTACAGATTTGCAGGGACTGACTGTTGAGCATAATATGGACGCCTTTACGAAGGGAAAAACTGTAATTTTAACACTCCAGGACAAAGGTGCTCTTGATAAAGATGACTCTGATGATTTGGTTAAAGTGGATGTAAACCATTTTTGATGTCATAATGTAGAGAATAAGATTTCCTTTCATTTGAGCCCAGTCTTGCCACACAGATTTACTCCAGCCCTGAGAAATCCTCTTTTATTGTTCAGTTAGAAAGATCTTGACAAAGTGCTGAAAACTTTGTCAAAAACGCCCCCTTGCTGTGAGTGACGGGTGATTTACATATCTCATGCACATGTTCAAACCACACACGTGTGTCACCGCGATCGTTAGAGCCACAGCAATAATTGCAGCCCTAGACCTCCTCTGTGACTAAAAACTGGTAACCTGTAGACATTTTTAAAGTGGAAGTAAACCCCCCTATCGTTTTCAGCCAAGGAAGCCGCCATCTTTGCCTCTGTTTAATCTTCAACTGCCACAGTGCTGCACATGTGATCCGTTATGACACCAGCCATTGGATGGTTTGACTGTTTGGTTGAGAGCACAGCCAATGTGCAGTTAGCATTCACGGCATGCCTTTTTTTTTTTTTAGACTGTTAAATCGATGGGTTTACTTCCGCCTTAAACGTCACCTATGGAGATTTTTAAGTGCCAAAGTTTGTCGCCATTCCACGAGCGGGCGCAATTTTGAAGCGTGACATGTTGGGTATCAATTTACTCGGCGTAACATTATCTTTCACAATATAGAAAAAAAATTGAGCTAACTTTACTTGTTGTATTTTATTATTCAAAAAAAACATTTTCCCAAAAGAATTGCGCTTGTAAGACCGCTGCCCAAATACGGTGTGACATAAAGTATTGCAATAACTGCCATTTTATTCTCTAGGATGTCTGGAAAATATATATATAATGTTTGCGGGTTGTAAAAAAATTTTTAGCAAAAAGAAACCGATTTTAACCACTTGCTTACTGTGCACTTAAACACCCTTCCTGCCCAGACCAATTTTCAGCTTTCATCGCTCTCGCACTTTCAGTGACAATTGCGCGGTCATGCAATGCTGTAACCAAATGAATTTTTTATCATTTTGTTCGCACAAAGAGAGCTTTAGTTTGGTGGTATTTATTCGCGACTCGGTTTTTTATTTTTTGCGATATAAGCGAAAATATAGCGGAAATTTTGAAAAAAAACAATATTTTCTCCTTTCTTTTTTAAAAGAAATCCAATAAAATCAAATTTTGTCATAAATTTAAGCCAAAATGTATTCTGCTACATGTTTTTTGTAAAAAAAATTCCGTTAAGTGTATAATAATTGGTTCGCGTGATCACGGACATATGTACGCGAATGATCATGTACAGATGTGTGCAGGTGATCACGGACATATGTGTGCAGATAATCATTGGCACATGTTATTTTACTGGGACATATGTGAGGGACATGTGTTTTTATTATTTGGGGACATGTGTTTTTATTATTTGGGGACATGTGTTTTTATTATTTGGGGACATGTGTGTTTTGGGGACATGAAAAAAAAAACAGCTAATACTCACTGATCACCAGCCGGCTGCAGCGATCCGCTCTCCTCTCCTCGCCGACGACTTCCGTGTGAGGAGAGGAGAAGCCGATTGCCTAGCAACCGGCTGTTTGTTTACATCACATGACGGCTGTGATTCGACACGGCCGTCATGTGATCAGGAGGGCCAATCACCGAGCCCTGCTGCCGATCCGAGATGCGCCGTGTCCGGGTGACACGGCCGCATCGGGATCGCGCCGCTGCGCGGGCACGCGCGCGCGCGGGCACGCGCGCGCGGGCACGCGCGCGCGATCCCTCTACTTCTGAAGGACGTTCCAGAACGTCCATTCAGAAGTAGACGGCTCCCACCCGGCCGTATATGTACATTGGCCGGGTGGGAAGTGGTTAACTTGTAAACAACAAATCTCAAAAAGAGGCTCGGCCCTTAAGTGGTTAAAGCATGAAGTTAGGTATCTATTACTCAGCGCAACATCAGCATTTATATCTTACCAAAAAAATGGGTATTCTATTGTGTTTGTGTGCGCTAAAAGTCATTAAAGTGTATTTTGTTTAAAAAAATGTGCATTTAAAAAAAACCTGTGAAAATACTGTGTCACATAGAAAAATGCAGCACTCACAATTTTATTCTCTAGGGCCTCTGCTTAAAAAAAACATATATACTGTTTTGTGGTTTTGTAATTTTCTAGCAAAAACAATTGTGCACTTTACATGTAGAGAGAAGTGTCAGAATAGGCCTTGGAAGCAGGTGATTAAAACTCAATCTTTATTAAAAACCAAAATAAATACACTCAAGTGAAACCATGCACTTTAAACTGTGCACATGGATATATGGCTTGTAGGCATACAGTGTTCTGCCCCTTTAAGAAACACCAGGAAACCAGCATCACCTTCTAACCTTGCATTTCAGCATCACTTCCTGGTTTAGAGTGATAATATCACTGACTCCGCCCCTGACATGTTTTGTCACTATTTATGTGACTTCCTCGTCTCCTTGAGGCAATTGGGCAATTATAAATGATTTTCAACATTTTTTACAAATAAATATGTGAAAAGTGTGGGGGGTACATTTGTATGGCGCCCTCCTGAGTCAATACTTTGTAGAACCTCCTTTCACTGCAATTACAGCTACAAGTCTTTTTGGGGATGTCTCAATAGTAGGTGGTGCAAGCCTCACCATCCAAGTGGACATAGGGCTGCGCTTCGCTCGCCACGCTTCGGGCACGGCCTCGCTTCGCTCGGCTCTTTTTTATTCTCACTCTATGTCCACTTGGATGGTGGGGCTTGAACCTGGACTCACGGCGCAGGTGCCGTTCATCTTCGGATATTTTCGGAATCTGGTTGTCATCCGAACTGCGCATGCGCAGTACACAGCGGACAGTATCCGACGGGGGACACTATCCGACAGGACACCGGCATATTACGTGTTGCGCTTATTCGTGCCCCGGTTCATACACTCAATAAAAAATTTATGGCGCACCGATTAAGGTCTGAACCGGCGCAGCGCATTCATCTTAGTAAAGGACCCCCTATGTATTGTTTCATTGTGATCACTATTTCATCCATATGTTGATCAAAAGGTCTGATCTTTGATCTGTTAGTTATGTGATAAGATGAGGCACTGAGTACTGCTTAGTTCTTGGTTGCAAGCGATGTTGCAGGACAGACTCAGCTGCCCGGGACTCTCCCTCCTCATTTGGCTGAGACAGCAGTGGAGCGCCATTGGCTCCCGCTGCTGTCAATCAAAGTCAGTGAGCCAATGAGGAGGGGGGGTGGGGCTTAGCCACGGCTTCGTATCTGAATGGACACAAGGAGCCGTGGCTCGGCTCGGGTGCCCCTATAGCAAGCTGCACTCGTCAGTAGGGAGGGGCCAGGAGAGCGGAAGAGGGACCCGAGAAGAGGAGGATCCGGGCTGCTCTATGCAAAACCAACTGCACAGAGAAGGTAAGTGTAACATTTTTGTTATTTTTAAGCAAAAAAAAAAAAAAACGAGACTTTAGTATCACTTTCACTGTAATCTGCCCTAATTAACTCCTTCTTCTCCATCTCCCCTTGGCCCACTGGCTATTAGACATGTGCAATTCGTTTCGTTTTTTTTTTTCGTTTTTCTTCGTTATATTCGTTCATTCGTTATCGTATGAATGAACGAACGATTCGCTAAAAATTTTAACGAATAACGAATCATTCGAGTCGAACGAATACGGAAAACAAGGAAAATCGGAAATAACCAAATTAGAAACAACGAAAGTACGAAAGAAGAAAATCCGAAAAATGAAAACAGGAACAACGAAAATCAAAATGAACGAAAAAATTTGTACATTCGTAACTTTTTTTTTTCTGTTGAATTGGTAATTTTTTTTCCGTGTCCCTTACAATGGCGCTGCTTAACATGCCTCGAATGGATTGAACGAAAAAATTCGTACATTCGTAAAAAAAAAAAATTTTCGATTCGTAATTTTCCTTGTCTCTTACAATGCTGCTGCTTAACGTGCTTCGAATGGATTGAACGAAAAAATTCGTAACTTTTTTTCGATTCGTAATTTTCCGTGTCTCTTACAATGTAATAATAGCATACACATTACATAAAATTATGAATTATGCTCCGATTACGAATCTACGAAAACAATGTTACGAAAGTACGAATAAATCAATCTAACGAAAGTACGAATGTAACTAAATCTACGAAAATACGAATGCGTCCGAATTTCGAATAAACGAAAATTAAACTAACGGAAAAACGAATCAACGAAAAAATAACTCTTACGAAAAAAAGAATCGTTACGAATACGAACACCGACGACTTACGAATTTACGAATCGTTACGAATCAACGGAAACGAAAGAAACGAAACGAAAATAAACAACATTTATTATACCTTTTATATATATATTTTTTTTAACTTCATTCTTTTTGTTTATTTACTTCAGTGTCGCGTAAAAAAATGTGCAAAATTATTTAAAAAAAAATGAATTTTTTTAAATTTGCAAATAACTTTGCCAGGTTTATACCAGAATCGCCATGTTAGCGACATTTTAAATGGGGCAAATTCTAGACTAAAATGCCAATAAGAGGAATCAGCACAAGAAAAAGTCAGACGTGATCGGCAGAGATACCCGAAGTGGTGTTTTTCTAAGAATTGTCGTCTGATCTTTTGAAATATCAGATTTTTCTATTTCACCACAAAAAAGTTAACTTTCTATTTATGATAAAATCACTTAAAAAAAAAAAAGTTAAAATAGAAAAAAAAAAGTTCTTTTTTTTTGTCTTTTAATAGGGTGACATAGGGAATTAAATCATTTTTGCAAGACAATGCTGCAAAAAGAAAGTTTGTCCCCCCTAAAAAAAACAATGTATGTATTACTTTATTTTGAGTAATGATAGTTATCGCCAAATAAACAGGTTCATAGTGGAAATATAAAAATCGTGTGCTCAATCACTCCTATAGGTGTGAGCCAAGCCTAAAATAGATATTATTTTTGGAGTAGATATATTTGGTTCTTTAGGGATGCCACCTGTTTCATTGAATACTTCTGCAAGCATATGTACCCTGTTTCCCCGAAAATAAGACCTAGCGTGATTGTCGGTGTTGGCTGCAATATAAGCCCTACCCCCCAAATAAGCCCTAGTCAAAGTCCTTGTAGGTCTTGTTTTCAGGGTAGGGCTTATTTTCGGGGAAACAGGGTAGGGCTTATTTGGTGGGTAGGGCTTATATTGCAGCCATCACCGACAATCACGCTAGGTCTTATTTTAGGGGAAACAGGGTAAGAAGACTTCATTATAGCAGGTGGCATTGTCAAAATTGCTAATTGGTTGCCCACGTAGTGTCACAATTTCCCACTTTATGCACATGTATTTGTTCTTTTGTCGCCCATATATGTCATATATAATATAATATATATATATATATATATATATATATATATATATATATATATATATATATATATGATATATAAATATGTCATGATTGCCCACATAATCTAATAATTTCAAATTTTTTGGCTTCTTTTTTCTAGTTGCCCATGTCTTGCCCACCTATTGTAACAATTGCCCCTTTGCTGCCCATGTAATGTAACAGTTGACCACTTTTCCCCTGGTACTAAACCAATGGCTTTTTTTGCCTGCACATTTTTTCTGTATGGGAAAAGTTTTTTTTTTTTTATTATTAATATATTAGTTAAAGTGCCTTGAAAAAGTATTCATACCCCTTGAAATTTTCCACATTTTATCATGTTCCAACCAAAAACATAAACTTACTTTATTGGGATTTTATGAAGATTTGTGAAGTGGAAGGGAAGCGATAAATGGTTTTCAATTTTTTTTTTTACAAATAAATATGTGAAAAGTGTGGGGGGTACATTTGTATTCAGCTCCCTTTACTCTGATACCCCCAACTAAAATCTAGTGGAATCAATTGCCTTCAGAAGTCACCCAATTAGTAAATAGAGTCCACCTGTGTGTAATTTAATCTCAGTATAAATACAGCTGTTCTGTGAACCCCTCAGAGGTTTGTTAGAGAACCTTAGTGAACAAACATCATGAATGCCAAGGAACACACCAGACAGGTCAGGGATAAAGTTGTGGAGAAGTATAAAGCAGGGTTAGGTTATAAAAAAATACCCCAAGCTTTGAACATCTCACGGAGCTCTGTTCAATCCATCATCAGAAAATGGAAAGAGTATGGCACAACTGCAAACCTACCAAGACATGGCCGTCCACCTAAACTGACCGGCCGGGCAAGGAGAACATTTATCAGAGAAGAGCCAAGAGGCCCATGGGAACTCTGGGGGAGCTGCAGAGATCCACAGCTCAGGTGGGAGAATCTGTCCACAGGACAACTATTAGTCGTGTTCTCCACAAATTTGATCTTTATGGAAGAGTGACAAGAAGAAAGACATTGGTGAAAGGAAGCCATAAGAAGTCCTGTTTGCAGTTTTTGAGAAGCCATGTGGAGGAGGGGAGCAAACATGTGGAAGAAGGTGATCTAGTCAGACTTTTTGGCCTAAAAGCAAAACACTATGTGTGGCGGAAAACTAACACTGCACATCACCCTGAACACACCACACCCACCCTGATACATGGTGATGGCAGCATCATGTTGTGGGGATGCTTTTCTTCAGCAAGGACAGGGAAGCTGGTCAGAGTTGATGGGAAGATGGATGGAGCCAAATACAGGACAATCTTAGAAGAAAACCTGTAATGCCGCGTACACACGGTCGGATATTCCGATGGAAAAAGTCCGATCGGATAATGTTGTCGGAAAATCCGATCGTGTGTGGGCTATAGCAGGCTTTTTCTGTCGGAAAAAATTTGAGAGCAGGATCTAAAGTTTTCCGACAACAAAATCCGATCTGACTTTTTCCGATCGTGTGTACAGAATTCCGACGCACAAAGTGCCACGCATGCTCAGAAGAAATTTGGAGACGAAAGCTATTGGCTACTGGCCTCTACGTAGTCCCGTCTTACGTTTTATACGTCACCTCGTTCGGAACGATCAGATTTTCCGACAACTTTGTCCAACCGTGTGTGTGCAACACAAGTTTCGGACAAAATGCGTCGGAAAAAATCCAGGAAGCAGCGCCATCTAAGTATAGGTAAATGGGATCATCCGCTCTGTCCCGGGATAAGTGCTAGTGTGTCTTCACCGCCGAGTCTCCTGGAAGCGCAGGGAGCCACCAACGTGGGCGGATCAGAAGCAGCTCCTGCAGCTGAAGACACACCAGCACTTCTCTCGAAACAGAGCAGATGATCACATTTACACACATGCTGTTTTAATCGCTCTTTTGTGAGTGCAGTTCTTATGCTTTTAGTAAAATTGTCGAATGCTACACTTAGATGGTGCTGCTTCCTGTCTTCCCTGTATATACCACATGATGGCAGCAGAGAGATGTGTTTCTACCCAGAGATTCTGATACACTTCTCATTCATTGCCCATTTCTTCTCTGGATGTTGTCACAATTGCTCATATGTTGCCCTCATATTGTCACGATTGCCCACTCGTTATATCATTTATGTCACAATTGTTAGTTTTTTTGCACACACATGGGAAGATTTACTAAAACTGGAGCACTCAGATTTGGTGCAGCTGTGTATGATAGCCAATTATCTTCTAGTTACAGCTTGTTCAATAAAGCTTTGAAAATAAAACCTGGAAGCTGATTGGTTTCTATGCAGAGGTGCACCAGATTTTAAACGCTCACTTTTTAGAAAATCTTCCCCAAATTGTCACAATTGCCCATCTCTTTCCTGTATAATGTAGCATCTTCCTCTCTTGGCTGCACATTTCCACAAGGGCTTGTTTCTTGCCCACATATTGTAATAAATGCCCATTTGTTCCTTGTGTAATGTAACGATTGCCCGTTTTTGTCCTGGTATTATCACATTTGTTCCTTTTGTGTCCACATATTTTAATGATTGACATTTTGTTGCTTGTGCATTCTCACAATTCTCCATTTGTTGCTTGTGTATTGTCAGGATTGTCAGTTTTAGGCCAATGTAAGTCAGCCCTGTTTCTTTAGAGACCCAAATTATTATAGTTTACCCCCTTGAAAGCTTTTGGACTTTTTTGACTTTTTTTTTTACTTTTTTTTGACTAATTCAAAGCTTTACTTTGTTCTGTATTGGAGATATTTTTAGCATTGTTATATTAGTCATCTACCACATGGTGGCAGCAGGGAGATGTGCCTCTACCCAGCCATCCTGATACACTTCTGATGTATTACCACATGATGGCAGCAGGGAGATATATTTCTACCCAGCGATTCTGATACAGTTCTCATACATTGCCCATTTCTTTCCCTGGGTATTGTCAAAATTGCTGGTATGCTGCCCAGATATTGTCACAATTGTTAGTTCATTCCTCATTTATTTTAACGATTGTCCAGCTCTTGCCCACATAATGTAACAATTTCACATTTTTTGGATGCACTTTTCCACAATTGCCCGTTTCTTGCCCACTTATTTTAATAGTTGCCCATTTCTTGGCTGTGTAATGCATTTATAGCCCACTTTTTGCCCCTGTATTATAACAATTGCTTCTTTTTTTGCCCACGTGTTGTAATTATTACCCTTTTCTTGCCCCTGTATTCTCACAATTCCTCATTTGTTTCCTGTTTATTGTAATAATTACAATACAATAATTACCAATGTAAGCCAGTCCTATTTGTTTAGAGGAGTGGTCTCCAAACAGCGGCCCGGGGGTTGGATGTGGCCCTTTGCTTGCTTTTATCTGGGCTTTGTGCCATTATTCTTCTCACTGTCAGCAACAGTGGGGCACGATTCCTCTCACTGACACCAAAGACTGGATATTATTCCTCCCACTGACACCAAAGATGGGGCATTATTCCTTCCATTGACACCAATGATGGGGCACTATTCCTCCACTGACACCAATAATGGGACACTATTCCTCCCACTGACACCAATGATGGGGCACTATTCCTCCCACTGACACCAATGATGGGACACTATTCCTCCAACTGACACCAATGATGGGACACTATTCCTCCCACTGACACCAATGATGGGGCACTATTCCTCCCACTGACACCAATGATGGGGCACTATTCCTCCCACTGATACCAATGATGTGGCACTATTGCTCCCACTGATACCAATGATGGGACACTATTCCTCCCACTGCCACCAATGATTGGGCACTATTCCTCCCACTGACACCAATGATGGGGCACTATTCCCCCCACTGACACCAATGATGGGGCACTATTCCCCCCACTGATACCAATGATGTGGCACTATTGCTTTCACTGATACCAATGATTGGGCACCATTCCTCCCACTGACACCAATGATGGGGCACTGTTCCTCCCAATGACACCAATGATGGTATACTTTTCCTCCCACTGACACCAAAGACTGGATATTATTCCTCCCACTGACACCAAAGATGGGGCATTATTCCTTCCATTGACACCAATGATGGGGCACTATTCCTCCACTGACACCAATAATGGGACACTATTCCTCCCACTGACACCAATGATGGGGCACTATTCCTCCCACTGACACCAATGATGGGTCACTATTCCTCCAACTGACACCAATGATGGGACACTATTCCTCCCACTGACACCAATGATGGGGCACTATTCCTCCCACTGACACCAATGATGGGGCACTATTCCTCCCACTGATACCAATGATGTGGCACTATTGCTCCCACTGATACCAATGATGGGACACTATTCCTCCCACTGCCACCAATGATTGGGCACTATTCCTCCCACTGACACCAATGATGGGGCACTATTCCCCCCACTGACACCAATGATGGGGCACTATTCCCCCCACTGATACCAATGATGTGGCACTATTGCTTTCACTGATACCAATGATTGGGCACCATTCCTCCCACTGACACCAATGATGGGGCACTGTTCCTCCCAATGACACCAATGATGGTATACTTTTCCTCCCACTGACACCAATGATGGGGCACTATTCCTTCAACTGACACTAAAGATGGGGCACTATCCCTCCCACTGACACCAATGATGGGCCACTATTCCTCCCACTGTCACCAAAGAGAGGGCACTCTTTACTCCAAGGACAGTTTACTGTCCTTCAGGCCCTCCCGAAGTCTAAAGGACAGTGAACTGTCCCTTTGTTTAAAAAGTTTGGAGACCCCTGGTTTAGAGGACCAGATTAATATAATTTACTCCCCTTCAAGATTTTGGATGTGTGATGATGTAAATATTGTAAGTTTTGAGGCGATAAATCATAACTTTACATTGGCCTATGTTGGAAAAGGTTTTAGCCTTGTTATATTAGTCATGTACCACACGATGGCAGCAGAGAGATGTTTTACTACCCAGCTATTCTAATACACTGCATATTCCCTGTATATACTGCACTCTCAGTAGAAGGGCCATTGACCTGAAATCCTCTACCCAGAGACTATGAGAACTACAAACACTGTATTATAGTTATTGTGGTCCTGGGACTTCGTCTACATAAATCTGTCTATGGAGGATAGAAATACAGCAGCTGCAAGTTTCAGATCTGTCATCCTTTTCGCTGATTTACTACCTAATGGTGTCTATCCAACACCTGAAGCGGTCTATTTATAAAAGTCACCCACATTTGAACAGGCTGGATTAACTGTCTTGGCACTTTCTGTAATAGGTCCATTCCTATGATCACCAGCTCCACCTAGTGGCCAAAACCCAGTGTATTTTCTGCTAGAGGTATTTCAGAAAACTATACCATATTTTGGCCACTAGATGGAGCTGATGATCATAGAAATTAATCAATTACAGGAAATACGCGGATACTTCGTCCAGCCACACACACGCTTCAATGCAACACAGCTTATGGAGAGAAAATGCATGGCAATGCTCAAACAAAAAATGCATGCCTGGGTGTGAGTTGGCCCCAATACAAACCTAATTTCCAAAAAGTTGGGACGCTGTGTGAAATCTACATAAAAACAGA
The DNA here is from genome assembly GCA_028564925.1 of Lithobates sylvaticus. Lineage (NCBI taxonomy): Eukaryota > Metazoa > Chordata > Amphibia > Anura > Ranidae > Lithobates > Lithobates sylvaticus. The sequence goes on from CM053027.1 coordinate 27,385,855, forward strand.
ATGCAATGATTTGCAATCTCGTAAATATTTTATTCACAATAGAATATAGAAAGTGTATCAAATGTTTAAACTGAGAAAATGTACATATTTCATGCAGGACAACCGTATATTGCATCTATGACAACAGCATGACTTTGTGGTAGAAGAGTTCGGGGTGCTGAACTGGCCTGCCTGCAGTCCAGACCTTTCACCAATTGAAAATATTTGCTGCATGTTGAAATGAAAAGATACGACAACGAAGACCCAGGACTGTTGAGCAGTTAGAATCCTATATCCTCTCCCAAAACTCCAGCAATTGGTCTCTTCAGTTCACAGACATTTACAGAGTGTTGATAAAAGAAGAGAGGGTACCCAACCATGGTAACACATGACTCTGTCCCAACTTATTTGGAATTGAGGTAGTACTTTTTTTTTTTAGGAATTTGGGTAGTACTTTTATTTTTTAGAATTGTGGTCATACTTTTTTTATTATTTTTTGGAATTGGGGTAGTACTTTTTTTTTTTGGAATTGGGGTAGTACTTTTTTTTTTTGGAATTGAGGTAGTACTTTGCCAGCTTTTTGTTGCCCTCTCCCAACTTTTTTGAGACATGTTGCTGCCATGAATTTCAAAATGATCTTATTTTTTTCTTAACCACTTGTGGTGACGTACCCGTACATTGCGGGACTTTAAGTGGTTACAGCTGTTGCATCATCCCGGGAATTGTTTTTTTTTCAGCCGGCCTTGCACTTGCTAAATAGCCTCTGGATTGCTTTTTACAAGCGGTGAGAGGGGTTCCCCCCCTCCTGTCGCCTTTCCAGGCTCCCCCATCCTACCAGAGAACCTGGGACTGCAGCCAGCAGTTCTGCTGGCTAACCATAGAGCTGATCGGGGACAGTAACTCCCCTGACCATCTCTATGATCTAAGAATCCAGAAGCGAAGAGTATTTAATCACTTCCGCTTTTGCCAGTTGTAAACAAGCCTTGGTATGATCCGAAGCATTTAACACCTGCTGTAGGCCGGATGGCTGCTTTACAATTCTGACTGGATGTCTGATGACGTCCTTAACATCGCTTCACTCGTGTGCGCCCCTGGGGGCATGCAGCGTGTCGATCGGTGGTGAGCTGTGTCCCTCAGATACAGCGCATCACTAATCAGGGTAAAGAGCCAATGACGTAGGTTCTTTACCATGTGATCAGCTGTATCCAATCACTGTCTGTCAGCGCTGTTAGTGTCTGAGGACAGAAAAGCCGATAACCGGCTTTCCAGTTACTGGGGAAATTTACACTGATCATCAGTGTAGCCCCATCAGTGCCCATCAGTGCAGCGTATCAGTGTCCATCACTGCAACATATCAGTGCCCATCAGTGCAGCCTTATTAGTGTCCATTGGTGCAACATATCAGTGTCCATCAATGCTGCCTCATCAGTGCCCATCAGTGCCGCCTCATCAGTGCCGCCTCATCAGTGCCCATCAGTGCAGCCTCATCAGTGTCCATCGGTGCAGCTTATCAGTGTCCATCAGTGCAGCCTCATCAGTGCCGCCTCATCAGTGCCCATCAGTGCAGCCTCATCAGTGCAGCTTATCAGTGTCCATCAGTGCAATATATCAGTGCCCATCAGTGCAGCCTCTTCAGTGCAGCGTCATCAATGCCGATGAGTGCAGCCTCATCAGAGCCTATCAGTGCAGCCTCATCAGTGCCTATCAGTGCAGCCTCATCAGTGTCCATCAGTGCAACATATCAGTGTCCATCAGTATAGCATATCAGTGCCCATTAATGCAGCCTCATCAGTGCCCATCATTGCATCCCCATCAGTGCCCATCAGTGCTTCCTCATCAGTGTAGCCTCATCAGTGCCCATCAGTGCAGCCTCATCAGCGCACATCAGTGAAGAAGAAAAATTGTATAAAAGAAACAAAGAAAAAGGTTGTTTTTTTAAATCAAAATTTTCTGTCTTTTTCATTTGTTTAGCAAAAAATTCTAAACCCAGTGGTGATTAAATACCACCAAAAGAAAGCCCTATCAGCCTCAAAAAAAGATACAATATGGGCACAGTGTTGAATGACCACGCAATTATCGTTTAAAGTCTGACAGCGCTGAAAGCTGAAAAGTGGTTAAGGGTAGAGGAGATATCTGAGGTCTAATAGACCCCAGATGTCTCAGTAGAGAGGACCTGTCACTGCCCATTGCTATCACAAGGATTTTGACATTCCTTGTGATAACAATAAAAGTAAAAAAAAAAAAGTAAAGGTACAGTGTAAACATAATTTTTTTTTTTTTATAAAAATATTTTATAATAATAAAAATAAGTGCCTCCGCCCACCAATGCTTGCACACAAAGGTGAACGCACACGTCGGTATGTAATCAGTGATCACACCACACGTGAGGTATCACTGTGAAAGTCAGATCAAGAGCAATAATTCTGGCACCAGATCTCCTGTGTAAATCTAAAGTGGTAACCTGTAAAGGCTTTTAAAGAGTCACTGATGGATAATATAACGCACGTAGTTTGTTGCCGTTCCACGGGCATTCACAATTTTAAAGCGTGACATGTTTGTTATCAATTTAATCGGCGTAACATCATCTTTTATATTTTACTGAACAATTGGGTATTATGTTGTTTTTTTTTGTGCAATGAAATTTATTATTTAAAAAAAAAATTTGAAAAACCACTGTGCAAATACCATGGGACATAAAAAATTGCAACACCTACCATTTTATTCTTTAAGGCCTCTACTTAAAATAAAAATAATTTTGATTCCCTTAAGTGATGAGACCAGAGGCCGCCCTGAACCAACCGGGGCTCCCCTTGCTCCCCCCCCCCCCCTCTTCCCATCCAGATACCCCCTGTTAGGGGAGGTCCTGAACCCGCCCCCTGAGACCCACCCAGACGGGGTGGGGGGCGTTCGAGGGGAGGGAGGTAGGGAACAAAAGTGGGGTTGCTCTTTCCGGACCTGCAGCACCAGACTGAGTACTTACTTTAGAGAAGGGCCACTAGCCCTGCAGTGACAATCTCTGGAGGTTGGGCTTCGGATACATTAGTAACTAATATGTTTGTACACTTTGTCTGATACCCTCTCATACGTGACTGATGTTTATGAGGACCCCCCCCGTTATTGAATGTTCAAGATAGTCTGTACCTATTTTTTGTCTATCGCTGTTTTGTACCTTGTTTTTTGTTGTGTATTTGTTTGTTTTGTTTTTTCCGCCCGAGATGGGCATTAATAAAATAAAATCTATATTTGAAAATAAAAATAATGTTTGGGGGTTCTGAGTAATTTTCTAGCAAGAAAAAAAAAAAAAAAAGTGGTTAAAATGGTCAATTCTTCCTCCGTTCAAAAATTTTGACACGTTTTCTATTTTCTATTGTGAAAAAAATTGTGGGTTTATGAAATTTTACAAATGATTGCATTCTGTTTTTGTATGGATTTTACACATGTCCCAACTTTTTTTTTTTAATCGGAATCAGTGTTGTTCAACTTACTTTAAAAAAGTAATTAGTTGAGTTACAAATTACTTCTCCCAAAAAGTAATTGCGTTAGTAACTCAGTTACTACATCGGAAAAGTAATTAGTTACGCAGCAAAGTAACTGACTTTTTTTTTTATATTCTATACGTGTAACTAAGGGGCGGGTCTAGTATTACTGTAACCAAGGGGCGCATTTATTATTATTGTTATATATCGTGTAACCAAGGGGCTGCTCTATTATTACTCTAACCAAGGGGCAGATCTGTTATAACGTGTAAGCAAGGGGCGGGTCTATTATTATTATATCGTGTAAGGGGCGGATGGTTACAGAAGAGGGCGAATGTTAAATTAATGGGCAGAGCTCCATATATAACAATAATAATAAATACGCCCCTTGGTTACAGTAATACTAGACCCGCCCCTTAGTTACACGATAGATGCCCCTTGCAGAGTAGCACGAGCATCGGGTGCGTGTGACAACGACTTCTACAATTACATGTTAACTGCGCCTGCGCGGTGTAGAGTTCACTCAGAGCTGTTTAGGTTCGGCAATTTTCGTAAGCTCCGTAGTCCTTCGTACTGCGCAAGCGCTGAGCCTTATCTGGCGGAGGAACTTTTTCGGCAGGACACCGAAATTACACTACTGCCATCTATTGGCGGTAGAAGTAATTGAGGTAACGCCGCCCAAGTAATGGGAACTGCATTACCATGAGGGGAAGAGTAATCAGTTAGATTACTCGTTACCCTCTAAAGTAACTGCGTTAAGTAACTCCGTTTATTTTAACTCAGTTAGTTACATCACTGATCGGGATTGTATAGTTAATCAGAATAATCAGAATTTTGCATTGTTTATCTTGCTAGTAAGAACTTAGCTACAGCAGTTGCCCTCTTAATTATAAAAAAAAAATAAAAAATGCAAACTATTCAAAATATGTACAGTGCAAAGGAACCCAACCTCTAAAACTCCATATACCTGCATACTTACCTTATCCGTGTCAGAGAGTCCCTTCACCAAAACTGTACAGCTCCATAAATCCTATGTACCCGGAACAAACAACCGAAAGAAAAAAAACTCCCAACTAGTTCATGTAGGGTTCTCAAAGATTTTCAAAACAATACAGTAGATCTATAGAGGGAGATATTTGGTTTGGTGGTTTTCACATCCAACTACCCTGATTACTTCTAGAACACAGAGGGGAAAAAAACGGAAGGGCTTTTTCGGAGTCCGTGGAAGGGTGGCAGTAAAAGCAGGCAGCTGAGCCAAAGTTTTACCAGACACACTAGCCACCCCCCCCCCCCCCCCCCAGTGGGGAAAATAATTATTTGATCCCCTTATGATTTTGTAAGTTTGCCCACTTGAAGGTTCTATCATTTTTATCATAGGTGAATTTTGAATGATAGAGACAGAATATCAACCAAAAATCCAGAAAAAAACACGTGATAGAAATGTTATAAATGGAGCTGCAGTGCAGTGAGTAAAATAAGTATTTGATCCCCAAGCAAAACATGATTTAGTACTTAGTGTGGAAACCCTTGTGGGCAAGCACAGAGGTCAGACGTTTCTTGTAGTTGGTGACCAGGTTTGAACACATCTCAGGAGGGATTTTGGTCCTCTCTTCTTTACAGATCTTCTCTAAATCCTTAAGGTTTCTTGGCTGTCCCTTGGCAACTCAAAGTTTCAGCTCCCTCCATAAATTTTTTATAGGATTAAGGTCTGGAGACTGGCTAGGCCACTCCATGACCTTAATACGCTTCTTCTTAATACGCTTCTTCTTGAGCCACTCCTTTGTTGCCTTGGCGGTATGTTTTGGGTCATTGTCATGCTGGAAAAACCCATCCAATCTTCAGTGTTCTGCCTGAGGGAAGAAGGTTCTCATCCAAGGTTTTTACAACACATGGCCCCGTCCATTGGCCCCTCAATGCGGCAAAGTCGGCCTGTACCTTTATCAGAGAAACAGCCCCAAAGCATAATGGTTCCACCTCCGTGCCTGACTGTAGGGATGGTGTTCTTAGGGTCATAGTCAGCATTTTTCTTCCTCCAAACCTGGCGAGTCCCCCTCCTCAAGAAGGCACATGTACAGTCATGCCAATTAGACATGTGCACAATAGAAAAATTAGCTTTTTTTCATTTAGTTTCTTTCGTTTCCGTTGATTCGTAACGATTCGTAATATCGTAAGTCGTCGGTTTTCGTATTCGTAACGATTCGTATTTTCGTAAGAGTTATTTTTTCGTTGATTCGTTTTTCCATTAGTTTAATTTTCGTTTATTCGAACTTCGAACGCATTCGTATTTTCGTAGATTTAGTTACATTCGTACTTTCGTTAGATTGATTTATTCGTACTTTCGTAACATTGTTTTCGTAGATTCGTAATCGGAGCATAATTCATAATTTTATGTAATGTGTATGCTATTATTACATTTTAAGAGACACGGAAAATTACGAATCGAAAAAAAAAGTTACGAATGTACGAATTTTTTCGTTCAATCCATTCGAAGCACGTTAAGCGGCGCCATTGTAAGAGACACGGAAAATTACCAATTCATTAAAAAAAAAAAAGTTACGAATGTACAAATTTTTTCGTTCAATCCATTCGAAGCACGTTAAGCAGCTCCATTGTAAGAGACACGAAAAATTACGAAAAAAAAAAAAAAAGTTACGAATGTACGAATTTTTTCATTCAATCCATTCGAAGCACGTTAAGCGGCGCCATTGTAAGGGACACAGAAAATTACGAATTGAAAAAAAAAGTTACGAATGTACAAATTTTTTCGTTCAATCCATTCGAAGCACGTTAAGCAGCTCCATTGTAAGAGACACGGAAAATTACGAAAAAAAAAAAAGTTACGAATGTACGAATTTTTTCATTCAATCCATTCGAAGCACGTTAAGCGGCGCCATTGTAAGGGACACAGAAAATTACGAATTGAAAAAAAAAGTTACGAATGTACGAATTTTTTCATTCAATCCATTCGAAGCACGTTAAGCGGCGTCATTGTAAGGGACACGGAAAATTACCAATTTAATTAAAAAAAAGTTACGAATGTACGAATTTTTTCGTTCATTTTGATTTTCGTTGTTCCTGTTTTCGTTTTTCAGATTTTCGTTGTTTTTCATATTCGTTCGATTCGAACATTCGTTAAAATTTTTAGCGAATCAGTCGTTCATTCGTACAATAACGAATGAACGAATATAACGAATTTTAACGGAAAACTAAAAAAAAACGAAACTAATTGCACATGTCGAATGCCAATGAACATCTTAATGATTTAGAGAAGGATTGGGAGGAAGTGCTGTGGTCAGAGGAGACCAAAATTGAGCTCTTAGGCATCAACTCGACTCGTCAAAATCCCTCCTGAGATGTGTCCAAACCTGGTCACCAGGTAGAAAATGTATGGAGGGAGCTGAAACTTCGAGTTGCCAAGGGACAGCCAAGAAACCTTAAGGATTTAGAGAAGATCTGTAGAGAAGAGTGGACCAAAATCCCTCCTGAGATGTGCAAACCTGGTCACCAACTACAAGAAACGTCTGACCTCTGTGATTGCCAACAAGGGTTTCTCCACCAACTACTAAGTCATGTTTTGCTTTGGGATCCAATACGTATTTTACTCACTGAACTGCAACTCAATTTATAACATTTTATCATGTGTTTTTTTATGGATTTTTGGTTGATATTCTGTCTCCATCATTTAAAATACAACTATGATAAAAATGATAGACCCTTCATTTCTTTGTAAGTGGGCAAACATACAAAATCTGCAGGGGATCAAATAATTATTTTCCCCACTGTATTTATACACCAAGCAAAGACATAAACTAGGTACAGCAATGACAAAGACAAACTAGTTCCACAAGCTGGTGTAGTACTACGATTGGTCTGTCAGTTCACATGTAATGGGAAGATCTGGGTGAAGTGCCAAAGTTTAGGCAGGATTTGTAAACATGATTCAACACATCCGAATATCAATTTCCCAAAATGCAGATTGGACCTTAATTTAAAAAATATAAAAAAACATTTTTTTTTTAATTAAAAAAAAAAATAGAAAAACATCACAGTGATTATTTCCTCTCCGTTGAATGATCTTATCAATGTTAATTAGGATTAGATTTGTGAAACAGACCATCGCTCCCAGCTTCCATTACTGGTGATTGCACGCTGTCAAAATGACAGGTGGAATTGCCTTGTTTTATACAATAGAAGGCGAGAACAATAACAAAAGTAACTGGTGGAGGGGTCCCCACCATCCCTGGGCTGAGTTCCCAGGTCTGTACCCCCGCTGTGCCATTATGAGGGGTTTCCACCATCCCTGTGCTGTGCTGACTTCCTGGAAATTCGCATAGGGGTTCCCACCATCCCTGTGCTGACTTCCCAGGTCTGTACACCTGCTGTGTGTCCATTATGAGGGGTCCCCACCATCCCTGTGCTGAGTTCCCAGGTCTTTACACAAGCTGTGCCCATTATGAGGGTTCCCACCATCCCTGTGCTGAGTTCCCGGGTCTGAGTGTACACCCGCTGTGCCCATTATGAGGGGTTCCCACCATCCCTGTGCTGAGTTCCCGGGTCTGAGTGTACACCCGCTGTGCCCATTATGAGGGGTTCCCACCATCCCTGTGCTGTGCTGACTTCCTCTGATTGGTGAACAAAACACCAGGCACAATTCTGTTAATTTGGATGCGAAATTCCAAAATTCGTTACCGAAATTTCGTATTTCGTATGAAATTCGTAAGCATAGAAATTCCCATAGGGGTTCCCACCATCCCTGTGCTGAGTTCCCAGGTCTGTACACCCGCTGTGCCCAATATGAGGGGTTCCCACCATCCCTGTGCTGTGCTGACTTCCTGGATTTTTAACTTTTAGGTTCGTTAACTTTTCATAACAATTACGAATTTTCGTTATGAATTTGGATCCGAAATTCGTAAACTAAATTTCGTATTTCGGACGGAATTTGTATGCATCAAAATTCGTATTTCGGATTCGTACAAATTACGGAAATTTGTACGAATTTTCGATTTGTACGAAACTAACCGCACATGTCTAGAATTTGTACGCATCCTTGAATTATTCTTATTACCATTGTAACTGCAGATGATGTATTTGTCTGTTATCACGTTGGCTGAACACTACCTGCTTATTATAGAAGGTCTTTATCAATAAATATTTGCTGAGGAAGACGCAGGCAGTAAATATGACCTTTTACAGAGTTGTGTTGGAGCTTCCGCCTATCCCTCAGGCCTCCCCACAATCTTACCTAAATATTGAGGGCAGCCATGCATGGCTGGGAGGCTGAAATGTGTTGTCATAAATTCTTAACATTTTTATCCTGACAGCACAAAATGAGTCCCATCCTTCAAGAGTACAAATACAAAGCGTGATTGGCCGTCCTGGGTGATGGATGAGTATTCTTAAAAAAATACAACCGGATATACTGTAGGTGGTAGACATGTGCACAATAGAAAAATTTGTTTAGTTTTTTTTCTGCTCGTTTCCGTTGATTCGTAACGATTCGTAATTTCGTAAGTCGTCGGTGGTCGTATTCGGACTCGTTCGTATTTTCGTAAGTCGTCGGTATTCGGACTCGTTCGTATTTTCGTAAGAGTTATTTTTTCGTTGATTCGTTTTTACGTTAGTCTAATTTTCGTTTATTCGAAATTCGTATTTTCGTTATATTTTGTATTCGGACGCATTCGTATTTTCGTAGATTTAGTTACATTCGTACTTTCGTTAGATTGATTTATTCGTACTTTCGTAACATTGTTTTCGTAGATTCGTAATCGGAGCATAATTCATAATTTTATGTAATGTGTATGCTATTATTACATTGTAAGAGACACGGAAAATTACGCATCAAAAAAAAAAAAAAAAGTTACGAATGTACGAATTTTTTCGTTCAATCCATTCGAAGCACGTTAAGCAGCGCCATTGTAAGAGACACGGAAAATTACGAATCGACAAAAAAAAAAAAAGTTACGAATGTACGAATTTTTTCGTTCAATCCATTCGAAGCACGTTAAGCAGCGCCATTGTAAGAGACACGGAAAATTACGAATCGACAAAAAAAAAAGTTACGAATTTTTTCGTTCAATCCATTCGAAGCACGTTAAGCAGCGCCATTGTAAGAGACACGGAAAATTACGCATCGACAAAAAAAAAAAAAAAGTTACGAATGTACGAATTTATTCGTTCAATCCATTCGAAGCACGTTAAGCAGCGCCATTGTAAGGGACACGGGAAATTACGAATCGACAAAAAAAAAAGTTACGAATGTACGAATTTTTTCGTTCAATCCATTCGAAGCACGTTAAGCAGCGCCATTGTAAGAGACACGAAAAATTACGAGTCGACAAAAAAAAAAAAAAAGTTACAAATTTACGAATTTTTTCGTTCAATCCATTCGAAGCACGTTAAGCAGCGCCATTGTAAGAGACACGGAAAATTACGAATCAACAAAAAAAAAAAGTTACGAATGTATGAATTTTTTCGTTCATTTTGATTTTCGTTGTTTCTGTTTTCGTTTTTTGGATTTTTCATTCTTTCGTAGTTTCGTTGTTTCTAATTTAATTATTTCGTATTTTCGTTGTTTTTCATATTCGTTCGTTTCGATAGTTCGTTATTCGTTAAAATTTTTAGCGAATCATTCGTTCATTCGTGCGATAACGTATGAACGAATATAACGAATTTGAATGGAAAACGAATTAAAACTAAACGAATTGCACATGTCTAGTAGGTGGTATAACAGATGCAGGCAGTACAGGGCAGGCTCTGTGTAATATGTCCCTATATGGAATTATTTCAGCCATAATGCAATCAATTCATTTCCTGATCACATGTAAACATAGCAGTGGTGCACCGAAATAAAAATTCTGGATCCAAAACTGATAATTCAATATGCACTTGGCCGAAAAAAACGAAACCGAAATGGACAGTCTCGTTGGGTAGCTTCCTACCTACGAGATGGCGGCCACTCCTCCGTCCACAGCGCTACGTCACTCGTCCCTAATTCAACCCGACGTTTCGTCACAAACGTGCGTCTTCAGGAGCCCTGAAGACGCACGTTTGTGACGAAACTGAGGAGTGGCAGCCATCTCATAGGTAGGAAGCGCTGGATGCTTTCCTATTGCCTGTATCTTATTAACCACGTGTGAGTTCATATAATTACCTTTTAACCACTTCAGCCCCGGACCAATTTGCAGCCAAAGGACCAGGCCCCTTTTTGCGATTCGGCACTGCGTCGATTTAACTGACAATTGCGCGGCCGTGCGACGTGGCTCCCAAACAAAATTGGCGTCCTTTTTTTCCCAGAAATAGAGCTTTCTTTTGGTGGTATTTGATCGCCCCTGCGGTTTTTATTTTTTGCACTATAAACAAAAATAGAGCGACAATTTTGAAAAAAATGCAGTATTTTTTACTTTTTGCTATAATAAATATCCCCAAAAAATATATAAAAAATTATTTTTTTCCTCAGTTAGGCCGATACGTATTCTTCTACATATTTTTGGTAAAAAAAATCGCAATTAGCGATTATTGATTTGTTTGCGCAAAAGTTATAGCGTTTACAAAATAGGGGATAGTTTTATAGCATTTTTTATTAATATTTTTACTAGTAATGGCGGCGATCAGCGATTTTTATTGTGACTGCGACATTATGGCGGACACATCGGACATTTTTGACACATTTTTGGGACCATTGTCATTTATACAGAAATCAGTGCTATTTAAATAGCACTGATTCCTATGTAAATGACAGTGGCAGTGAAGGAGTTAACCACTAGGGGGCGGGGAGGAGTTAGTGTGACGTGTTGTGTTTTTTTTTTACAGTAGGGGGGCGTGGCTGTACGTCTGACATCATTGATCGGCTTTCCCGATGACAGGGAACAGCCGATCAGTGACAGGCAGTGTAGGAAGCGCAGGGAGAGGTTTGTTTACACAGACCTCTCCCCGTTCTTCAGCTCTGTGACCCGATCGCGGGTCACCAGCAGCGATCGGGTCCACTGGTCCCGCGGCCGTGGTCACGGAGCTCCAGACAGGGTCGCGAGCGCGCCGCCGACGGCGCACGCGCGACCCCACGGCTAGGCAATTAAAGGGGACATATATATACGTGCTTTTGCCTAGCCGTGCCATTCTGTAGACGTATATGTACAGGAGGCGGTCGGGAAGCAGTTAATAAATAAATACACCTTGGTTCGGATGTCTGCGCAATGAGAATATTTCTTCCATTTTGTATTTCATATATGTGGCTGCTGTGCTATACCATTGAAGGCATATTCTTTGGTCAAGTTTATTGCTGAGATTTGGTTATTTGCCTCTGATGGGTCAATGGAGGAAGCATTCCTTGATATAATTAGGCCGATCCTCTGATGAATAGGAGGATACGAGGATCTGATTAAATCTGTTCATTGTGTATATTGAATGCACTGGCGGTAAGAGTCAGTTTTATCGGGTGTTGGTGACGGCTCTTTTTCTTCAGTCTTATGTGCAACATTGATGGACTTGATTTCAATCAGTGCATCTATTTAACATTCTTTAATTAACTTTTTGTTTAATACCACTTATTTTTTAAAGCACTACACCTTTCGTCCTTTAGTTTTGTGAAAATCTACACATGAAAAATAACAATACACAATAATAAAATCAAATAAGTCTGTGAAAGTGATTCAGAATGTACTGAGTACAACACAATGGTGTGTTGGATCCAGGGGTGGACTGACCATTCGGCCACTCGGGCACTGCCCGAGGGCTCCCGGGCCACTAGGGGGCCGCATCAGGGTTGCCAGCCTCAGTAAAACCAGGGACAGTATGTAAAAATCTGTGTTTGTTTTACATCTGTCTCTGAAATGTCCCTTACCGACATCCTTTTGGTCTAAAAATCCTGAGATTATAGCTGCCCCACCTCTCCAGTACCTTCTCAGCCAATAGAAACATGTCTGTGTATACTGTGTGAGTGTATACTGTGTGGCCCCATCCGATTTCCTGGGGGCCCCATAATCTCCTTTTGCCCGGGGGCCCCGTAAGTTGTCAGTCCGCCTCTGGTTGGATCACAGTCCAAAGAAGCCAAGTCCATAAGAAGTGGAGAGAGATGTTATTCCCCCATTCCTAAATGGGCTGGGATGTGTACTCCCGATAAACCGGATGGTATGCCTATGGATACTTGTGCAGGTTCACATAGAAAAGGTGAGGGTACCCTTATGACTACACACAACTGGACTTTTCAGCATCAAAGGTCCAACGGTCTTTCCGACAGGCTTTCGACGGACTTACGACGGACTCTCTAACGACCGGACTTGCGCACACACGAACGGACTAAAGTCCATTCGAAAGTCCAGTCGTTTGAACGTGATGATGTGCGAAGGGACTAGAATAAGGAAGTTCATAGCCAGTAGACAATAGCTGCCCTAGCGTCGTTTTTTGTCCGTCGGACTAGCACACAGATGAACAGATTTTTTAATCGGACTCGAGAAAAGATTTGAAACATGTTTTATTTTTTAAGTCCATCAGATTTTTCAACCGAAGAGGTCCGATGAAGCCCACACACGATCATAATGTCCGACGGATTCATTCCAGTTCGGTCGAAAAGTCCGGTGGTGTGTACAAGGCATTGCCGGAAATGGTGGACCCAAATGCCATATGGCAGTGAGTCAAACAAGCTCGAAAATCCTCCGTTCTGGGAGATGTAACGCTGGATGCAATGAAGGATTTACAGCTCCAAATCGTATAAACGACAGGCAATAGGCAGCAGCCAGATGGGTCCAGGACCATCCGGGAAGTAGAGGTGGGTAAGTGATCAGCAGAACACAAAAATGGAAGGAAAAATAGAAGAGGGCTCCATATGGTGCAGGTCAACCAGGGATGGTTTATTCAAATATAAAAAATCTTACAATGATATGCAAGATACAGAGTATAAAAGTGATCACAAAAATCGATAAACATCTAAAAGCAATGTGGAAGACATAGAAATTACACTTTGCTACAATGTAAAGTATGTAGTAGTAGTAAAGTAGTAAAGTAGTAGTAGTAGTAGAGTGTACAGCTTGTATAACAGTGTGAATTTGCTGTCCCCTAAAAATAACTCAACACACAGCCATTCTGGGGAAAAAAGTGTGGGAACTCCCACCCAAGATCCACTCCCCCACCAAAAAAAAGAAATAAATGATACGCTCATATGCACGAACGCTTCAAAAGTGGTATTTTTCATCCAATTTTCGTATTGTGTGTATGAAGCTTAACTGTTAGTACATAAAAAAAAAAAAACAATCCTCAATAAACATAAATACGATAATTCTCTGAATAATCAGCATTCATTTAATTGTGCTTCCATACAAATGTGAACATCATGTTCTGATCTTTATTGGGGAATTTTATTTTGTATATAGAGTGTTTATGTGGTGAGTTTACACTTTACATTGAACAGAGTTTGGATAACACAGGGTTAAACGGAAAGGTGATAAATGAAGTGCACATTATCTGGACAGAATGCTTGGGGAGATAGTGATGTGTTCCTGCTTAGGAGATGTATGTTAGCTGGGGGGGGGGCTGCAAACTCTGCAGGGCACCAACACACACTCGCTGCTATTCCAACCCTTCACATATTTCCACATAAACTTCCCTCCTGGCATTAAACTTTGCCAGGTATTGTGCTCAGCTTACCACCCCAAACTAATGTTCCTCCCTCAGCTCACCTCTCTCCCTGCATGTCCTGTGAGCAGAATAGCTGTGCTCCTCCTCTGGGTTCTCTCATCATATGGCACTGAAGATGAGGAGGAGGGGGGGGGATTTAGCGGGACACACAGAGCAAGTATGCAGAAGACTGGGGGGGGGGGGGGGAGATGAGGAGACAGAAAATCAGGAGGGGCCGGCGGGGAGGAGCGCATCATGAGTGGTCTGACTAAACACAATCTCTTAGCAGTAGGGACCTGATCTACCCATCAGCTAGCTGTGATTGACAGGTAGATCGAAGAGGAAGCTGTCATGGGGCCCCCTACTGGCAATGCCTGAATGGTCAGGTGTAACTTACTATTGTGAGCTGTGTCGGCGGCTGCTGGTGTAGCACCTGCCACACAGATCGCATACTTCAAAGTCTTGCAGGACACGGCTGCTAACGGGAACTGAGTTCCTGTTGTGGAAAAAGTACAGGAACTCCGTTCCCATGCGTTCCCGCAGGACTTGAGCCCTGCAGCCATTAATGTCTAAACTGCTGGCAACAAAAGTGAGTACACCCCTAAGTGAAAATGTCCAAATTGGGCCCGAAGTGTCAATATTTTAAGGGTAAAAGTTTGTCGCCATTCCACGAGCGGATGCAATTTTGAAGCGTGTTGGGTCTCAATTTACTCAGCGTAACATTATCTTTCACAATATAAAAAAAAAATCAGGCTAACTTTACTGTTGTCTTATTTTTTAATTTAAAAAAATGTATTTTTTTCCAAAAAAAGTGCGCTTGTAAGACCGCTGCGCAAATACAGGGTGCGACAGAAAGTATTGCAATGACCGACATTTTATGCTCTAGGGCAGTGATGGCAAACCTTTTTGAGCCCGAGTGCCCAAACTGAAATAAATACATTGGTTTTGTGTTGCAAAGTGCCAACACGGCAATTCGCAAGAGAGGGGGGCTGAGCGAAAGAGAGGGGTGTGAGAGAGGGGAGAGAGGGGGAGGACAGCGAGAGTGAGGGGTGTGAGAGAGATGCTGAGAGGGGGGGGGAGAGGGGGCTGAGAGAGAGGGGGGGCAGAGAGAGAGAGGGTGTGAGAGAGATGCTGAGAGGGATGGGGGCAGAGAGAGAGGGGGGGCAGAGAGAGAGGGGTGTGAGAGATATGCTGAAAGAGAGAGGGAACAGAGAGAGAGAGAGACGGGCTGAGAGAGAGGGAGAGGGAGAGGGAGGGGGACAGAGAGAGAGAGTGTGAGAGATATGCTGAGAGAGAGGGGGAACAGAGAGAGGGAGGGGGCTGAGAGAGAGGGAGAGGGGACAGAGAGAGAGGGAGAGGGGACAGAGAGAGAGGGAGAGGGGACAGAGAGAGAGGGAGAGGGGACAGAGAGAGAGGGGGGGGTGTGAGAGAGATGCTGGGAGAGAGGAGAAACAGAGAGAGGGAGGGGGGACAGAGAGAGGGAGAGAGATGGGGGACAGAGAGAGAGGGGGAACAGAGAGAGGGAGAGGGGACAGAGAGAGAGGGGAAGAGAGAGAGGGAGAGGGGACAGAGAGAGGGAGAGAGATGGGGAACAGAGAGAGAGGGGGAACAGAGAGAGGGAGAGGGGACAGAGAGAGAGGGAGAGGGGACAGAGAGAGATGCTGAGAGAGAGGGGCAACAGAGAGAGGGAGAGGGGCTGAGAGAGGGAGAGAGATGGGGGACAGAGAGAGGGGGGAACAGAAAAAGAGAAGGGGACAGAGAGAGAGGGGTGCAAGAGAGATGCTGAGAGAGGGGGAACAGAGAGAGGGGGACACAAAGAGGGGGGATGGGAAAAAGGGGGGGCTGAAAGAGAGGGATGGGGGCTGAGAGGAGAGAAAAACCTCTAGCTCTGTCCTGGACCCTCTCGTGTGCCCACTTAGATGGCTCTGCGTGCCAGCGGTGGCACTCGTGCCATAGGTTCGCCATCACTGCTCTAGGGTGTTAGAAAAAAAATGTATAATGTTTGGGGGTTCTATGTAAATTTTCTAGCGAAAAAAGACTTGTAAACAACAAATCACAAAAAGAGGCTCCTTCTCTGCAACTTGCTGGCAGGGGTTAGGCTTTTCCACTCAGGCCTTGGCTGCTTTCTAAAGAAAATGAACTGTAAATCTTTGCAAACCTTTTGTTTTCATGCCCCTGAAACGTTTTTAGCTGACTGAAGCTGAACTTTCAGTTGGGCCTGAAATTTATTGGGGAGTATATGCAGTACATTCTGTTTATTTGCTAACCACTCTGTCCTTTTTTTAAATTCTGTATTACTTTCATAAATTTTTTTATTTTTTATAAAAAATTATATACTGTATTTATTGGCGTATAACACTCACTTTTTCACCATGAAAATCTGGTGCAAATAGCATGTGCGTGTTATACGCCAATACTTCAATTTTAGATGCCTTGTAGGGGACAGGTAGGGGGGCTGCATTGATGGCAATGGTGAGGCTGCATTGATGTGGACTGATGAGGCTGCATTGATGGCAATGATGAGGCTGCAGATGGGCACTAACCCTTATATTGCTTCAAAGTTCCTTATTTCAAATTAATTTTTTTTTCCTGAAACTTCCCTCTTCAAATGAATGTGCGTGTTATACGCCAATAAATACGGTAATTTAAAAAAAAAAAAATAATAATAGAAAGTGACTGGGTTCATTTATTCCCATTCATTATGTATTCACCTAGAACTTTAATCTGAAGGAGGCTGAGAAACTTATCTCAGTAACTAGACAGCGTGTAGAGTGCGGAGGATTTCCCTGAAGAATTCGAAAATAACAAAAATGTTGAGAATTCTGTGGACCGACACGGATCTGGTACCGCTCCGGCTCCACTCCAATTTATATATTCATTTACAGCAAATAAACCGGTGACTCAAGGCTATTAAATAGGAATTAAAGGGGATTATCTGGAATTTAGATGCATTTACATCAAGCGTTCGGTGTAATTGGCACAAATTGATGTCCTTTTTTATGAGCGAGCGGCTTGGCATAAAAACTGAAGCGAATAACTAAATCGAAAAAATATTCTGATTTGTATGTTTTCTTTCTGCCAACTTGAATTTAATTAAACGGGTTGGAAGGGGATCAGCTTCTGCCATTAAAAAAAAATTAAAAAAAAAAAATAGGCAGGAGATTAAGAAGCTTTTTGGAAATAAAAATGAAAGGACGAAATGTTGGATGTTCCTTTTTTTTCAAAGATGTCCAGGAAGTTCTGTTCCCTTCATTAGCTGAGATAAGTGGAGGCTGGAGACCAAGAACTGAGAAGGAAACCATAACTCACTGGAGTTACATCAAAACTGATTTTGCAGAGAAAGTGCTGAGTAGACATGTGCAATTTGTTTCGTTTTTATTCGTTTTCCGTTAAAATTCGTTATATTCGTTCATTTGTTATCATACGAATGAACAAATGATTTGCTAAAAATTTTAACGAATAACGAATTATCGAATTGAACGAATATGAAAAACAACGAAAATCCGAAATAACCAAATTAGAAACAGCGAAACTACGAAAGAAGAAAATCTGAAAAACGAAAACAGGAACAACGAAAATCAAAATGAACGAAAAAATTCGTACATTCGTAACTTTTTTTTTTTTTTGTTGAATTGGTAATTTTCCGTGTCCCTTACAATGGCGCTGCTTAACGTGCTTTGAATGGATTGAACGAAAAAATTCGTACATTCGTAACTTTTTTTTTCGATTCGTAATTTTCCGTGTCTCTTACAATGTAATAATAGCATACACATTACATAAACTTATGAATTATGCTCCGATTACGAATCTACGAAAACAATGTTACGAAAGTACGAATAAATCAATCTTACGAAAGTACGAATGTAACTAAATCTACGAAAATACGAATGCGTCCGAATTTCGAATAAACGAAAATTAAACTAACGGAAAAACGAATCAACGAAAAAATAACTCTTAGGAAAATACGAATCGTTACGAATACGAACACTGACGACTTACGAAATTACGAATCGTTACGAATCAACGGAAACGAACAGAAACGAAACAAAGCTAAATGAATTTTTCTATTGTGCACATGTCTAGTGCTGATTTTGTCTTTGCAAATTTCATAAAAAATGTGGATTGCTTAGGTGAAAATTTGATTGAAAAAAAAGAATTGCTTTGTTTTCTAAAGCCTTGTACACAAGATCGGATTTTCAGCAGACAAAAACCTCTGACTTTTGTCTGAAGGCGCGTGCCTGGATTTTGTCGTGCATACAAACGGTAAAGAAATTGTCAGCCAACAAACACGAACGTATTGACATACTACATGTTTTTTCAGCTCTTTAGTGCCACCCTTTGGGCTCCTTCTGCTAATTTCATGTTAGTAGAAGTTTGGTGAGTGTTGATTTGCGCTTTTCAGTTCGTGCTTTTCAGTTAATTTCAGAACGGCCGTTCGTCAACCAGCCATGTTGCGGAATCGGAGGAGATAACGTGTTATTTATTATTGGCATTGGAGTTATTGCTTTGACCCAAGTCCAGTCCAGGAACAGGAGGAGGAGGAGGATTTCTTGGACCAAAAATTGGTTGCTTTATTAATCGTGACCAATTATGTCATATGCCTTTGCTGTGGGAGCTCCAGCAGAATAATACAGATGATTTTCGGGCATTATCTCCCGATGACGGACCCCTGCTTTCACCAACTCTTGGCATTGTTGACCCTCCTATATTAAGAAGCAGTACACATGCGTGAGGCTTTTATTTTATTTTTTGGTTGAATAATAATTCATTGATTTGGTATATTTTCTATATTTTTGGATGCATAGAATGCACTTTTTGGTTAAGTTCTATTGGCAGATAGCATGTCTAATTTTAATTGTTTTCTTTTTTTATTGCACAATAAAAAAACTGTGGATATTAATACTTGGCTATGTGTTTTACTTCAAATGACAGTTTGGGAGTCGGCAGTTACATTTAAAAAAAATACAATGTAAAATTGACAAGGGACACCAACATAGTCGTATCTTTGATCTTAAAGTGGTGTTTCCCTCCTAAAAAAAAAAAAAAAAAAATGCTTAATATTCCTAAAAAAATAAATAAAATTGGAAAAAAAAATTGTTTTACCCACCTCTAAATGCCTGTTGCTAGGGGGGTCCCTCGTAGTCTGCCTCCTTCGGTGCCTGGGCTGGTGACATCACTTCCCCTTGGCGCAGAAAGGGCTCCCTCCCTCCTGTCAGTCATCTGGGACATGTGACAGGTCCCAGATGACTGTGCGGCCAATCACGGCGCGCGGAGCCGCTCGCGCATGCGCAGTGGGTGCTTCACAGTCGGGTACCCACAGTTGCAATGCCGGCACCGCTGAGCGGATCGGGGGGCGCAAGCGGAGCTTCGACCCCCCCCCGCATCACTGGACCCTGGAACAGGTAAGTGTCCGATTTTTAAAAGTCAGCAGCTGCAGTATTTGTAGCTGCTGACTTTACATTTTTTTAGGGGAACACCTCTTTAAAAACTACAGGATAATGGTGTTGTGGTAACTTGCCCAAAAAAAAAAAAAAGCATAATAATATTATTGGACGCCTAGGGGGAGGGGAGGAGACGCACGGCCGATGGAGGAAAGGACAGGGGAGCTGCTGCCCGATGCCTGATGCCTGCTGCCCAATGCCAGCGAGGGGGGGTTGAGGTGCAGCTGGGAAGGGGGTTGCTTGCCGCCCCTCCAAAAAAAAAAAAAAAAAAAACACCAGCCGCCACTGCCCAAGACGATCAATGGATCGACTTGTGTACAATCAGCCTACCCATGCATGCAATGAATCTCGGCCGGTCCCTGCTGAACTGGGCTAAATTTAAAACCATGTACAGGGGGTCCCCGACTTACGAACGCCCGACCTACGAACATCTCCTACTTACGAACCTGGCGCTGCGGCCCACTGCCATTTTTCGCGGACATCGGCCGTTTCTGCGCATGCGCGGCCAGACGGAGCCTCGGAAAACATCGGAAATGTCCGTAATTGTCGTTCTACACATGCGCGGCCGACTTACGAGCATTTCCGAATTACAAACAGGAGGACAGTCCCTAACGGGTGGGGACCCCCTGTATGGCCAGCTTTAGAGTCATGACCCGTACACACGGTCGGATTTTCCCGACGGAAAATGTCCTATCGGACAATGTTGTCGGAAATTCCGACCGTGTGTGGGCTCCATCAGACTTTTTCCGTCGGATTTTCTCCTGCTCTCAAATTTTCCGACAACAAAGTCCGATCGGACTTTTTCCGATCGTGTGTAGCGAATTCCGACGGACAAAGTGCCACGCATGCTCAGATCAAATTACAAGACCAAAGCTATTGGCTACTAGCCTCTACGTAGTCCCGTCGTACGCAACAAACGTCACCACGTTCAGAATGATCGGATTTTCCGACAACTTTAACCGACCGTGTGTATGCAAAACCAGTGTCGGACAAAATCTGTCGGAAAAAATCTGACGGATTTTGTGGTCGGAATTTCCGACCGTGTGTACAGGGCATTAGTGTTTCCACTAAGGTTTCAAATGGATGCCAAGATTGTATCTGTTGTCATTCTCCAAAGACATGCTGGTAGATTAACTAGTAGCTGACCGCCCACTGTCAAATGACGGCGGGACGGTGCAGCTCTTGTGGCGGGCCGCCGTCATATGACGGCGCTCGCTTTTTGGCCACTAGGGGGCGCGCGCGCCCGCCGCGTAGCTGGGGACCCGATGCGCGTGCCCGGCGGTCGCGATGACCGCCAGGCACCCGCGATTGCCCAGTAACTGAGCAGGACCTGGATCTGTGTGTGTAAACACACAGATCCACGTCCTGTCAGAGGAGAGGAGACCGATGGTGTGTCCCTTGTACATAGGGACACCGATCGATCCCCTCCCCCAGTCAGTCCCCTCCCCCCACAGTTAGAATCACTAAGATAGGGTACATATTAACCCCTGCAGCGCCCCCTAGTGTTAACCCCTTCCCTGCCAGTCACATTTATACAGTAATCAATGCATTTTTATAGCACGGATCGCTGTATAAATGTGAATGGTCCCAAAAATGTGTCAAAAGTGTCCGAAGTGTCCGCCGCAATGTCGCAGTCACGATAAAAATCGCAAATCGCTGTCATTACTAGTAAAAAAATAATAATAATAAAAATGCTATAAATCTATCCCCTATTTTGTAGACGCTATAACTTTTGCGCAAACCAATCAATAGACGCTTATTGCGATTTTTTTTTACCAAAAATATGTAGAAGAATACGTATCGGTCTAAACTGAGGAAAAAAATTTGTTTAAAAAAAATTGGATATTTATTATAATAAAAAGTAAAAAATATTGTGTTTTTTCAAACTTGTCACTCTTCTTTTGTTTATAGCGCAAGAAATAAAAACCGCAGAGGTGATCAAATACCACCAAAAATATGTAGAAGAATACGTATCGGCCTAAACTGAGGAAAAAAATTTGTTTAAAAAAATAAATAAATTGGATCTTTATTATAATAAAAAGTAAAAAATATTGTGTTTTTTCAAACTTGTCCCTCTTAATTTGTTTATAGCGCAAGAAATAAAAACCGCAGAGGTGATCAAATACCACCAAAATAAAGCTCTATCTGTGGGGAAAAAATGATAAAAATGTTATTTGGGTACATCCTTGCATGACCGCGCAATTGTCATTCAAAATGCGACAGCGCTGAAAGCTGAAAAATGGCTTGGTCAGGAAGGAGGTGTTCGTACCTGGTAGGCAAGTGGTTAATTGGCTTCTGTCCGAATTGGCCCTAGTATATGAATGGGGACCTTAGACGGTAAGCTCCTGGAGGGTAGGGACCGATGTGAAGATACAATGTATATGTAAAGCGCTGCGTAAATTGATAAGTACATACTTATACATACAGTATATATATAAGTACCTTAAATGATAATAATAATCATCCGCGGATGAGATACCAGTTGGGGTAAATCATTCATTCCATTGCCCGTATTTTATAGGCTGTTTGTAACCATCTAATAATTAGGTGACAGTTTCACGAGTTATTATTTTATAGAGCCAGATAAAGATTTTATAGTAGAGTTATTCTATGATAACTCCCTCAATAAAAATCACTTCCACATTGGGCACCGGGCAGTGGATTCTGATTCATCAAAACCTCTAGAAGCAATCTTATTACTGGACTTTCTAAGAATTGAATCACACCCTAGAAATATGAATCACAGTCTTGTTTATGCGACGTATGTAAAGAGAACCTGTATCTTAGCAATAAACAGGAGAAGAAGAGTGGGAGAGATGTCATTTGTTCTTCCAGTGATGGAGGTTTTAGCAAATCAATACAGAGAGCAAAGTCTTCCTTCCGATAGGAGTTATACACGACATGATACACAAAAGTGAGTACACCCCTCACGTTTTTGTAAATATTTTCTTCTATCTTTTCATGTGACAACACTGAAGAAATGACACTTGTCTACAATGTAAAGTAGTGAGTGTACAGCTTGTATAACAGTGTAAATCTGCTGTCCCCTCAAAATAACTCAACACACAGCCATTAATGTCTAAACCTCTGGCAAGAAAAGTGAGTACACCCCTAAGTGAAAATGTCCAAACTGGGCCCAAAGTGTCAATATTTTGTGTGGCCACCATTATTTTCCAGCACTGCCTTAACCCTCTTGGGCATGGAGGTCACCAGAGCTTCACAGGTTGTCACTGGAGTCCTCTTCCCCTCCTCCATGACGACATCACGGAGCTGGTGGATGTTAGAGACCTTGAGCTCCTCCACCTTCCCTTTGAGGATGCCCCACAGATGCTCAATAGGGTTTAGGTCTGGAGACATGCTTGGCCAGTCCATCACCTTTACCCTCAGCTTCTTTAGCAAGGCAGTGGTCGTCTTGGAGGTGTTTGGGGTCGTTATCATGTTGGAATACTGCCCTGCGGCCCAGTCTCTGAAGGGAGGGGATCATGCTCTGCTTCAGTATGTCACAGTACATGTTGGCATTCATGGTTCCCTCAATGATCTGTAGCTCCCCAGTGCCGGCAGCACTCATGCAGCCCCAGACCATGACACTCCCACCACCATGCTTGACTGTAGGCAAGACACACTTGTCTTTGTACTCCTCACCTGGTTGCCCCCACACACGCTTGACACCATCTGAACCAAATAAGTTTATCTTGGACTCATCAGACCACAGGACATGGTTCCAGTAATCCATGTCTTTCATCTGCTTGTCTTCAGAAAACTGTTTGCAGGCTTTCTTGTGCATCATCTTTAGAAGAGGCTTCCTTCTGGGACGACAGCCATGCAGACCAATTTGATGCAGTGTGTAGGGTATGGTCTGAGCACCGACAGACTGACCCCCCCCACCCCTTCAACCTCTGCAGCAATGCTGGCAGCACTCATACGTCTATTTCCCAAAGACAACCTCTGGATATGATGATGAGCACGTGACCTCAACTTCTTTGGTTGACCATGGAAAGGCCTGTTCCAAGTGAACCTGTCCTAATAAGCCGCTGTATGGTCTTGGCCACCGTGCTGCAGCTCAGTTTCAGGGTCTTGGCAATCTTCTTATAGCCTAGGCCATCTTTATGTAGAGCAACAAAGCTTTTTTTCAGATCCTCAGAGAGTTATTTGCCATGAGGTGCCATGTTGAACTTCCAGTGACCAGTATGAGAGAGTGAGAGCGATAACACCAAATTTAACACACCTGCTCCCCATTCACACCTGAGACCTTGTAACACTAATAAGTCACACCGGGGAGGGAAAATGGCTAATTGGGCCCAATTTGGACATTTTCACTGGGGGATGTACTCACTTTTGTTGCTGGCAGTTTAGACATTAATGGCTGTGTGTTGAGTTATTTTGAGGGGACAGCAAATTTACACTGTTATACAAGCTGTACACTCACTACTTTACATTGTAGACAAGTGTCATTTCTTCAGTGTTGTCACATGAAAAGATATAATACAATGTTTACAAAAATGTGAGGAGTGTACTCACTCTTGTGAGATACTGTATGTAAAGAGAACCTGTATCTTAGAAATAAACAGGAGAAGAAGAGTGGGAGAGATCTAATTTGTTCATCCAGTGATGGAGGTTTTAGCGAGTCAATACAGAGAGCAAGGTCAACACAGTCTTCCTTCCAATAGGATTTATACATGACATGATATATTGGGTGGGTTCCAGTCTTTTCTCTATAATCATTTTCTACAGACTGTGGCTATCTTCTAGTAATTAATGCAAGGAATCTGCAGCAGGGATGGGCAAATTGCCTCACCAGTAACCTAATTAAGTAACAGGAAGCTTAACTAACAAACTAACTAACAATAATATGTACAAAAATAGGAAACACGGACAAACAGGAGATGCAAGTAGGAGGGGGGGAACCAGGACTGGGACCAGGAACAAGGGGAGCCGATATAAGGCAGCAGGATGCAGGGCAAGAGCAAGATCAGGAGCAGGGTACATGGCAAACAGTATTTGACTAGCGAAGCAAAACATTGAAGTGTAGTGTAATAGTAGAAGAGGGACCAAATACCTCCCAGTAGCCAGCATCAGGGGGAGACTGATTACTGGAATATGCTTGCTGCTGGTAGACACCAGAACTCCAACCTCATGCTTTGGGAAGAACAGTGCCACCAGCAGGTGATCCAGGTCCTGAAAATTGTTTTTTATTGTTTTTGTTTTTTGAGTTGCCTTTGTTTTTTTAAATGTGTGCAAAGGATTAAAAGATAATTAGAAAACTTTATATATGAAGGCATACCGGTTGTAAGTATACCCAACTGGGTGGTCAACGTTCAATGACATAAAGGTGAGCCACCTGGGACATGGTTAAGCCTTGAACAGTTGGTTTTAGATTGATCCCCATCAGTTCTACCTATGAACACCTGGCTCCACCACTTTTTTTCCCATTTATTTTTTTAACAATCTAGTTTTAATTCAACTGATAATATAAAAGATGTCCAGAATTGGGGCTGGTCTGACGACTTAGGGTTATGGATGTTCTTAACCACTTCCCTACCCGCCCATAGTCATATGACGCCCACAAGGTGGATCTCCCATCCTGGGTGGGCGTCATATGACGTCCTCTCCTTCCCGGCCGCCTGGGGGGCGCGCCCGCGGCTTCGCTCGGGACCCGGTGCGAGTGCCCAGCGGCCGCGATGTCCGCCGGGCACCCGCGATTGCCGTTAAAACAACGGGACCGTGCGGGACCGTGGAGCTGTGTGTGTGTAAACACACAGCTCCACGTCCTGTCAGCGGGAGAGGAGATCGATCATGTGATCCCAGTACAGAGGATCACTGATTGGTCTCCTCCCCTTGTGAGTCCCCTCCCCCCACAGTTAGAATCACTTCTATAGGGAACATATTAACCCCTGCAGCGCCCCCTAGTGTTAACCCCTTCCCTGCCAGTCACATTTACACAGTAATCAATGCAATTTTATAGCAAAGATCGCTGTGTAAATGGGAATGGTTCCAAAAATGTGTCAAAAGTGTCCGAAGTGTCCGCCGCAATGTCGCAGTCACGAAAAAAAATCGCAGATCGCCGCCATTACTAGTAGAAAAAAAAATGCAATAAATCTATCCCCTATTTTGTAGACGCTATAACTTTTGCGCAAACCGATCAATATACGCTTATTGCAATTTTTTTTACCAAAAATATGTAGAAGAATACGTATCGGCCTAAACTGAGTAAAAAAATAGTTTTTTTTAAAAAAAATGGGATATTTATTATAGCAAAAAGTAAAAAATATTGTGTTTTTTTTCAAAAATGTCGCTTTTCTTTTGTTTATAGCGCAAAAAATAAAAACCGCAGGGGCGATCAAATACCACCAAAAGAAAGCTCTATTTGTGGGAAAAAAAGGACGTCAATTTTGTTTGGGTGTAACGTTGCACGACCGCGCAATTGTTAGTTAAAGCGACGTAGTGCCGAATCGCAAAAAGTGCTCTGGTAAGGAAGGGTGTAAAATGGCCCGGTATTGAAGTGGTTAAAGAATAAGGTCTGCCTAGTTTTGTTTGGTTAAAGCTTATAGAGGGTGCAAAGCAAGAGACATCTCACTTGTTGACATTTTAGAGGGAAAATTGACTTTTAGTAACAAAGTACTCTTTCCTATATACAGGAACAGGACTATCGGTAAGAGCTTGTAGCAGTTTTATTTACCCTGTTTGTCGCAGTTTATCATTATTGGAGGGGTAACTTTGGTTAGAGATGGTAAAGATGGTCAATTGTATTTGATTTATGCTTCAGTGTAAAAAACGAATGCATACCACCCAACCTTTTGAGATGGGAATGAGGGACACCGATCAGCAAAAGTATGCAGGAATAGGACACACCCTTTGCCACGCCCCCTTAAAGGAGAATTGTACTTTTTTTTTTACCACTACTATGAAGCAATTTAGAAATCAGATGAAAGGTTTAGCGCTGGGAAACACTTTTTGATAGATAAAAAGTGCATTTTATATACAACTATATAGATCAGACCAAAATGAGGGACAAATGAGGAGGAATGAGGGACATTGCTCCAAATCAGGGACAGTCCCTTCAAATCAGGGACAGTTGGGAGCTATGCGAATGTTGGTTATAAACAATTAATGTTTAAGGTTATTGTTTATGAGTTATTAACCACGACGATGTACGTCGGCAGAATGACACGCACAGGCATAAGGGCGTACATGTACGTCCCTTTAAGAATGCCGCCATGCCATCGCATGCGCACGCCGGTCGGAACCCCCGTGAGTCCGCGATCGTCTCACGGGAAGGCTGAACAGGGAGATGCGGAAGTAAACAGCATCTCCCCGTTCTGCCTAGCAACTAGTGACACTGATCTCTGCTTCCTGTGATTGGAGCAGAGATCAGTGTTCACTAAAACACAGCCATGCCCCCCACAGTTAGTAACACGCCCCTAGGAACACTTAACCCCTACACTGCCACCCCCTGGTTAACCCCTTCACTGCCAGTGTCATTTACACAGGAATCAGTGCATTTAAATAGCACTGATTGCTGTATAAATGACAATGGTCCAAAAATGTGTCAAAAATGTCCGATGTGTCCGCCATAATGTTGCAGTCACAATAAAAATCGCTGATCGCCGCCATTACTAGTAAAAAAAAAAAAATTGCAATTTTTTTACCAAAAATATGTAGAAGAATACGTATCGGACTAAACTGAGGGAAAAAAAAGTTTTTTCTATATTTTTGGGGGATATTTATTATAGCAAAAGTAAAAAATAATGTGTTTTTTTCAAAATTGTCGCTCTTTTTTGGTTTATAGCGCAAAAAATAAAAACTGCAGGGACAATCAAATACCACCAAAGGAAAGCTCTATTTGTGGGAAAAAAAGGACGTAAATTTTGTTTGGGAGCCACTTTGCTCGACCGCGCAATTGTCAGTTAAAGCGACGCAGTGCCGAATCGCAAAAAGTGGTCTGGTCTTAAGCCAGCAAAATGGTCCGGTCTGAAAGTGGTTAAAAGTGGAATTGAAAGTTAAATTGGAACCCCCGTGGCCAAAACATTTCCACTTATATGTCAGTTGTTTTACTTTCTTTATTTGTTATTTATAATGTGCATTTTTGAGGTGAGATCAGAGTAGACACGTACAATATGCATGTCACAATCTCCTCCTGCGCTCACACATGTACACCAGCATTCTCTGTATGCTCTCTGTCCTCCTTGTGGCTGAGCCTCCAAGTGTCAATGGCAATAAACACGCTTTGAATCAGGCTGTGCCCAAGTGTGGCACCCTCCTAGATAGAAGCATGGTTAGGTACATTTATTGACTGGCACACTGTAATCAGCTAAGCTGCATGTGATTGTTTTGGTCTAGAAACATAAAAAACATACAGTAGTAGTAAAACAGAGTAGTCAATTTCGCCCGTTTTTTATTTTTGGCTGACTTTTTTTAGTTGAGTATACTGTACATCTACTGTATGCTTGTTCCAAGTTATTTACTGTTGACTGTCTCGCTACCTCTGCTGGAAGTTTATTCCAAGAATCAACTACCCTTTCAGTAAAATAATACTTTCTAAGCTTAGTTTGGAACTTTCCTTCAGTTAGTTTTAGGTCATGTCCCCGTGTTCTTGAATTTTGATTTTGTATTGAAAAAACTGAACCATATTCACCCCCCTTGATGTATTTAAATTTTTCAATCATGTCTCCCCTTTCCTTTCTTTCCTGCAGACTGTGCATATTAAATTCCTGAAGTCACTCTATATATGTTTTATTCCCCAGACCTATTTCCATGTTTGTTACTAGGGATGAGCCGAACACCCCCCCGTTCGGCTCGCACCAGAACCCGCGAACGGACCTAAAGTCCGTGCGAGCTTTAGAACCCTATTAGTTATAATGGATGCGAACGTTCGAAATTAAAAGTGCTCATTTTAAAGGCTAATATGCATGTTAATGTCATAAAAAGTGTTTGGGGACCTGGATCCTGCCCCAGGGGACATGTATCAATGCAAATTTTTTTTTTAAAAAAAACGGCCGTTTTTTCAGGAGCAGTGATTTTAATAATGCTTAAATTGAAACAATAAAAGTGTAATATTCCTTTAAATTTCGTACCTGGGGGGTGTCTATAGTATGCCTGTAAAGGGGCGCATGTTTCCCGTGTTTAGAACTGTCTCTGCGCAAAGTGTCATTTTTGAAAGTAAAAAAGCTATTTAAAATCACTCGCGGCTAATGTTAATTCACGGCTCCCGTAACACAGAGAACAGTGATTCATTGAAACTCATTCATAAAAAAAAGTCATTGATAAAAAATAAAAAAAATAAAAAAAATGAAAAAAAAAAAGCGTAGGGGTCCCCCCAAATTCAATAACCAGGCCCTTCAGGTCTGGGATGGATATTAAGGGGAACCCCAGCCAAAAAAAAAAATAAAAAAATGGCGTAGGGTCCCCCTCAAAATCCATACCAGACCCTTGAGGTCTGGTATGGATTTTAAGGGGAACCCTAGCCAAAAAAAATGGCGTGGGGTCCCCCTCAAAATCCATACCAGACCCTTATCCGAGCACGCAACCTGGCAGGCCGCAGGAAAAGAGGGGGGGACGAGAGCGGCCCCCCCTCTCGCCTGAACCGTACCAGGCCACATGCCCTCAACATTGGGAGGATGCTTTGGGGGTCTAAGACCCCTAAAGCACCTTGTCCCCATGTTGATGAGGACAAGGGCCTCTTCCCCACAACCCTGGCCGGTGGTTGTGGGGGTCTGCGGGCGGGGGGCTTATCGGAATCTGGAAGCCCCCTTTAACAAGGGGACCCCCAGATCCCGCCCCCCCCCCCTGTGTGAAATGGTAAGGGGGTACCCCTACCATTTCACCAAAAAAGTGGCAAAAATGGTAAAAATGACAGGAGACAGTCTTTGACAATTCCATTATTAAAATCTTCTTTCTTCTTTCTTCATCCTTCGGTTTCTTCATCTTCTCCTTCCTTCATCTTCTTCCATCTTCTTCTTCCATTTTCTTCTTCCTCCGATCCGCTTCTTCTTGCGCTGGTCTTCTCGTCCTTCTTGTCCGGCATCTTCTTCCGTCGGCGTCGGCGTCGGTGTCGGTGTCTTCTTGGGCCGCTCCGCGCAATGGGAGGCTCCCGCTGTGTGAGGCTCCGCTCCATCTGACAGGTCTTTTAAAACGGAGGGCACCTGGTGACCCCGCCCCCCTCTGACGTCATGGGGAAAGCCATCATGGAATTCCCCATGACGTCCCTGTGCGTCAGAGGGGGCGGGGTCACCAGGTGCCCTCCATTATAAAAGACCTGTCAGACGGAGCGGAGCCTCACACAGCGGGAGCCTCCCATTGCGCGGAGCGGCCCAAGAAGAGACAGAGACACCGACACCGACACCGACACCGACGCCGACGGAAGAAGATGCCGGACGAGAAGGACGAGAAGACCAGCGCAAGAAGAAGCGGATCGGAGGAAGAAGAAAATGGAAGAAGAAGATGGAAGAAGGTGAAGGAAGGAGAAGATGAAGAAACCGAAGGATGAAGAAAGAAGAAAGAAGATTTTAATAAAGGAATTGTCAAAGACTGTCTCCTGTCATTTTTACCATTTTTGCCACTTTTTTGGTGAAATGGTAGGGGTACTTTTGTACCCCCTTACCATTTCACACAGGGGGGGGGCCGGGATCTGGGGGTCCCCTTGTTAAAGGGGGCTTCCAGATTCCGATAAGCCCCCCGCCCGCAGACCCCCACAACCACCGGCCAGGGTTGTGGGGAAGAGGCCCTTGTCCTCATCAACATGGGGACAAGGTGCTTTAGGGGTCTTAGACCCCCAAAGCATCCTCCCAATGTTGAGGGCATGTGGCCTGGTACGGTTCAGGCGAGAGGGGGGCCGCTCTCGTCCCCCCCTCTTTTCCTGCGGCCTGCCAGGTTGCGTGCTCGGATAAGGGTCTGGTATGGATTTTGAGGGGGACCCCACGCCATTTTTTTTGGCTAGGGTTCCCCTTAAAATCCATACCAGACCTCAAGGGTCTGGTATGGATTTTGAGGGGGACCCTACGCCATTTTTTTTTTGGCTGGGGTTCCCCTTAATATCCATCCCAGACCTGAAGGGCCTGGTTATTGAATTTGGGGGGACCCCTACGCATTTTTTTTTTTGTTTTTTATTAATGAATGACAGTTCTCTGTGTTACAGGAGCCATCAATTCATTAGCCGCGAGTGATTTAAATAGCTTTCTTCCTGCAAAAATGACACTTTTTTGCAGGGAAAGTTCTAAGCACAGGAAACCTGCCCCCCTTCACAGGCCACCTATAGACACCCCCCAGATGTGATACTGCAATGCTGTTCTAACAGCATGCACACACATATCCCCAGAAATAAAGCACATATTGTTGTCAGCAGTCAGCAGCACACTGACACGCTGACACTGTCTGAAACATAATATGCGAGGCCGCCGGCGCGGCGGCCTCTTATACCGTGGGGCGTGTACTAAAGCCCCTGAGCTATAATTGGCTACAGGCATCCTGCCTGTAGCCAATTATGGCTCTCCTCGCTGCCGGCGCTGTGATTGGCCAAGCATGCGGGGTCACAGTGCATGCTTGGCCAATCATCAGCCAGCATTGCACTGCGCGGGCCGCAATGCATTGCGGGGCCGCTCGCAGCACACGAATTTGATGCGAGCGGCCCCAATAGTTCTGGGCTCGCCGAGCGAGCGAACACCCGGTGCTCGATTCGAACATGGGTTCGAATCGAACACCGGGCTCATCCTTATTTGTTACCCGTCTCTGGACTTGTTCTATCTTAACCACATCTTTTTGTAAGTGAGGTTTCCAGAACTGGACACACTATTCTAAATGAGGTCTCACTAAAGATCTATATAGAGGGATCAGGACCTCCTTCCTCCTGCTGGTCAGTGGCGGAATTACCAGGGTCGCAGCAGTCGCAGTTGCGACTGGGCCCTTGAGTTCCGCCACTGTAGGGGGGCCCGCGGCCTGCTCGGAAGATAGTACACTGGTCATTCGCGGCACAGTCCCTGTCCACTCCGCCCATCCTCTCTGCCCGCTCCGCCCATCTTCTCCGCCTGCACACACGGGCACACTGCACAGTACCGCCCGCTACGCCCATCCTCTCCGCCCGCTACGCCCATCCTCCTTGCCCGCACTCACGGGCACACTGCACAGTCCCTGTCTGCTTCACCCATCCTCTCCAACTGCTCCGCCCATCCTCTCCACCCCTGCCCATCCTCTCTGCCCACCCAAGCAAAACCTAGCAAGGGTGGGGGGACCAAGTGATCTGCAAGTGAGTGGCACTGATCCCATCCCCCCAAATAAATACTTCTACTGATTCTTCCCACACCACCACTACTGCCATTGATTCCCCCCACACCACCACTAATGCCACTGATTTCCACCACACCACCACCACTGCCACTGATTCCCCCCTCATACCACCACTACTGCCACTGATCCCCCCTACACCACTACTACTGCCACTGATTCCCCCCCACACCACCACTACTGCCACTAATTCCTTCCCCACACCACCACTACTGCCACTGATTCCCCCACACCACCACTACTGCCACTGATTCCCCCATACCACCACCACTGCTGCCACTAATTTCCCCCCACACCACCACTACTGTCACTGACCCCCCCCACACCACCACTACTACTGCCACTGATTCCCCCCCACACCACCACTACTGTCACTGATTCCCCTCCACACCACCAACACTACTGCCACTGATCCCCCCACACCACCACCACTGCTGCCACTAATACCCCCCCACACCACTACCACTACTGCCACTTATTCCCCCCCACACCACCATGACCACTGCTGCCACTGATTCCCCCCCCCCACCACCTTAACTGATACCCCCCACATCACCATGACCATTACTGCCACTAATTCCCCCTCCCCCACACCACCACCTTAACTGATACCCCCCACACCACCATGACCATTACTGCCACTAATTCCCCCTCCCCCACACCACCACCACTGATACCCCCACACCACCATGACCACTACTGCCACTGATCCCCCCCCCCCACACCACCATGACCACTACTGCCACTGATCCCATCCCCAACCACCAACCTTGCCACTGATCCCACCCCCCCACCACTGCCACTCATCTCATCCAATCCCCCCTTTCACTACCACTCATCCCATCCCCCCCCAACCACTACCCTCGCCACTGCACTCATCCTCCCACCACCGCTGCCACTCATTTCATCCATTGCCCCCCACCGCTGCCACTCATCCCATCCAATCTCTTATTCCACTACCACTCATCCGTTCCCATTTACAGTACCTACAGGTAAGCCTTATTATAGGCTTACCTATAGGTACAAGTGGTGGAACTAGGTTTACAACCACTTTAAGATCTATATAGATGAATCAGGACCTCCTTCCTCCTGCTGGTGATCTCTCAAGTTATAACTAAAGATCTATATAGAGGAATCAGGACCTCCTTCCTCCTGCTGGGGATCCCTCTAGTGATAACTAAAGATCTATATAGAGGAATCAGGACCTCCTTCCTCCTGCTGGTGATCCTTCTAGTGATAACTAAAGATCGATATAGAGGAATCAGGACCTCCTTCCTCCTGCTGGGGATCCCTCTAGTGATCAGTGTTGTAAGTAACGCGATTAAAGTAAACGGCGTTACGTAACGTAATCTAACTGATTACTCTTCCCCTTACTGGGGCGGCGTTACCGCAATTACTCGCCGCGATCCGCGGAGCCGTCCGCGGCCTCGGCCTTAGGAAAGGCCGCGGCTTCGGCCTAGCTCCGGAGCGGCGGCCATCTTGGTGCACCCGTCGGCCATTTACAATGTGATCGCTCCGTCAAATAACGGAGCGATCACTTGTAAACAAACCGGCGTCAAGGTGACGCCGGTTCCTCTCTCCCCTCTGTGTACAGATCTGTACAGTGGAGGGGAGAGATCGGATGCCAGCACATACCCTGCCAATACTCTGCAATACCAGCCAATACCCTGACAACACCCTCAATACCCAGGTAATACTCTGCAATACCCTGCCAATACCCTGCCAATACTCTGCCAATACTCTGCCAATACTCTGCAACACCCTGCCAATACTCTGCAACACCCTGCCATACCCAGCCATACTCTGCCATACTCTGCAATACCCCGCAATACCCCGTAATACCCATCCATACTCTGCCATACCCAGCCATACTCTGCAATACCCCGTAATACCCATCCATACTCTGCCATACCCAGCCATACTCTGCAATACCCCGTAATACCTAGCTATACTCTGCAATACTCTGCCATACCCAGCTATACTCTGCAATACCCCGTAATACCCAGCCATACTCTGCAATACTCTGTAATACCCAGCCATACTCTGCAATACTCGGTAATACCCAGCCATACTCTGCAATACTCGGTAATACCCAGCCATACTCTGCAATACTCGGTAATACCCAGCCAATACTCTGCGATACCCAGCCAATACTCTGCGATACCCAGCCAATACTCTGCAACACCCTGCCAATACTCTGCAACACCCTGCCAATACTCTGCAACACCCTGCCAATACTCTGCAACACCCTGCCAATACTCTGCGATACCCAGCCAATACTCTGCAAAACCCAGCCAATACTCTGCAACACCCTGCCAATACTCTGCAACACCCTGCCAATACTCTGCAACACCCTGCCAATACTCTGCCATACCCAGCCATACTCTGCAATACTCGGTAATACTCAGCCATACTCTGCAATACACGGTAATACCCAGCCATACTCGGCGATACCCAGCCATGCTCAGCCGTACCCAGCCATACTCAGCCAATATTACAGTTGGGGAGATGACGTGGATATTACAGTGGGTGAGATTGTGGATATTACAGTGGGGGCTTTATGGTGGTGGAATTTTTACAGGTTTTTGCAAATTCAATTATTATTTGCTGATCCGAAAAATGATCCGATCCGTGACTCTGATCCAAGCAACGATCCGATCCGTGAGTTTGGGGGGGACAGATGTACAGAGGGGGAACAGATATATGTGTGTGGAGGGGGACAGACGTGTAGTGGGGTACAGAGGGGGAACAGATATACGTGTGTGGGGGGGACAGATGTGTAGTGGGGTACAGAGGGGAAACAGATATATGTGTTGGGGGGGAACAGACGTGCAGGGGGAACGCACCCCTTGATTACAGTAA
Organism: Lithobates sylvaticus; assembly: GCA_028564925.1. Lineage (NCBI taxonomy): Eukaryota > Metazoa > Chordata > Amphibia > Anura > Ranidae > Lithobates > Lithobates sylvaticus. Next base: position 27,420,491 of record CM053027.1, read on the forward strand.
TACTAGACCCGCCCCTAAGAATAAAAAAAAAAAAATCACAGTTACTTTTCTGAGTAACTAATTACTTTTCCAATGTAGTAACTGAGTTACTAACTCAATTACTTTTTTGGGAGAAGTAATTTGTAATGTAACTAATTACTTTTTTAAAGTAAGATGACCAACACTGCTAGTGATAACTTAAGATCTATATAGAGGAATCAGGACCTCCTTCCTCCTGCTGGTGATCTCTCTAGTGATAACTAAAGATCTATATAGAGGAATCAGGACCTCCTCCCTCCTGCTGGGGATCCCTCTAGTGATATAAAGATCTATATAGAGGGATCAGGACCTCCTTCCTCCTGCTGGTGATCCTTCTAGTGATAACTAAAGATCGATATAGAGGAATCAGGACCTCCTTCCTCCTGCTGGTGACCCCTCTAGTGATAACTAAAGATCTATATAGAGGAATCAGGACCTCCTTCCTCCTGCTGGTGATCCTTCTAGTGATAACTAAAGATCTATATAGAGGAATCAGGACCTCCTTCCTTCTGCTGGGGATCCCTCCAGTGATAACTAAAGATCTATATAGAGGGATCCGGACCTCCTTCCTTCTGCTGGTGATCCCTCTAGTGATGCATCTTAGAATTTCATTTGCTTTTCCCAGGTCCCTGGTCACACTGTTTGCTCATTTTGCAATCATCGGAAACAAGTACCCCCAAATCCTTTTCTTCTGTAGTGCTGGCCAACAATGTACCCCCAATGTTGTACTCTGTCAGGGGATTCTTTTTCTCTGGGTGCATTATTTTACATTTAGAAACATTGAACTGCAGTTTCCACTGCTCTGACCAATCTTCCAACAATGCTAAATCATGTACCATGTTACAGACACCTCCAGGGATATTATCCATATTACACACCTTTGTGTCATCAGCAACATTGGATGCCCATCACGCCGCTCCGGCCAGTCACAGAGTCGGAGTCGGCGGCCCCAGAAGGAAGAGGGGCTAAGATGGACGCAGCCTGCACAGGGGACAGCAATGGATTTGTTTGCAGGTAAGTGTCCCATAATGGCCTAGTATGCGATACATACTAGCCCATTATGCTTTTAATTTGCAGGCTTTGCAGGGAGCAGAAGAGGAAGTAAAACCCACTTCAAGACCAGGCCTATTTCTGACACTTGTTGTTTACAAGTTACCATTTTTATTTTTTGCTAGAATATTACTTAGAACCCCCAAACTTTATATATACTTTTTTAGCAAAGATCCTAGAGAATAACATGGCGGTCGTTGCAATATTTTATGTCACGTGATATTTGCGCAGTGGTCTTTCAAACGCAATTTTTTTTGGGGGGAAAAAATTATTTCATTTCTGAATTTAAAAAAAACAAACATTAAAGTTTGCCCAATTTTTTTTGCACATTGTGAAAGATGATGTTACGCCAAGTATAGGGATAGCTAATGCTTTAAAATTGCACACACTTGTGGAATGGTGACAAACTATGGTACTTTAAAATTTCCATAGGCGACATTTAAAATTTTTAAACGGTTACCTGTTTAGAGTTACAGAGGAGGTCTAGTGCTAGAATTATTGCCCTTGCTCTAACGATCGTGGTAATACCTCACATGTGTGATTTGAACACCGTTTACATTTGCAGGCGGGACTTACATATGCGTTTTTTTTGGTGCGCGTGCACGTGGGGACAGGGGTGCTTTAAAAAAATTCGAACATTTTTTTTAAAATGATTTTTACACTGTTCCTTTACTCTAACAAACAATCCTTGTGACAGTAATAGTGGGTGACAGATATTCTTTAAAAAGGGATCAGTGGTCTAATACACCCCAAACCCTAACTCTGCACTTCAAAGTATTTAAAATGTCAAAATCGGAATTTTTGAATACTTGGGGATTTTTTAAAATCAGCGCCGTTAAGTAAACCGGAAGTGACGTCGCTTTAGGGTTACTACATTGAAGACTCGATCGAAAGCCGAATCCAGCTTTGTTCAGGACTCCGGCCAGACGCAGTGGCGTCACTAGGGGGGGCTGAGGGAGCCACGACCCCCCCAATTTTACTGTGTGTCCCCCCATTGTTCCTCCCCAAGTATACCCCAAGTATACCTCGTATAGCGGCCGGCACCACGGCTGTCTGCCTGAGTGACTCGTCACCACTTATCTGTCAGTCTCTTGGAGCCTCGGGGAACTCTGCCGGAAGACGTGCCGGCTGGTCGCTCAGGTCTCCCGGTGGGACGGGAGAACTGGGCGGAGCGGCAGGAGGGGGGGGTGTCCCCTACCACTGCTGGTGATAACGGCCGAGTGGCTCATTAGACGCCATTGGTTGTTATCACTTGAAAGCTAACCGCCAGCTTTAAAAGACGGTACCAGGGTGATGCCTCTGGCTGCAGGCATCAACCCGGTACAACCACTTCAACAAAAATTCCGTACGGGTATGTGATTTAGCATGAAGTGGTTAATTAAACAAGCTGTAGTTAAAAGCTGATTGGTTACTCTGCACAGCTGCACCAGATTCTGTGTGCTCCAGTTTTAGTAAATCTCTCCCTAAGAAATCATATCACATTGGTGGTGGATTCACCTTATGTTTGTGGATTATATGGACTTTATTTTTATTTTCATTGTAATTTTTATGTAATGATTATATGTTTTTGTTTATATTGCGCTACATCTATAGTTTTAGGTATATGTTATGGGGTGTAGTGAAACCACTTTATGATGTTAAAGGGCCGTACACATGAGCCAAATTTAACCAATAGAAACCGGACAGCAATCGGCCCACGCGTACGGCAGCCAGTCCGACAGAAGTCTGCTGAACGTCCGGCCAATGGCTGAACGCTGATTACACTTTATTAAGTACACCTTGCTAGTACGATTTGGACCCCCTTTTGCCTTCAGAACTTCTTCATGGCATAGATTCAACAAGGTGTTGGAAACATTCCTCAGAGATTTTGGTCCATAGTGACATGAATGAATGATTTGTATAGCGCTACAATGCGAACTGAATCACCTCAAGGCGCTGTATTCATGCTTTGTTGTCAAGCTTCTTAGAAGAGGTAGGTCTTGAGTTTTTTCCTGAAGGCCTGATGGTTTTCTTCCATGTGGATGCAGGTCGGTAAAGCGTTCCATAGCCGTGGTCCTTGGACAGCGAATCTCCGTTCCCCCTTTGATTTGTAGCAGGATTTGGGAATGAGGAGGAGGTTTTGGTTAGACGATCGAAGACTGCGACTGGGTGTGTAGTGTTTTATTTTCTCGAGAAGGTATTGAGGAGCGTCTCCATGGGTGCATTTGTGGGTGAGGCAGACGGTCTTGAATGTGACCCGATTCTTTACGGTTTGCCAATGTAGGCTCCTCAGGGAAGGAGAGATGGATTCCCAGGGTTTTTTTCCTGTTAAGAGCCTTGCCGCCAGGTTTTGGATAAGTTGTAAGCGCGCAAGTTGATATTGGGGTAATCCTATGTAAAGGGGGTTTGCGTAGTCAAGTCATGAATTAATGACTGTTCCAACTACCACTGCTTTGTCTTCCTTTGGAATGAAGGGGATGAGTCTGCGTAGCAGGCGGAGCAGATGGTGATAACCACTGACTACTGCTCCTATTTGTGCATCCATTGACATTTCTGAGTCAAAAATGACTCCGAGACTCTTGGCCTTGGTGCTTGGGGAGATGGTCTGTCCAAAGATGGTGGGCGGTGTCCAAGGGATCTTGGTTCGAGAGTTTTAGTTTGTGTGTAGAATAAGAAGTTCTGTTTTCGATTCGTTGAGTTTGAGGGAGCTAGTGGTCATCCAGTCGTCTATCATAGTGAGGCATTTTTCTAATTGCTGATGATGGTCTTTTTTTCCGGTGATACGAAAATATAATTGCGTGTCGTCAGCGTATGAGTGGAAGCAGAGGTCTGATCTTCTGATGATTTTGAGGAGTGGGCGGATGTATATGTTGAAGAGCACTGGTTACAAGGGTGATCCTTGAGGGACTCCACAAGGGTTTCAGAGGTGAAGGCTCCTAGTTTCACTGTCTGACATGATAGCATCACACAGTTGCTACAGATTTGTTGGCTGCACATCCATGATGCCAATCTCACGTTCCACCACATCCCAAAGGTGTTCTATTGGATTAGATCTGGTGAGTGTGGAGGCCATTGTAGTACAGTGACCTCATTGTCCAGTGGTGAGATGATTGGAGCTTTGTGACATGGTGCATTATCCTGCTGGAAGGAGTCATCAGAAGATGGGGACACTGTAGTCATAAAGGGATGGACATGGTCAGCAACAATACTCGAGTAGGCCGTGGTGTTTAAATGATGCTCAATTGGTACTAAGGGGCCCAAAGTGTGCCAAGAAAATATCCCCCACATCATTACACCACCACCAGCCTGAACCATTGATGAATGCATTAAGGTGAAAAATGGTGAAGGTTTACAACCCCTTTAAGATTAAGAAAAAAGAGCGGGGGGGGGGGGGAACGCACTGGGATGCATCAAAAACACGCATGCAGAAAAGCATTTGGAACACATCCGGACTGCGTTTCTATGGTGTGAACAGGCCCTAAAAGATATAACAAATATGAACAGGCAAGTGGCCAGATTCGTAAACTTAGTCACGGCGGCTGTAAATCAGCTTGAAAAATTCCGACAGAAGATTGGCTCCTTGACAGATGAGAGAAAATTATATTTTTACTGTCATATAAAACGTTGGGTGTCTCCCTCATAAACTGGAGGAACCAATAGACTGATCAACTGAGTTACGCTCAATTTTCATTATTTTTTTTTTTTGTGTGTGTTTGTACGCTCGTGACATACATATCTGTCAATGGGCTAAAAAATAATTTGTTACAGGTGACGTTGGATTGCAGTGTTGTGGAACAGATTAATTACCAAAACATGGAGGAAAAAAAACAAAACTGCTATGCATTAAATGATGCGGAAAATGATGCAGAATTAACCAAAAAATTCCCAGTGGAAGGTCAAAGCTTTGCCTCCTGTTGTTTAAATCTCTTCAACTCAGTCACAGCAAACTGCATGGAAGATGCATTTTGTGTAAATTAGATTCAATTTAATTTAAATTCAATTATATTTGTTTAACCACTTCAGCCCCAGAAGATTTGGCTGCTCAATGACCAGGCCATTTTTTGCGACACGGCACTGCGTCGATTTAACTGACAATTGCGCAGTTGTGTGACGTTGTACCCCCAAAAAAATTGACGTCTTTTTTTCCCCACAAATAGAGCTTTCTTTTGGTGGTATTTGATCACCTCTGCGGTTTTTATTTTTTGTGCTATAAATAAAAGAGCGACAATTTTGAAAAAAAAAAAACACAATATCTTTTACTTTTTGCTATAATAAATATCCCAAATTTCTTTTTTTTAAAACTCATTTTTTCCTCAGTTTAGGCCAATATGTATTCATCTACATATTTTTGGTAAAAACAGAGGCGGTCTAGGGCTAGAATTATTGCTCTTGTTCTACCGATCACAGCGATACCTCACATGTGTGGATTGAACACCATTTTCATATGCGGGCGCTACTCACGTGTGCGTTCGCTTCTGCATGCGAGCTGATGAGCATTTAAAAAAAAAAATATGTTTCTTTTATTTATTTTACCGTTTATTTTTTTTATTTTTACACTGTTCTTTAAAAAAAAAAAATGGTGTCACTTTTATTCCTAATGTAAACATCCCTTGTAATAGAAAAAAAGCATGACAGGATCTCTTAACCACTTGACCACTGGGCACTTAAACACCCTTAATAACCAGACCAATTTTCAGCTTTCGGTGCTCTCACATTTTGAATGACAATTACTCAGTCATACAACACTGTACCCATATGAAATTTTTGTCCTTTTTTTCACACAAATAGAGCTTTCTTTTGGTGGTATTTAATCACCGTTGGGTTTTTTATTTTTTGCGCTATAAAAGAAAAAAGACTGAAAATTCGGTAAAAAAAATTAATTTTTCTTCGTTTCTGTTATAAAATTTAGCAAATTTGTAATTTTTCTTGATACATTTTGGCCAAAATTTATACTGCTACATATCTTTGGTAAAAATAAGTACAAATCGGGGTATATTATTTGATCTTTGTGAAAGTTATAGAGTCCACAAGCTATGGTGCCAATATCTGAAAATTGATCACACCTGAAGTACTGACGGCCTATCTCATTTCTTGAGACCCTAAGGCTGGTTTCACACTGGAGCGGTGGGGGCGCTGGCGGTAAAGCGGCGCTATATTTAGCACCGCTTTACCGGCGTTTTAGCGGCGCATTGCGGCCGCTCGCGGGGTGTTTTTACCCCGCGAGCGGCCGAAAAAGGGTCAATACCGCCCGCAACCTGCCGCTATAGCGTCAATGGGACGGGCGCTATAGGAGCGGTAAATATACCGCTCCTATAGCGAGCCAAAGATGCGGCTTGCAGGACATTTTTGAGCGTCCTGCAAGCGCACCGCTTCAGTGTGAAAGCCCTCGGGCTTTCACACTGAAGGAACAGCAACAGCTGTTTCGGGTCGGTTTGCAGGCGCTATTCTTAGCGCAATAGCGCTTGCAAACCGCCCCAGTGTGAAAGGGGCCTAACATGCCATAAAAGTACAAATACCCCCCAAATGACCCCTTTTTAGAAAGAAGACATTCCAAGGTATTTGGAAAGAGGCATGGTGAGTTTTTTTGAAGTTGTAATTTTTTCCCACAATTCTTTGCAAAATCAAGATTTTTTTTTTCTTTTTTTTTTTTTTTCACAAAATTGTCATATTAGCAGGTTATTTCTCACACACAGCATATGCATACCACAAATTACACCCCAAAACACATTCTGCTGTTACTCCTGAGTACGGCGATACCACATGTGTGAGACTTTTACACAGCGTGGCCACATACAGAGGCCCAACATGCAGGGAGCACCATCAGGTGTTCTGGAGCACCCAGGCCAATTCTGACATTTCTCTCCTACATGTAAAAATCATCATTTATTTGCTAGAAAATTACATAGAACCCCAAAACATTATATATGTTTTTTTAGCAAAGACCCTAGAGAATACAATGGCGGTCATTGCAACTTTTTATCTAGCACGGTACTTGCGCAGCAATTTTTCGAACGCGTTTTTTTGTGAAAAAAAAGTTTTGTGCTTTACAAATAACAAAACTGTAAATTTAGCCCAATGTTTTTGCATAATGTGAAAGATGAACTTACGCCGAGTAAATAGATACCTAACATGTCACCCTTCAAAATTGCACACGCTCGTGGAATGGCGCCAAACTTCGCTACTTAAAAATCTCCATAGGCGGCGCTTTAAATTTTTTTACTGGTTACATGTTTTGAGTTACAGAGGAGGTCTAGGGCCAAAATTATTGTTCTCGCTCTAACGTTCGCAGCGATACCTCACATGTGTGGTTTGAACACCGTTTTCATATGTGGGCGGGACTTACGTATGCGTTCGCTTCTGCATGCGAGCACACGGGGACAGGGGCGCTTTAAATTTTTTTTTTTTTTTTATTGTTCATTTTACTTTATTTATTTTAGTTTGACACTTTTTTTTCCCCCAAAAAAAAATTTTGATCACTTTTATTCCTATTACAAGGAATGTAAACATCCCTTGTAATAGGAATATGGCATGACAGGTCCTCTTTACAGTGAGATATGGGGTCAATAAGACCCCACATCTCACCTCTAGGCTGGAAAGCCTGAAATAAAAGAAAAAACGATCCTGGCTTCGATTGTAGCGAGTATTGCATGGTATCGCAGAATATCGCATGGTATCGCAGAATAGCGCAGGGTATGGCAGGGTATGGCAGGGTATGGCATGGTATCGCAGAATATCGCAGGGTATTGCAGGGTATAGCATGGTATTGCAAAGTATCGCAGGGTATGGCAGGGTATGGCAGGGTATGGCAGGGTAACGCAGGGTATGGCAGAGTATCGCAGGGTATGGCAGAGTATCGCAGGGTATGACAGAGTATCGCAGGGTATGGCAGAGTATCGCAGGGTATGGCAGGGTATGGCAGAGTATCGCAGGGTATGGCAGAGTATCGCAGGGTATGGCAGAGTATCGCAGGGTATGGCAGAGTATCGCAGGGTATGGCAGAGTATCGCAGGGTATGGCAGAGTATCGCAGGGTATGGCAGGGTATGGCAGAGTATCGCAGGGTATGGCAGAGTATCGCAGGGTATGGCAAAGTATCGCATGGTATGGCAGAGTATCGCAGGGTATGGCAGAGTATCGCAGGGTATGGCAGGGTATCGCAGGGTATGGCTGAGTATCGCAGGGTATGGCAGAGTATCGCAGGGTATGGCAGAGTATCGCAGGGTATGGCAGAGTATCGGAGGGTATGGCAGGGTATCGGAGGGTATGGCAGGGTATGGCAGGGTATGGCAGAGTATCGCAGGGTATGGCAGAGTATCACAGGGTATCCATCCATCCATGGTCAGCCATCCCTCCATACCCTGCAATACCCAGCAATACACTGCAGGCTATTGCTGTGTATTGCAGGGTATGGAGGGATGGCTGAGCATGGATGGCTGGATCGGTGGTGGCAGAGCAGGCTGTGGGCACTACAGATCCCGCCCACAGCACTGCTGCCGTCGATCCCTCCCCCTCTCCTCTCACACTGTACCGATCGGTACAGAGAGAGGAGGGGAGAGGAACCGGCGTCATCAAATGACGCCGGTTTGCTTACATGTGATCGCTCCGTCTTTTGACGGAGCGATCACGTGGTAAACGGGCGCGATGAGCGGCCGTTTACCGTGATCCGTGATCACGGATGTTCTCGCGTGCGGGGCGCGCACGCGGGGAATTCAGGGAGGACGTTACTGTACGCCCTCCCAGAGTTAAGCAACCGCCCTGTAGCCGTTTTTTCGGCTATGGGCCGGTTGTCAAGTGGTTAAATATGAGATTTGGGGTCAAAAAGACCTCAATATTTACACAAAAATGCAATAAAAAAAATTTTGGGGAAAAATTTAAAAAAATAAAATTCCCTTTAAAAGCTATGACCACTCTTAGCTCTTAAAGGGAATTTTTTTTTTTTTCCCCAAAAAATTTTGTGACGTAAATAGTGACTTTTTGACATTGCTTCCGCCCTGCAATGATATGGAGATGGGTGGGGGCCATCTTCCCCTCACTCGTCTCCATACCAAGCCAGCAAGAGGACGCAATCGCCTCCGCTGCTACCGACGGCTCTGGTAAGCAGCGGAGGGCACAGGAGCATGGCAGGAGGGGGGGCACTGGAGCGGGCAGGAGGGGGGCCCTCTCCGGCCACCAATAAAAGGGATCTTGCGGTGAATCCGCCACAGAGACTACTTTTATCTGAAAGCGGACCGCACCCTGCTGAGGAATAGGATACTGGGGTTATGGTAGCTAGCTGCTGCCATAACAACGATATTGCTTTTCAAAGTGCTGACGTATAACGGGGGTGGTTGGCGAGTGGTTAAGGAGCACAATTCAATGACACTGGAACAAAAAAGAGCTGCTTGGTTGAGCTGCCAGAAGGAAACCTTTACTGCGCCAATGCCACAAAAAAGCCAATGAGGCATGTGGAGGTGTTGTTGGGCATATTGTAACCAGGCTTTATTGTGGAACTTGTAAAGTAAAGGCTTCTTTCTGGCAACTTGACCATGCAGCTCTTTTTTGTTCAAGTATCATCGTATTGTGTGCCTTAATAACAACCACACCATTTTTTTCCAGAGCAGCCTGTATTTCTCCCGAGGTTACCTGTGGGGCTTTTCTTTGTATCCCGAACAATTCCTGTGGTGGTTGTGGCTGAAATCTTTTTTGATCTACCTGACCTCGGCTTGGTTTTAAGAGATCCACAAATTTTCCACTTCTTATTAAGTGATTGGACAGTACTGACTGGCATAGTCAAGGCTTTGGATATCTTTTTATATCCTTTTCCATCTTTGTAACGTTTCATTACCTTGTTACGCAGATCTTTTGACTGTTCTTTTCTACCTCCTCATGGCTGTGTCTAGTATGCTTAGTGCATCCATGTGAGAGCTAAAAACACATTGACTATTTATACACAGACACTAATTGTGATTTAAAAAGCCACAAATGTGGGAAATTAACCTTTAATTGCCATTTTAACCTGTGCATGCCACCTTCTGTGTCTGTACCAAGGCCAAACATTCCGGGGTATGTAAACTTTTTATCAGGGCCATTTGGGTGATTTCTGTTATCATTATGATTTAAAAAGGATCCAGAAAACTATGTGATAATACGTGGCTTCATGTGATGGCTTTCCTTAACCACCTTGCGACCGCCGGCTGTCAAATGACGGCCAGGCGGCGCAGCTCTCATCGTGGGAGGGCGTCATATGACGTCCTCCCCTTCAGTGCACTCCAGGGAGCGCGCCACCAGGAGCGCGCGCGCTCTCGCCGTGTCACTGGGCACCCGATGCGCGTGCCCAGCGGCCGCGATGTCCGCTGGGCACCCGCGATTGCCCGGTAACACAGCGGGACCGTGGATCTGTGTGTGTAAACACACAGATCCATGGTCCTGTCAGAGGAGAGGAGCCGATGGTGTGTTCCCAGTACAGAGGAACACCGATCGGTCTCCTCCCCTTGTGAGTCCCCTCCCCCTACAGTAAGAATCACTCCCAGGGAACATAATTAACCCCTCCCCGCCCCCTAGTGGTTAACCCCTTCACTGCCAGTGTCATTTATACAGGAAGCAATGCATTTAAATAGCATTGATTGCTGTATAAATGACAATGGTGCCAAAAATGTGTCAAAAATGTCCGCTGTGTCCGCCATAATGTCGCAGTCACAATAAAAATCGCAGATCGCCGCCATTACTAGTAAAAAAAAAAAAATATTAATAAAAATGCTATAAAACTATCCCCTATTTTGTAAACGCTATAACTTTTGCGCAAACTAATCAATAATCGCTAATTGTGATTTTTTTTACCAAAAATATGTAGAAGAATATGTTTCGGCCTAAACTGAGGAAAAAAAATGTTTTTTTATATATTTTTTGGGGATATTTAGTATAGCAAAAAGTAAAAAATATTGTTTTTTTTTTTTTTTTAATTTGTCGCTCTTCTTTTGTTTATTGCACAAAAAATAAAAAACGCAGAGGTGATCAAATACCACCAAAAGAAAGCTCTATTTGTGGGGAAAAAATGACAACAATTTCATTTGGGTACAGTGTTGTATGACTGCGCAATTGTCATTCAAAGTGCGACAGCGCTGAAAGCTGAAAAATGGCTTGGTCAGGAAGGGGGTGAAAATGCACTGTACTGAGGTGGTTAAATAAAAGACAGTTATTTGCATGATCAGTCATATTTTCAAAATGAATGCCAAAATTTCACAATTTCTGCCAGGGTATGCAAGCTTTTGAGCACAACTGTATATATATATATATATATATATATGTATATACAGTACCTCACAAAAGTAAGTACACCTCTCACATTTTTGTAAATATTCTATTCTCTCTTTTCATGTGACAACACTGAAGAAATTACACTTGTCTACAATGTAAAGTAGTGAGTGTACAGCTTGTATAACAGTGTAAATTTGCCGTCCCCTCAAAATAACTCAACACACAGCCATTAATGTCTAAACCGCTGCCAAAAAAAGTGAGTACACCCCTAAGTGAAAATGTTCAAATTGGTCCCAATTAGCCATTTTCCCTCCCCGGTGTCACGTGACTCGTTAGTGTTACAAGGTCTCAGGTGTGGATGGGGAGCAGGTGTTTTAAATTTGGTGTTATCACTCTCACTCTCTCATACTGGTCACTGGAAGTTCAACATGGCACCTCATGGCAAAGAACTCTCTGAGGATCTGAAAAAAAGAATTGTTGCTCTACATAAAGATGGCCTAGGCTATAAGAAGATTGCCAAGACCCTGAAACTGAGCTGCAGCACGGTGGCCAAGACCATACAGCGATTTAACAGGACAGGTTCCACTCAGAACAGGCCTCACATTGGTCGACCCTAAGAAGTTGAGGTCACGTGCTCAGCGTCATATCCAGAGGTTGTCTTTGGGAAATAGACGTATGAGTGCTGCCAGCATTGCTGCAGAGGTTGAAGGGGTGGGGGGTCAGCCTGTCAGTGCTCAGACCATACGCTGCACACTGCATCAAATTGGTCTGCATGGCTGTCGTCCCAGAAGGAAGCCTCTTCTAAAGATGATGCACAAGAAAGCCCGCAAACAGTTTGCTGAAGACAAGCAGATGAAAGACATGGATTACTGGAACCATGTTCTGTGGTCTGATGAGTCCAAGATAAACTTATTTGGTTCAGATGGTGTCAATCGTGTGTGGAGGCAACCAGGTGAGGAGGACAAAGACAAGTGTGTCTTGCCTACAGTCAAGCATGGTGGTGGGAGTGTCATGGTCTGGGGCTGCATGAGTGCTGCCGGCACTGGGGAGCTACAGGTCATTGAGGGAACCATGAATGCCAACATGTACTGTGACATACTGAAGCAGAGCATGATCCCCTCTGCCGATGGACTGGCCAAGCATGTCTCCAAACCTTAACCCTATTGAGCACCTGTGGGGCATCCTCAAACGGAAGGTGGAGGAGTGCAAGGTCTCTAACATCCACCATCCATCATCATTCCCCTGATGAAGTCATGTGACAATGAACACGAGGCACCAGAAGTGACATGGGCGAGCTCGCAGCTCGTTTGTTATATGCCTGTTTGATACTTCTTATTGTGAGTGCCTTGATTTTACTTTTATTGTTTTGTCAATAAACATTTGGAAATACTACACTATCGTGCATCCCTCTTTACATCCCCCCATGCACCATTGCAAGGTTCATTGGATGCGGACACACCAGGGACAATAGGGCGACTCTGATGCCAGACTGGAGACACACACCAGTGGAGCCAGATATGCCATACTGGGAGGCTTCCAAGAAACACATTGAGATATACCCACATGCTGTTACCTTACAGCGGTAAGGGTACATCTATACATTACTCTGCACAGGAACCAGGAAGTCACCTATAATCAGCACTTTATGCCAGAGGATTGTCACCAGCACTTTGTCCTTCTATGCTGACACTGCTAATATACAGCCACTTACCTACCTTGCACCTTAAATGGACACTACTTATCTTTTTTGCTTTCACCTATAAGAACATTGCAGCATATACCTATATGGAGGAAACTTTTTTGTATGCTTTTATATGCCGTTTAGGATTTTACCTATTCCTTCAGGATTTATTGCAATAGTAGTGCACCTTCTTTTTGAGCACCATTTGTTCACTTCAAGTGCACAGCATATGGATATATTTCCTATCAATGTTCTTCGAAGATTTATTTGAGTGTTGAATATACTTTTATTGTCTTATTGATACACTTTTATTGTTTTATCCAAAGAAATCGCAGGGCATAGGATTTTCTATGGATATATTTCCTATCACTCTTCTACGAAGAATTATTTGAGTGTTTGATACACTTTTATTGTTTTATCCGAAGAAATCACAGGGCATGCAACACTTTTTTTTATACTGCCTAAGACTGGATATATATTGACCTTTGAACATTGCCTCTTTCAACCATATCTTTCATTGAGCACCTTTGCACTTCATTACGCACAGTATTTAGGTTCATAACGCAGTACTACTTTCACTTTATATAATGTACAGATGATGTATCGTGAAATATCAGAAAACTGCAGCGATCACAGTTCAATTAGTTTCAGTATAAATCACACAAATAGGAAACACAAGGGTAATACAACTGACTAAACTACGCTCCTTGCTAGAAGATATTAAATGGGATAAAATCCTGGGAACAAAGAACACGGAGGAAATATGGGTATGCTTTAAGAGCATATTAAATAAAGGTATTGGCCAGTGCATCCCAATGGGAAATACATTTAAAAGAGCTAAAAAAATGTCATGGGTGGCTTAACTCCAACGTTAAAATGCATATAAAAGCAAAGAAGAAAGGCCTTCAAAAAATACAAGGCTTAGGGGTCATCATCAGCATTCCAACTTTACAAAGAATGCAATAAGAAATGTAAGGGTACAATCAGGGCGGCTAAGATAGAACACGAAAAGCACATAGAGGAAGAGAGTACAAAAAAACAAGAAATTCTTTAAGTAAATATATAAGTAAAAGAGTGAGGTCAGAACATACTGGCCCCATAAAAAATGATGAAGGGAATCTGGTTACAAAAGATGAAGAGATGGCAAAGGTTTTGAATTTATTCTTCTCCTCAGTCTTCATGAGGGAATCGGGGGGATTCAGTAACCAAGACTACAAGGTTTATCCTCATGACACATCACAGGAAGCAACCTCATGGCTAACAGAGGACAGAATTAGAAATAGACTTGAAAAACTTAACATTAAGAAGTCCGAGGGACCAGATGGCTTGCACCCGAGGGTCCTTAAGGAACTGAGTCCGGTGAATTCCAGACCATTGTTTCCTAATTTTTAGGAGCAGTCTACTTACAGGAATGGTACCAGCTGATTGGTGAAAAGCCAATGTAGCACAAATATTTAAAAAAGGACCAAGATACATCCCTGGGAATTACAGACCAGTTAGTCTAACATCAATAGTTTGCAAGCTTTTGGAGGGGATAATAAGGGACTATATCCAAGATTTTAGTAATAAAAACAGTTTTATTAGTAGTAATCAGCATGGATTCATGAAGAATCATTCTTGCTAAAGCAATTTATTAACCTTCTATGAGGAGGTGAGTTGCCATCTAGATAAAGGAAGGCCCGTAGACGTGGTCTATCTGGATTTTGCAAAGGCATTCGATAAAGTTCCCCATAAACGATTACTGTAAAAAATATGGTCTGTCGGCATGGACCATAGGGTGAGTACATGGATTGAAAACTGGCTACAGATGCGAGTTCAGAGGGTGGTGATAAATGAGGAGTACTCGGAATGGTCAGGGTTGGGTAGTGGGGTCCCCCAGGGTTCTGTCCTGGAACCAATCCTATTCAATTTATTCATAAACGGCTTGGAGGATGGGATAAACAGCTCAATCTCAGTATTTGCGGACGATACAAAGCTACGCAGGATGTGGAAACCTTGCAAGAAGATCTAAACAAATAAATGGTGTGGGCAACTACATGGTAAATGAGGTTTAACCACTTCCCGCCCGGCCTATAGCAAAATGACAGCCAGGCGGTGGTTCCGTTATCCTGACTGGACGTTATATGACGTCTTTCAGGATAACAAAACTGGTGTGCGCAGGGCGGCGATCGCTGTTTTGGTATGTCAGTCTGACACACCGCAACTCAGATCTAGGTAAAGAGCCTCTGATTAAGGCCCTTTACCACTTGATCAGCTGTGTCCAAGCACAGCTGATCATGGTGTAAACAGGAAAATCCGCGTATCGGCTTTTTCTCTATCGTGTCTGACAGACGCAAGTAGAGGAGAGTCAATTGGCTGCTCTCCTGACAGGGGGGGACTGCGCTGATTGAATATCAGCGCAGCCCTCCCCCCGAGGATGCCCACCCAGGACCAGCAGGTATGCCACCCATGGCCACCAGGGATGCCAATCTGTGCCCACAAATGATGCCAATCAGTGCTCACAAATGATGTTAATCAGTGCCCATCACAAATGCCTGCCAGTGCCTGCTTATCAGTCATGCCCATCAGTGCCATCTATCATTGTCCATCAGTGCCACCCATCAGTGTTCATAAGTGCGACCTATCAATGCCCATCAGTGACGCCTATCAGTGCCCATCAGTGCCACACATAAGTACCCATCAGTGCAGCCTTTCAGTGCCCATCGGTGTCCCTTATCAATGGTCATCATTGCCACCTATGAGTGCCCATCAATGCCACCTATTAATGCCCATCAGTGCTGTATATCATTGCCCATCAGTGCTGCCTTACCGTGCCCATCAGTGCTGAATATTAGTGCCCTTCATCAGTGCCCATCAGTGCCACCTCATTGGTGCCAGTGCCCATCAGTGCTGCCTAATTAGTACCCGTCAGTGCAGCCTCATCAGTGCCCGTCAGTGCAGCCTCATCAGTGCCCATCAGTGAAGGAGAAAACGTACTTATTTACAACATTCTATAACAGAAACTAAGAAAACCTTTTTATTTTTTTGAAAAATTTCGGTCTTTTTTTATTTGTTTAGCAAAAAATAAAAACCCCAGAGGTGATCAAATACCACCAAAAGAAAGATCTGTTTGTGGGAACAAAATGATACAAATTTTGTTTTGGGTACAGTGTAGCATTGCCGCGCAATTGTCATTTAAAAAGCGACAGCGCTGACAGCTGAAAATTGGTTTGGGCAGGAAGGGGGCAAAATGCCCGGTATTGAAGTAGTTAATGCCAAAAATATGAATGCAATTTACTCGCTAGACGGAGAACCTAGCTGGGGGAATCTAGGATGGAAAAGGACCTGGGGGTCCTAGTAGATGACAGGCTCAGCAATGGCATGCAATGCCAAACTGCTGCAAGCACACGAACTGAATATCGACATGCATTAAAAGGGGGTTAACTCCAGAGATAAAACAGTAATTCTCCCGCTGTACAAGACTACATGCTGGGCGCCGGACACATGGATTTCAATGGGGTTTTTTTTTTGTTTAAGCACCTGATTAGAGCCTGAGGCTTTCATTGGCTTCAAAAAAAGTGCGGGCTTGGGGCGTAGTGCACTGCATCGCACTGCACCCTAAACCCACCCAGTTGTATATTATTCGCTAATGTCTTCCTTCTTATCCTCCCGGCCAATTAGGAAGCAGGTCCTGAGCCCGATTGACCAGGAAGTCTTAGGACTCCCGGCCAATCGGGTCTCAGGACCTACTTCCTGTTCGTTTGTGAGGAGAAGCAACGGCCCCTCTGCAAGCTGGAGCGAGAAGCAGCATCGGTCTCCTAAGACTGATTGCTCCATAGAGCTCACGCTGAGCACCGTCCTCCTAGCAGAACCTATAGCTCCAACGAGCTGGTCTTTCCAGTCAGAAGCTCGGGCCAGGAGGGAAGAGATGGAGTGGATGGATGCAGAGATTGCCCTGATTGCAGATGGGTGGATGAGAGGGAAGATCTGATCATAAATTCATCGGGACCGCAATTCTCAAACCTACAGCATTTGTATTGAACCCATGGCAGCGGAAAACCCAATGGGTAGAATCGTGGAAGAATTTCAAATTTGTTGTGATTATTAGTGTTTCAGAACAATAAAAAATTATGATGATGATTAGGTTTATAGTACTAATTATACAATTATACCATTGGGTATAGCAATTTGCATTTTATAGCATCATTTTGGCAATCAGAATATTTTAAATTATATATCACGCACACCACAGGTATCTGTCCTTACAGAGCTCCAAACACATTACAAGGAATGCCAGGACTTAGAAACTACTATGACATGTGCCCATATATGAGCTCGTTGGGCATCTAATTCCAAAGCCATGGTCATTTATATAATGTAGTTTGTCCTCCATTTATGGTGATAGCAGCCCCTTCTGGAAAGGCTTCGCGAAAGATTTTAGAGGGCGTCTGTTGGAGTTTGTACCCATTCAGAAAATAAAACATGGTTCACCATTGGTGTTCCAATTCAGTAGGGTTGAGCTCAGGCTTCTGTGAAGGCCGTGCGAGTTCTTCCACACCAGACTGGCACCAAACTGGTTAAACCATGTCTTTCTGGATGGTGATCAGTAGGGTTGTATTCAATTCTCTGTGAAGGCCACTCAAGTTCCTCCACAACAAACTCATAAAACCATGTATTTATAGAGCTGGCTTTGTACACAGGGGAACGGTCATGCTGGAACAGAAAAAGTCCTTCAACAAACTGTTACAAACAACAAAAAATTTCCAAGCACACTTACCAACTAGTGTCACGTACCTGAAGGGAGATTGAATTGATGAGGTCAGCCTCCCTTGTATCTCCAGCCCAGGTCCCACTGAGGGTGGAACAGAAGGAGCCTAGGGCCAGGAGGAACACGAGTGCCCGTAGGAGAAGACCCTGAGACCTGTTGCAGAAAGCCGCAGCTAGTCGCAGGACTGTAGTTGCAGAAGTGCTGAGCCCAACAGGACACTGGAGTGAGGTCACAAAGGAAGCCGAGTTCGTTAACAGGCAGGTAGCGAGGTACCAGGACATCAGGCAAAGGCAAGGTCAGTGGAGAGCCGGGGTCAAAAGCCAGAGATCAGATAAGCAGGATCCAGAAGCAGGGTCAAACAGGAGCCAAGGTCAGCAACGGGTATTCAGACAGGAAAATCACAAGTTCAGGGTATCAGGAGCACAGCTGAAAGACCAGTCAGCACCATTCAGGAGTCAGGGCACCCTTTAAATAGGCCGTCTGGCGCCAACTGGGTTTAGGGGCGCGCTCCTGCAAGGATCTGCTGTTGCCCGTGAGTGTGCGCCAGTTGCTCGTGAGTGTGCACCAGTTGCCCGTGAGTGTGCGCCTGTTGCCCATAAGTGTGCGCATTCGCATGTGTGTGCACAGAACATATTCTTACAGCTAGCCTGCAAAAAAACAAACAAATTGCCCCTTCCATGTGCACCTTACACTAAAGTCTTCACCAAACTGTTACCCCAAGACTGGAAGCTTTCAGTGTTCTAAGATGTCTTTGCATGCTGTAATACTAACAGCACCCTTCACTGGAAACACCTGAACTCAATAAAAACTCAAAATAATGGATATTACACAGAGAGCATACTGCTTGTGTCCATTGAAGTGCAGCCACATAAAAATAATTGATCATTTTGAGTAAGGGCTCTTTCACACGGACGGACCGTATGTCCGTTTTTCATCCTTCCGTTTTTGGATGAAAAACGGACATACAGGTATCCCTATGGGATAGCGGGTGTCAGCGGATGAGCATCCGCTGACACCCGCTCTCGTCCGTGCCCGCTCTGCTCCGTTTCTGCAGACGGAGGAAAACCCCATTTTTTCATCCGTCTGCAGAGCGGATCGGGTGACGACGGACTCTACGGTCCGTCGTCACCCGATCTCCCATAGGGGAGAGCGGCGCTCTGACAGGTCCGTCCCTGCACGGAGTGCAGAGACGGACCTGTCATCTTCTGCTCAGCGGAGATCGCTCCGGCGATCCCTGCTGAGCAAGCGGCTATCCACGGGGCGGATCAGCACTGATCCGCCCCGTGTGAAAGAGCCCTAATAGACATCCTGCCTGCTGTTTAACCTCTAATGTTGGCCAGAATTTGTATTTGAGGTTTCTTGTCTGTGCCATAGGCCAAACAGCATCATCAAGATAGGCTGTCTTTTCCCTTAGGTTCAAACAATATTTAAGGCACTAGGTAGAAAGAGGGACGCAGTAGACAAACAGCAAAGAACAGTTCCCGTTCCACAACATCCCAAAGGTTCTCTATTGGATGAGATCTGGTGAGTGTGGAGGCCATTGGATGAGATCTGGTGAGTGTGGAGGCCATTGGAGTCCAGAGACCTCATTTTCAAGTGGTGAGATGATTGGAGCTTTGTGACATGGTGCATTATCCTGCTGGTAGGAGCCATCAGAAGATGGGGACACTGTAGTCATAAAGGGATGGACATGGTCAGCAACAATACTCAGGTAGGGCGTGGTGTTTAAATGATGCTCAATTGGTACTAAGGGGCCCAAAGTGTGCTAAGAAAATATCCCCCACACCATTACACCACCAGCCTGAACTGTTGATACAATGCAGGATGGATCCATGCTTTCATCAGACCAGGCAACATTTTTCCAATCTTTTATTGTCCAAAATTGCGAATTGTACCCTGAGTTTCTTGTTCTTGGCTGACAGGAGTGGCGCCCGGTGTGGTCTTCTGCTGCGGTAGCCCATCTGCTTTCAGGTTCAATGTGTTGTGCGTTCAGAGATGGTATTCTGCATACCTTGGATGTAACGAGTAGTTATTTGAGTTACTGTTGCCTTTCTATCATCTGGAACCAGTCCGCCCATTCTCCTCTGACATCAACAAGCCATTTTTCTCCACACAACTGCCGCTCACTGGATATTTTCACTTTTTTGGACCATTCTCTGTAAACCCGAGAGATGGTTGTGTGTGAAAATCCCAGTAGATCATCAGTTTTTGAAATACTCAGACCAGCCCGCCTGGCACCAACAACCATGCCACGTCACCTCAATCAAAGTCACCTAAACCCCCTTTCTTCCCCATTATGATGCTCAGTTTAAACTTCAGCAAGTTATCTTCACCACGTCTAGATGCCTAAATGCATTGAGTTACTGCCATGTGATTGGCTGATTAGCAATTTGTGTTACCAAGCAATTAAACAGGTGTACCTAATAAAGTACATCTAATAACCAAAAACGTAATATATTAACCTTTCATAGAAGTGGTGGCTGCATTCGTTTTCTAATTCAGCCATTGTGCATTTAGTATTCCAGCCCCACAAAATTGGCTTTGCATGCCATCATTTATCATTAATTTGCCCCACCAATCAATCAGAGAAGAGGTTGATGCCCACTCTGTCATGGAAATCACCACTGAGGTGGGGGGTGCATTTTTATATCTGTATGTAAAATATACAATGAAAGCAAACTAGCCAATAAAAGTATTGTAAAAAAAAAGCCAGTAAAAAGTCATAATTCAGAGTCATTGTCTTGCTATCAGGGATTTAAAGGGGGAATAAGGTGCTGGGAAGCAAAACAAGGAACTGTAAAAAATGGCATTTGACCTGAATTCACTACATTCAAATATCTGAAATGTTTGCGGCACCATCTGAATCACATCGCAGGAGGAGGGAAGAAGTGAATATGGGACAGAATGTGCCTTTTACAAGCTATTGGGAAGGTACAGAGCTCCTAGGAATCTGGTCATAAAAACTGCAGCTTGGAACCTGAAATACAGGCATGGCATACACAATGGGTTCTGTGCCAACCAATCAATTCTTTTATGACTCATTTTATATAGGAGATTCTGCTAATCTTCATTCACTATTAGGGAAAGGAATTAGGAGAGGGAAAAGGGATAAAGCAATAAAGATGAGAAAGAGGGGGAAAGGAGGAAAATGAGGAAAAGAAAGAGAGAGGAAGGAAGGGAATAGAGAAAGAGATGCAGGGAACTAGAAAAGTAAGGGATTGAAGGAAATCAAATAAAAACGAAAAGGAAACTGAGAATAGAAAGAGTGAGGAAGGAAAGCAAAGGATAAGGAAGGGGGGCAGCGAAAAGAAGGGGACAGGGTAAAGAAAAGAAAAAGAAAGGGGAAGGAACAGAGAAAATATAGGGGAAGATCAATTAAAGGAGACTAGAAAACAGAGAAAAGAAGGGAAATAAACCAGAAAAAGAAAGTAAAAGAAAGGGGAAAACAGGAAGGAAAAAGAAAATGCAAAGCAAGGAAGAAAAAGAAAGAAAAATGGGGAGAAATTGAAAAAGTATAAGACAGCAAAGGAAAGGGTGGAAAGAAAAGGAAAAAAAATGTGAGGAAAGGCAAGGAAATGCAAAGAAAAAAAAAGAAAAAGGGAAAAAATAAGAATAGGAACCAAATAAAAACAAAAGGAAAGGAAGGGGAAAGGGAAAGGAAAGAAAAGGAAAGAAAAAGGAAAGGCAAAGGGGGCAGAAAAAAGAGAACAGAAGAAAGAATGGATAGGAAATAAGAAAGGAATAGATAGAAAATGAAAGGAAAGCAACGGAGAAGGAAAGGGAAAGGAAAAGGAAAGGAAAAAGAGAACAGAAGAAGGAATGGATAGGAAAGGAGAGGGGCAGAGAAAAAAGAGAACAGAAGAAGGAATGGATAGGAAAAAGGAAAGGAAAGGGAAAAGAAAAATGGGGGAGAGAAAAGAGAAAAAAAGAGAAACAAAAGAAGGAATGGATAGGAAAAAAGAAAGGAATTGAAAGAAAAGGAAAGGAAAAGGAAAAGGAAAGGCAAGAAATTGGAAAGGAAAGGGAAAAGAAAGAAATAGGGAAAGGAAAAGGAAAGGGGGAAGAAAAAAAGAGAACAGAAGAAGGAATGGATAGGAGGAAAGGAAAGAGAAGGGAAATGAAAGGAAAAGGGCAGAGAAAAAAAAAGAAAAAAAGAGAACAGAAGAAGGAATGGATAGGAAAAGCGAAGTTATGTATAGGAAATGGGAATGAAAAAGGGGGCAAAGGGGAGAAAGGAGGAAAAAAGAGAACAAAAGAAGGAATAGATAGGAGAGGGCACCAATAAAAGTAATGTTAGCGGAAGAGAAAGAAAGAAAAACAAAAGAAAGGAAAAAGAATAAAAGGAAAAAGAAAGAGGGAGAAAGCATATAGGGCAGAGAAAAATGAGAGAGGACAAGGCAAGAAAATATGAGTGGACAAAAGAAAAGAAAGACAGAGGAAAGGTAGGAATGGGAAAAAAGAGAGGGAAACAAATTAAAAGCAAAAAGAAAAACTAAAGTTAGAAGATAGCAAAGTAAGGAATGGAAAGCAATGGAAAAATAGAAAGGAAGAGTAGGGAGCCAACAGAAAAAGAGGGAAGAAGGAAAGAAACCTAAAAACAAAAGTAAGTCAGATAAGTAAGTAAAGTGAGAGAACAAAAAGGGAAAGGGGAGAAATTTAGGATTCTCAGTTTTGCCTCTTGGAAGGCTTTTTCCCTTCCTTTTTTTACCTGGTGATCTGGCCAGTAACACCCCTCCTGTCACGTACCTAATCGGAGCCTGAAATTATGACGTTGGCCTCTCTTGTATCGCCAGCCCAGGTCCCACTGAAGGTGGGTACCGAGGAACAGAAGGAACACGAGTGACGGCAGGTGTTTGGTGACTAAATAGATCAGCATATAACTGTGCCATAGCTGAAAAGATGGAGCTCACAGGAGACAGGGCAGTGTCATGCTGTTCTTGAAGATGATGAGCCCAGGCCTGGAGTTCTTCCTGGAGCAGGGATATGAGGAATCCCACTTTAACATCTTCTGATGGGAAAATTTAAGGGAGGAGAGAGAAATATAACTTACAGGAAAGTCCTGAATTTCTTATGGTTTCCAGAAAAACGTTCAGGCAGAGGTACCCTAGGTTCGGGTGAAGGAGGTACCCCACTGGTGGTACAGGCCATGGTCTGGGCAAACGAGCTTCAGGAAGCCGATCGGCTGCTCCTCTGACAGGGGGGGTCTGTGCTGATCGATTATCAGCACAGCCCCCCAAGGATGCCCACACTGGACCACCAGGGATGCCACCAGACCACCAGGGATGCCAGTCAGTGCCACAATGGATTCCAATCAGTGCCCACAATGGATGCCAATCAGTGCCCACAATGGGCATCACTGATTGGCATGCATTATTGTTTGGCACTGATTGGCATCCATCAGCACAATACATTACACTGCAATGCTGCCTATCAGTGCCCACCCGTGCCGCCTATCAGTGCACATCCATGCCACCTATCAGTGCCCATCCATGCTCATCCGTGCCGCCTATTCATGCCCATCCGTGCCTCCTATTCATGTCCATCTGTGCCGCCTATCCATGCCAATCCGTGCCACCTATCAGTGCCAATTTGTGCCACCTATCAGTGCCCATCAGTGCCACATATCAGTGCCCATCAATGCCACCTCATCAGTGCCACTTCATTGGTGCCACCTCATCGGTGCCAATCAGTGCCACCTTATCAGTGACCGTCAGTGGAGCCCCATCAGTGCCCATCAGTGAAGGAGAAAACTTACTTATTTACAAAGTTTTGAAACTGAAACAAAAAAAAAATTTTTTTTCAAAATTTTCGATATTTTTTTATTTGTTTAGCAGAAAATAAAAATCCCAGAGGTGATCAAATACCACCAAAAGAAAGCTCTATTTGTGGGAACAAAATGATAAAAATTTAGTTTGGGTACAGTGTTGCATGACCGCGCAATTGTCATTCAAAGTCGCGACAGCGCTAAAAGCTGAAAATTGGTCTGGGCAGGAAGGTGTTTAAGTGCCCCCCGGTATTGAAGTGGTTAATGTGAGGGGAGAGGAGTGTTCAATGGACTAGATACACTAACAAATTGAAGCAAAACTCCTGCTCACACTGTATAATCAGTTGCAGCAAACAGTTTTGTTCCTTTTGGGATAAAGTTTTTACATAAATAAATAAAAGCAGATTTTTGTAATCACCCGTCAGTGGGAAATGGTTTGACTCACCCCTGCAGGACAGCTTGTTCTTTTGAAAAACAACACATACGGGCCAGATTACTAAGTAAAAATAAAAGAAAGAAGGTCTAAAAAATAAAAAGAATGCAGCCAAAACATCTACAAATTGGTAAGCTTTAATATAATAAATGTTTGCTTTTGGGTTTAAGACCACCTTAACTTCTTGCCGACCGCCCACTGTCAAAAGACGGTGGAGCGGTGCCGCTCTTGTGGCGGGTCGTCGTCATATGACGGCGCTACCATTTTGGCCACTAGGAGGCGCGCGCGCGCGCCCGCCAGGCACCCGCGATTGCCCAGTAACTGAGCAGGACGTGGATCTGTGTATGTAAACACACAGATCCACGTCCTGTCACTGGAGAGGAGACCGATGGTGTGTCCCTTGTACATAGGGACACCGATCGGTCCCCTCCCCCCACAGTTAGAATCACTAATATAGGGAACATATTAACCCCTGCAGCGCCCCCTAGTGTTAACCCCTTCCCTGCCAGTCACAGTTATACAGTAATCAATGCATTTTTATAGCACGGATCGCTGTATAAATGTAAATGGTCCCAAAAATGTGTCAAAAGTGTCCGATATGTCCGCCGCAATGTCGCAGTCACGATAAAAATCGCAGATCGCCACCATTACTAGTAAAAAAATAATAATAATAAAAATTTCATAAATCTATCCCCTATTTTGTAGACGCTATAACTTTTGCGTAAACCAATCAATATACGCTTATTGCGATTTTTTTTTACCAAAAATATGTAGAAGAATACGTATCGCCTAAACTGAGGAAAAAATTTGTTAAAAAAAAAAAAAATTTCAAAATTGGATATTTATTATAATAAAAAGTAAAAAATATTATGTTTTTTCAAACTTGTCCCTCTTCTTTTGTTTATAGCGCAAGAAATAAAAACCGCAGAGGTGATCAAATACCACCAAAATAAAGCTCTATTTGTGGGGAAAAAATTATAAAAATGTTATTTGGGTACAGCGTTGCATGACCGCGCAATTGTCATTCAAAATGCGACAGCGCTGAAAGCTGAAAAATGGCTTGGTCAGGAAGGGGGTGATCGTGCCTGGTAGGCAAGTGGTTAAGGAACTATAGATGGTATTTATGGGATTGTGCTCAGAATTGTCAGTCCTGCCTGTGGCCAATTATTGTTCTCCTCGCCGCTGGCCCTATGATTGGCCAAGCAGTTTTTTTTTTTTGTTTTTTTTTTATAGTTTTTCTAATGTCAATAAATACTATAGACAGAGAGTACTATTGGTCCTGTTTTTTTTTTTTACCCTATTTTTTTTTTTGTTGTACATCTGACCTCGGAGATTGCCTCGAGGGTGGCAGAAAGCGCGTTTTGACCTCATTATATGGAGGTGAGCATTTCATTTACAACATGAGGTGGATGCACACATAGCACCATAAACAATAGTAGACAATAAACAATAATAGACAATAAACGTTGGAAGACGCTGTGCGCAATTTTCACGTTGGTTGGAAACACATAATCGTTATGGACTTTATTTTATTATGGACATTGGATGCTTCAGAAGAAGAATATGTTACTTTTATGTAAAGTTGGGCTGCATCGGTTTTGCATATTTTTACAAAGTATCCTCAGAAGTCTTTGTAAATTTTTTTCTATTTGTATCTCTCTAGAAGGAATAGTGGAGTATAACATAAACATAGAAATGACTCTCTGGGGGTTGTCAGGTCACCTGTGGAATCTCGGTATCTCAGGTGAAGAGCAAGCTTCTGTTTTCATGAGATAAATACTATTTCTTTTGTCTCTGGAATCTAGAATGCTGAAAGTCGTCATTCCACACAGGGACACATTCCTGAGTGAACCCACCGGGCTGGTTCTACAGAAACCCCTTCGCCACTCCCATGGTCTCCCTTATCTGCCCTGTATACACCATGGCCGCATGTTGTCCCTGGAAACCATGAAAGTCCTTAGGACTTGAATAGGATGCAATAAATATAACTCTGCACTTCTTATCTTAATGTTATAAAAGATGTTAGATCTAGGGAATAGGGATGAGCCGAACACCCCCGGGTTTGGTTCGCACCAGAACCTGCGAACGGACCGAAAGTTTGCACGAACGTTAGAACCCTATTAGTTACAATGGACGCGAACGTTCAAAATCTAAAGTGCTAATTATAACGGCCAATATACATGTTATTGTCATAAAACAGGTTTGGGGACCCGGGTCCTGCCCCAGGGGACATGTATCAATGCAAAGAGAAGTTTTAAAAACGAACGTTTTTTTCGGGAGCAGTCATTTTAATGATGTATAAAGTGAAAAAAAAAATAAAAATTATGATACATAAAGTGAAAAAAAAAATCATCAGCCAGCAATGCACTGCGACTGGCGCAGTGCATTGTGGACCGTTCGCATCACACGAATTTGATGCGAACGGCCCTCAAAGTTCTGCCCTCGACGAGCGAACGAATGGCCGATGTTTCGATTCGAACACCGGGCCCATCCCTACTAGGGATACATCTCACCCCCTCTCTGCACACTCTATGCAAATTACCCACCTCTTTTTAAAACAATTTTGGAGGAACGGTTGGGTTTGACTCTTTCCTGGTTTGGTAGGATCTACTCTGTCAAGATGGACGTACTTCCCAAAATTCTAGATTTTTTCAGGACCCTCCCAATTGTGATCCCTAATGCCCCGTACACACGGTCGGAGTTTCCGACGGAAAATGTCCTATCGGATCCTGCTCTCAAATTTTCCGACAACAAAGACCGATCGGACTTTTTCCGATCGTGTGTAGAGAATTCCAACGGACAAAGTGCCACGCATGCTCAGATCAAATTAGGAGACCAAAGCTATTGGCTACTAGCCTCTACGTAGTTCCGTCGTACGCAACGAACGTCACCATGTTCAGAACGATCGGATTTTCCGACAACTTTGTCCGACCGTGTGTATGCAACACCAGTGTCGGACAAAATCCGTTGGAAAAAATCTGACGGATTTTGTGGTCCGAATTTCCGACTGTGTGTACGGGGCATTAGAGACAGCTGACCAAACCTCAGCAGGACTCTGCTAAATTTATTGGGGAAACAAATGTCCTAGAATCAATAGATCCACAGTTTACACTCCCAAAGCCAAGAGTGATCTGGGAATTCCTAATCTTAGTATTTATCACCAAGCAGCACAAATTGCCTAATTGGCACTCACCACGATTCATGGCCCAACTCCACACCACTGGGTAGATATGGAAACATTATCCTGCTCTGTAGGCTGTATAGTGGCTCTGATGTGGATTCCTAGTAGGTTGTATCCTCTAATATTATATTCTATTCTGTCATATTCATTAGCTATGTGGCTTGAATAGGAGACTTCTTATTGGTAAATAGAGGTCTCCAAACAGTGACCCGTGGGCAAGATGAGGCCCTTTACTTGGTTCTATCTGGCCCTTGGGGCTCTGTCCCTTCCACTGATGCAAGGTACTATTTCTCCCAATGACACCAACAGTTGGGTACTAACAATTGAGCACTTTTTCTCTTAATGACACCAACAATGGGCGGAGGGGCAATTCCTCCCACTGACACCAATGATGGGACATTATTCCTCCCACTGACACTAACAGTAGGGTACTATTCCTTTGACTGACACCAATGGTGAAGCACCATTCCTTCCACTGACACCAACAACGGGGAACTATTCCTCCCACTGACACCAGCAATGGGGCTCCATTTCTCCCACTAACACTTATGGGGCACTATTCCACTCACTGACACCAACAATGGTTCATTATTCCTCCCACTAAAGCCAACAATGGGGTGATATTCCTCCCACTGACACAAACAATGGGCCACTATTTCTCCCAAAGACACCAACAACAATGCACCATTACTCCCAATAGCAGAATAAAGTGATATTAAAACGGTAAAACCTGCAGCAAAACCTATTAGTGTTCACAATACACAAATTAAATATAATATATACTCGAGTATGAGCCGACCCGAATATAAGCCGAGGCACCTAATTTTACCCCGAAAAACTGGGAAAAGTATTGACTCGAGTATAAGCCTAGGGTGAGAAATGCGCAGCTACTGTAAGTGGAAAAGAGGGTCAACAATGCCCATTTGCAGCCTCACTGTGCCCATTTGCAGCCTCACTGTGCCCATTTGCATGCCTAACTGTGCCCATTTGCATGCCTAACTGTGCCCATTTGTAGCCATAGGTCCCCCAAACTTTAAACTTGGTAGTTAAGGGTTCCTAGATACCCCCTATCTAAATTTGGGGTCTCTGGACCCAAAGGGTCCTGAATTGACATTGCTGCAGAGGGACACAGTTGACCGATTTTGGGGCCACTTGGTGCTAGAAACCCCAAATTTGGTTTGCTAACCCAGTGGAACTAGCACTACAACATATCTAATGATTGGGGTTCCTAGCACCAAGTGGCCCCAAGATACGGGGGCCCCAAATTCGGGTCGGAAAATGTCATTCTCTGCTGCAGAAAAGTGATTGACTCAAGTATAAGCCGAGGGGGGCACTTTCAGCACAAAAAAATGAGCTGAAAAACTCGGCTTATACTCGAGTATATACGGTACATATAAAGTAATCTGGCATAAGGAGAAAATAAAAAATCACTATAAAAACACTGTAACTATTCCACTGAAGAATTAATTAATAAAGTGCAAAAATAAAGTGCACAAAAATAGTGTTTCCACTTGAAGCAATAATAAAGTGCAGAAATAAAGTGCACAAAAGTGGTGTCTCCACTAGGAGTGATTGCAAAAATGTGTTGCAAAAATAAAATCCTAAATATGTGCAATAAATGTCCAAATGGTGGTGTAAAGGCCCGTACACACGATCAGACTTTTTGACAACCAACATGCAAATTAGCTGGTTTGGACCAACACCCGACCGTGTGTACGCTCCATCGGACCAACTTTTTCCAGGTTTCATCGGACTTTTGTTGGCTGTGCAAACAGACCAACTTTCTGCCAACAAAAGTCCGATGGACCAAAGTCCGACCGTGTGTACACAAAACCATCGGACTTTTGTACAAACCAATGCAGAACCAATGCAAAGGATCAGACAACAATACAGAAGTTGACCAAAGGTGGCGGTAAAGAGCAGAAAAACCAAGTGATTTGGTGAAAGTTGGCTGAAAAAGTCCTGCCGTGTGTATGCAATACCAACTTGGGGCCAACGCCCTTTGGACAAAAATCCACAGGAAAGTTGGTCCACGGTCCGATCGTGTGTATGAGGCTTAACAATAGCAAAAAGAAGTTCACAAAATGGTGCATCCGATACATAAATTGTAGAGTGGGCAAAGGAATGATGTAATAATGTCCATCCTTTTTTTCTCCTATAGGACGATATTTGTCCTACTTTTTGCTATTGTTACACCACCATTTGGACATTTATTGCACATATTTAGGATTTTATTTTTGCAACACATTTTTGCAATCACTCCTAGTGGAGACACCATTTTTGTGCACTTTATTTCTGCACTTTATTATTGCTTCAAGTGGAAACACTATTTTTTTGCACTTTATTTTTGCACTTTATTAATTCTTTAGTGGAAGTTACAGTGTTTTTATAGTGATTTTTTTATTTTCTCATTACGCCAGATCACTTTATATGTATTTATATTTCATTTGTGTATTGTGAACACTAATAGGTTTTGCTGCAGGTTTTACAGTTTTAATATCACTTTAATTCTGCTATTAGGCACATTTACTAGATACTCCGAGTAGCACGAGGGACACTTATATATATTCACAGCAGCAATATAATCAATAGCAGTGGCCGTCATATCCTGGCTCATAAAAAAAATGTAATAGAGGATGGCCTTGGGTAAGCCATTACAATTAACTTGGTAACCTCAATCACCCACTTACACTGGGGAAAGAGAGGCCTCATCACAAGTGTGGTGTGATATCCGTGTGAGCCACATACAGTGGAGAGTAACATTATTGTAGACAATTGGAAACATAGCAGTTTAAACAATAGAGAGTAAATGAAAGAAAAGGAAAAGAGAAAAAGTGCCAAGAGAAGTTAAGGTGACCTCCCGGCCTCCTTCTTCCAGTAAAAGATATCCAAGAACATCCGTGACCACCGGATCCAAAGGACCCGGTGCATCACGGATCACGGCTGTTTACCATGTGATCGCCCTGTCAAATTATGGAACGATCGCTAGTAAACAAACTGGCGTCATGTCTGGCTCCACTCTCCCCTCTCTGTACAGATCTGTACAGTGTGAGGGGAGAGATCAGTGGCAGTAGCGCTGTGGGCTGGATGTGTAGTGCCCACAGCGCTGATATGTGCCCATTCCAGCCATCCATCCCTATCCATGCTCAGCATACCCATCCGTACTCACCCATCCATACTCAGCATACTCATGCATCCATCCATGCTCAGCCATCCATCCATCCTCAGCAATACTCATCCATCCATCCATGCTCAGCCATCCCATCCACACCCATCCATAATTAGCCATACCCATCCATACTCAGCCATACCCAGCAATACTCAGTCGTACTCAGTCATACTCAGCCATACCCAGCCATCCCAGCCATACTCAGCTGTACCCAGCTGTACTCAGTCATACCCAGCCATCTCATTTATACCCGGCCATACTGAGCCATACTCATTCATGCTCAGCCATCCACAGCTCATCCATCCCCATTCATGCTCATCCTTGCCACATCAGTTATCATCTGTGTCACATCCATGCCACTACAGTGCCTCACATAAGTGTAATAGGTAGTCAAATTAGATTTGAAACGTATGCCCCTAGAACACCTGATGGTGCTCCCTGCATGTTGGTCCTCTGTATGTGGCCACGCTGTGGAAAAGTCTCAAACATGTGGTATCACCGTACTCAGGAGCAGTAGGAGAATCTATTTTGGGGTGTAATTTTTGGGATATACATGCTAAGTGTTAGAAACATTGTGTAAATTGACAACGTTGTTTAACCAAAAATGCGTTTTCATTTTCTTTACAAATATTCCAAAAACTTGTAGAAAAAAATGACATGTTCAAAAGACTCATTATGCCTCATAGATTCTACGTTGGGTTGTTTTCTTTCCAAAATGGGGTCATTTTTGGGGCGTTTCCATTGTCCTGGTTTTCCAGGGCCTTCAAAAATGTAAGAGGTAGTCTAGAAATGTGTAACTTATGCTCCAAGAACGGCTGATGGTGCTCCTTGCATGTTGGGCCTCTGTATGTGGCCACGCCGTGTAAAAGTCTCACACTGAGACTGTATACCACTGTATGTGGTATCGCCATACTCAGGAGGAATAGTAGAATGTGTTTTGGGGTATAATTTGTGGTATGCATATGCTGTGTGTGAGAAATAACCTGCTAATATGACAATTTTGTGAAAATTGTGGGAAAAAAAATTACAACTTCAAAAACCTCACTATGCCTCTTACTAAATACCTTGGAATGTCTACTTTCCAAAAAGGGGTCATTGTTAGGGTCTCAAGAAATGAGATAGGCCGTCACTACATCAGGTGTGATCAATTTTCAGAGATTGGCACCATAGCTTGTGGACTCAATAACTTTCACAAAGACCAAATAATATACACCGATTTGGGTTATTTTTACCACAGACATGTAGCGGTATAAATTGTGCCCAAAATATATGAACGAAAATTACTAATTTGCTAAATTTTATTACAGAAACAAAGAAAAATGCACCGAAAGCTGAAAATTGGTCTGGTTAGGAAGGGGGTTTAAGTGCCCAGTGGGTAAGTGTTAATAAATATATATATATATATATATATATATATATATACATACACAAACACACATACATACACACTCAGTGGGTAAAATAAGTATTGAACATGTCTTGAAGCTGTCATTACCAACAAAGGATTTTGTATGAAGTATTAAAGGTTTTTTTTTTTTTTTTTATTGAACTGTTTTTGTATGCAATAAATATTTTGAAATATATATAAATAAAAAAAATTAAAGCTGTTCTTGTTATCTTTTCAGATCATACAATAAATTATTTCCAGTATGGCCAGTGCCTGTTTTTTTTTTTTAAATAAATAAAAAATATATTTGATATATAAAAGTGTGTACTCTCGTTAATATGTCCTCTCATATTGTGTACCACCCACAACCTTTTATTTAAAAAAATTATAAAAAATCAAAATGCACAGCTATTTGTCTATTAAAATTGCCTTCTGTGCGAATGGGACAAAATGGAATGTTCTCGGGCTATATTCTTTTGTAAATTGAATGTGAGAATGGGAAAATACTGAATCATGGCCACTAGATAGAGCTGTGGAACATACTTATTTCCTATGATATTCAGCGCCATCTAATGGCCACAATGTGGTATTTTCCCTATTCACACATTCGATCTGAAGAGAATATAACCTGAGAACATTCGATTTTGCCCAGAATGAATGTACAGGCAGATTTGGTGGATGAACAGCTATGCAAACGTTGTTATAAATATACCCCCTAGTGTTTGGACATTACTACATATCAATATGTTACATGGACTTTATGATCCAATTGTTATTTTTTCAAAAGCTCATTCCATGAGGATTAGCGTTCGATCGCTATACATCCAGAGATTTCACTTCATACATAAAGACTGGACACTAATCCATAGAGAATGTGGTTTTGCAAACATAATGCCTGGACTATGAAGTCTGTGTAATAAATTGATATGTATTCATTTCTGAACATGAGGGTGTGGATGGTACACAATATACAAGGATAAAATAAGAGTACATACTTTATTTAGTTAGCTATTTTATTTTATTTTAGTTATTTAATAAACAAAACATGTTAAGTTCTGTGTTGGGCGTATTGGAAATATCTTTTTTATTAATGCAGGCCATACATGGTCGAATTTTGAACGAATTTTCTTTTCAAAATCAGAAAGTTCGTTTTTCTTGTGATCCGATGGTGCCACCATTGATTTTCGAAATTCGGCCGATCGAGCCTTCAATTTCACCTCATGTTGCTACAGAAAAGAATTTTCTTTTCTGGGAATCTTCTTTTCTCTCCGTAAATTTTCTTTTCTTATTACATTTCTCGCACGATTATCCCAT
This sequence comes from Lithobates sylvaticus, assembly GCA_028564925.1. NCBI lineage: Eukaryota > Metazoa > Chordata > Amphibia > Anura > Ranidae > Lithobates > Lithobates sylvaticus. Next base: position 27,453,446 of record CM053027.1, read on the forward strand.
CATTGATTAGAAAATCGGTCGTTTTTCAAAAAATTTCCAACATGTCCGATTCCTCAAATTTGATTTCCGAACGAAAATCGGCTGTTACTGCAGCCCACTAATGGTGAGAAATTCATACGAAAATTCTTAGATACGATTTTCGAAAGAAAATTGTTTCGAAATTCGAACCGTGTATGGCCGGCCTTAGTGTTCTTGCATAGCAAGACCACTTACTGTTATCTCACATATATATTATTATTATAGCCAAATTTACCACCCTAACTCCTCCCACAGCTTTTACACTACATAGACAGTAATATACCGAAACGTGCGGATTGTTCCCAATTGGTGTGCTATTACTTTGTTGAACGTTTCGCCAAATGGTTCACAAAATATCGTTATTTTTGCAGCGAAATTTGTCCATAGGAATGAATGGCGAAATGTTCTAAACTAGAGTGGGAGGTGACAAAAGCTGACCCCCCATGATCAGCCAAAACATTATGACCCCCCCATGATCAGCCAAAACATTATGACCCCCCCATGATCAGCCAAAACATTATGACCCCCCCCCCCCCATGATCAGCCAAAACATTATGCCCCCCCATGATCAGCCAAAACATTATGACCCCCCCCCCCCATGATCAGCCAAAACATTATGACCCCCCCCCCATAATCAGCCAAAACATTATGACCCCCCCCCCCCCAAGATCAGCCAAAACATTATGTCCCCCCATGATCAGCCAAAACATTATTACTCCCCCCCCATTATCAGCCAAAACATTATGACCACAACATGATCAGCCAAAACATTATGACCACAACATGATCCGCCAAAACATTATGACCACCCCATTAAAAAAAAATAATAATAATAAATAAATAAATATATATATTTTTTTGAAAAAAAAAAAAAAAAAAATTTGAAAAAAAAATAATAATTTTAGAAAAAAAAATCATTTTTGAAAAAAAATAAAATAAAAAAATCTTCAACTTTTTTACTACTATTTAAAATGTTTAAAATATTAAGCTTTTTAACACTTTTCACAGTTACATCAGCCACTCCAACCACACAACAGTTACTCAAGCCACTCCACCCAGTTACTCCGACCATTCCAGTAGGTGGAGGCAAGAACACTTCACACAATTTCCCCAGAAATGTTAGCTTTTCTAGTTATAATTTAGTTTTGATTTTTTTTTTTTTTAGTATACTCTATTTATTAATAACGAATGTTAAAAAAATTATTTATATTGTGGGATTGTGTTGTATCAAACTGACAAACTCCTGTAGAATGTTGATAAATATTAATTGTCTCTTCCATTTCTTGGGGCCTTTATTGGGGAGATCTCTGTGCTGAGTTATATGGTCTGTAGACCTACTGTGTTCTTTATGAGGGGTTCACACCATTTCTACTCTGAGCATTTCTGCACAACAGCTTTTCCCATTATGAGGGGTTCCCAGCATCCCTGTTCTAAGTTCACGGGTCTATACACAAGTTGTGCTCATTATGAGGGGTTCCCACCATCCCTGTGCTGAGTTCCCGGGTCTGTACACCTGCTGTGCCCATTATGAGGGGTTCCCACCATCTCTGTGCAGAGTTCCCGGGTCTGTACACCAGCTGTGCCCATTATAAGGGGTTCCCACCATCCCTGTGCTGAGTCCCCAGGTCTATACATCAGTTGTGTCTATTATGAGGGTTTCCCAACATCCCTGTGCTGAGTTTCCGGGTCTGTACACCAGTTCCCATTATGAGGGGTTCTAACAATCCCTGAGCTGAGTTGCTGGGTCTATACACCAGTTGTTCCCATTATGAGGGACCCCCACCATCCCTGTGCTGAGTTCCTGGGCCTGTAGACCTGCTGTGCCCTTTATGCCACGTTTCCACCATCCCTGTCCAGAGTTTCTAGGTCTATACACCAGTTGTGCCCATTATGCGGGGTTCCAACAAGCCCTGAGCTGAATTATGGAGTCTCCCCACCTTATGTGCCCATTATGAGGGGTTCCCACCATCCTTGAGCTGAGTTCCTAGGTCTGTACACCTGCTGTGCCCATTATGAGGGGTTCCCACCATCCCTGTGCTGAATTATGGAGTCTGCACACCTGTTGTGCCCATTATGAGGGGTTCCCACCATCCTTGAGCTGAGTTCCCAGGTCTGTACACCTGCTGTGCCCAGTATTAGGGGTTCCAACCATCCCTGAGCTGAATTATGGAGTCTGCACACCTGCTGTGCCCATTATGAGGGGTTCCCACCATCCCTGAGCTGAATTATGGAGTCTGCATACCTGTTGTGCCCTTTATAAGGGGTTCCCACCATCACTGTGCCGAGTTCCTGTGTCTGCACACATGCTGTGCCCATTATGAGGGGTTTCCACCATCCACACTAGAGTTTTTATTCATATTATCTTATGGAGAATGCAACAGGAGGAGCTGGGAACACACGTAGGGGGGCAGTCAGGAATAGTCCTCATTCTTATTTGTGTGATTTGCATGACCATGTATGATAAGAGGGACCCCTTGTTGTCCATGGTGCCGCACCTATGCATTGCACTTCCATCTGACTTGGCAAACGGCGAAGAGTTTTTTTTTTGATGTGACGTAGTGCAGTGGCCCCACTGACCTCAATGGAAGTGCATGAGAAATGCATAGAAAATGCACACGTAAAAGTGTGAACCGAGCCTTAGAGCAGTTGGAGTATCCAAAGCATATAAGAAACCTGCAGCTATTATCTGTCACAAGGCTTGATATCTTCAGGAAAATGGCTAAAACCAGAAATGTCTTTCTGTCCATCCAGTTCCAATATTTACACAGCACAGCCCTTTCTGGCAGGGGAGGGGACCTGATTTTTTTTTCTGTTTTCGTAACAGGTCTTGTCCCACCCCCAGCCTGTGATTGGATGATGAAAAGAGAGGCAGCACACTAATGAACTAATCTCTCTGCTCTCTCTCTCCCACCATCACCATACATATATACTGTGTGTGTGTATATAAATACATACAGTATCTCCCAAAAGTGAGTACACCCCTCATATTTTTGTAAATATTTCCTTCTATCTTTTCATGTGACAACACTGAAGAAATGACACTTGTCTACAATGTAAAGTAGTGAGTGTACAGCTTGTATAACAGTGTAAATTTAATGTCCCCTCAAAATAACTCAACACACAGCCATTAATGTCTAAACCGCTGGCAACAAAAGTGAGTACACCCCTAAGTGAAAATGTCCAAATTGGGCCCAAAGTGTCAATATTTTGTGTGGCCCCCATTATTTTCCAGCACTGCCTTAACCCTCTTGGGCATGGAGGTCACCAGAGCTTCACAGGTTGGCACTGGAGTCCTCTTCCACTCCTCCATGACGACATCACGGAGCTGGTGGATGTTAGAGACTTTGCGCTCCTCCACCTTCTGTTTGAGGATGCCCCACAGATCCTCAATAGGGTTTAGGTCTGGAGATATGCTTCGCCAGTCCATCACCTTTACCCTCAGCTTCTCTAGGGAGGCAGTGGTCATCTTGGAGGTGTGTTTGGGGTCGTTATGTTGGAATACTGCCCTGCGGCCCAGTCTCTGAAGGGAGGGGATCATGCTCTGCTTCAGTATGTCACAGTACATGTTGGCATTCATGGTTCCCTCAATGACCTGTAGCTCCCCAGTGCCGGCAGCACTCATGCAGTCCCAGACCATGACACTCCCACCACCATGCTTGACTGTAGGCAAGACACACTTGTCTTTGTACTCCTCACCTGGTTGCCCCCACACACGCTTGACACCATCTGAACCAAATAAGTTTATCTTGGTCTCATCAGACCACAGGACATGGTTCCAGCAATCCATCCTTAGTCTGCTTGTCTTCAGCAAACTGTTTGCAGGCTTTCTTGTGCATCATCTTTAGAAGAGGCTTCCTACTGGGACGACAGCCATGCAGACCAATTTGATGCAGTGTGCGGCGTATGGTCTGAGCACTGACAGGCTGACCCCACCCCTTCAACCTCTGCAGAAATGCTGGCAGCACTCATACGTCTATTTCCCAAATACAACATCTGGATATGACGCTGAGCACGTGACCTCAACTTCTTTGGTCGATCATGGCCAGGCCTGTTCTGAGTGGAACCTGTCCTGTTATACCGCTGTATGGTCTTGGCCACCGTGCTGCAGATCAGTTTCAGGGTCTCTGCAATCTTCTTATAGCCTAGGCCATCTTTATGTAGAGCAACAATTCTTTCTTTCAGATCCTCAGAGAGTTCTTTGCCATGAGGTGCCATGTTGAACTTCCAGTGACCAGTATGAGAGAGTGAGAGCGATAACACCAAATTTAACACACCTGCTCCCCATTCACACCTGAGACCTTGTAACACTAACGAGTCACATGACACCGGGGGAGGGAGAATGGATAATTGGGCCCAATTTGGACATTTTCACTTAGGGGTGTACTCACTTTTGTTGCCAGCGGTTTATACATTAATAGCTGTGTGTTGTGTTATTTTGAGGGGACATCAAATTTACACTGTTATACAAGCTGTACACTCACTACTTTACATTGTAGACAAGTGTCATTTCTTCAGTGTTGTCACATGAAAAGATAGAAGAAAATATTTACATGTGAGGGGTGTACTTACTTTTGTTAGATACTATATATATATATATATATATATATATCATACACACATACACACAGTATATATATATATATATATATATATGTATATATTATAGTGTATATATATATATATACACAGTACATATATAAAAATGATGTATTAATGAATACAGAGTGACAGAGAATGTAAAATCTTTTTTGTAAGTTTATATACATTATAATGGGCATTTTATGTCCTGGTAAGTCCTGCGTCAGCCGCTCCCAATAACAAAGCTGTAACAGCACTATAAAGCAGAATGGCGCACACAGCAGACGTTAATGCATTCATAAATAAATAAGTTGCTCACAGTGTTGGCCATTTAATACCTACAAAAGGGGGCCGCGGGATAACAGCGGAAGGACCGTATAAATATTTATAAAGGCACGAAACCCAGCGGAGGAAAATCGAAGTTGTCAAAAAGCAGTTTCTGCCCTTAATTGCGTTGGCGTCCTGTAATATAAAAAATGTTTTATTACATTTCACTTCCCTCCGTATAGAGATTACAGGAGGCAGCCCGGGCGACCGTCTCTGCTCCATGAAGGCCTTTTAAAGGAGATCTCTGCTGTTTGCCGCCATCTCTTGTACAACCCTACTCATTGATCCATCTTCAGCTGAACCAGGATCACACTTAAGGGAATATTAATATTGATAATATTTTATTTTAATATAAAATATTAATATTTTATTATATTAATATTAATAATTAATATAATAATAATATTTATACTTATTTTTCAAAAAAAATATATCATTTTTTTTTATTGATAATATATTATTTTAATATAACATATTAATATTTTATTATATATTAATATAATATTAATATTTATACTTATTTTTCAAAAATATATCATATTTTATATATTTGTTTATTGATAATATATTATTTTAATATAAAATATTAATATTTTATTATAGTAATATTAATAATTAATATAATAATAATAATATTTATACTTATTTTTCAAAAATATATCATATTTTATATATTTTTTTATTGATAATATATAATTTTAATATAACATATTAAAATTTGATTATATTAATAATTAATATAATAATAATATTTATACTTTTTTTTTCAAAAATATCATATTTTATATATATTTTTTTGATAGTATATTATTTTGATATAACATATTAATCTTTTATGATATTAATATTAATAATATAATAATATTTATACTTATTTTTCAAAAATATATCATATTTTATATATTTTTTTATTGATAATATATTATTTTAATATAACATATTAAAATTGTATTATATTAATAATTAATATAATAATAATATTTATACTTATTTTTCAAAAATATCATATTTTATATATTTTTTTATTGATAATATATTATTTTGATATAACATATTAATCTTTTATGATATTAATATTAATAATATAATAATATTTATACTTATTTTTCAAAAATATATCGTATTTTATATATTTTTTTATTGATAATATATTATTTTAATATAACATATTAATCTTTTATGATATTAATATTAATAATTAATATAATAATATTTATACTTATTTTTCAAAAATATATCATATTTTATATTTATTTTTATTGATAATATATTATTTTAATATAAAATATTAATATTTTATGATTTTAATATTAATAATATAATAATATTTATACTTATTTTTCAAAAATATATCATATTTTATATATTTTTTTATTGATAATATATTATTTTAATATAACATATTAATCTTTTATGATATTAATATTAATAATTAATATAATAATAATATATTATTTTAATATATGAATGAATGAATGAATAAATGACGAATGAATGAATAACTTATATAGCGCTACAATGCAAACTGAATCGCCTCAAGGCGCTGTATTGGTGCTTTGTTGTCGAGCTTCTAGAAGAGGTGGGTCTTGAGTTTCTTCCTGAAGGCCTGATGGTTTTCTTCCATGCGGATGTCGGTTGGTAGAGCGTTCCATAGCCGTGGTCATATTAATCTTTTATGATATTAATATTAATAATTAATATAATAATATTTATACTTATTTTTAAAAAATATATAATATTTTATATTTATTTATATTGATAATATATTATTTTAATATAAAATATTAATATTTTACTAATAATAATAATAAAAATAATAGTAATAATAATAATAATAATAATGATACTTATTTATAAATAAAAAAAAATCACACAACAATTCGCCCAGTGAAAGTGCATGTTCATTTATTCAGTGCAATTGGGGAAAAAGAAGAAGCTTATTAGTCTATTTCCTGTGCTGGTCAAATGTTTTTCATTGATTTAAAATGGAAAATACCACATTTGGCAATAAGATGGCGATAAGTAGCATAAGAAATTCCTATAATACTTAGCGCCATCTAGTGTCCCAAAAGAATAAATAAATAAAGAGTGGCGTTTTTTGTTCTCCACTTTATAATGTAATATATTGCAGCTCACCAGTCATTGGATATGTCGGCTACCTTTATTTTCTTCTTCAGGTCCACTCCTTCACCTATAAAGGCATTTTAAAATTTGCATAACTCCTTTCCAAAAGCCAGCCCACTGCTTGCAGTACTGAGGCAGCCTCAGGCAGGGGGCTGCCAGCCCTTCCCGCTAGCCATGGTCTGCCTGCATTGTATAAAAAAGCACAGAGACCCAGTGATGGCACAGAGAGCCCCATTAACCACATGCCGACCGGGCCATAGCCAAAATACGGCTACAGCGCGGTCGGCTTATTCTGGGAGGGTATCCATGGACGCCCTCCCAGAATCTTGCTACATCTATGACCGCCGGGTCCGCATCACGGATCACGGTAAATAGCTGATGATATCGGCCGTTTACCACGTGATCCCTCCATCAAATGACGGATCGATTACTTGTAAACAAACCGGCGCCGCGTCATGATGCCGCTTCCTCCCCTCTCTGTACCGATCGGTACAGAGAGGGGAGAGGGGGAGAGATGGCAGCAGCGATGTGGGCTGGATGTGTAGTGCCCACAGCGCTGCTCAGTGACAGTACTCTGCAACACTGTGCAATACTCTGCCAATACTTGGCCACACTGCAATACTCTGCCAATACTCTGCCAATACTTGGCCACACTGCAATACTCTGCCAATACTCTGCCAATACTTGGCCACACTGCAATACTCTGCCAATACTCTGCCAATACTTGGCCACACTGCAATACTCTGCCAATACTTGGCCACACTGCAATACTCTGCCAATACTTGGCCACACTGCAATACTCTGCCAATACTCTGCCAATACTTGGCCACACTGCAATACTCTGCCAATACTTGGCCACACTGCAATACTCTGCCAATACTTGGCCACACTGCATTACTCTGCCAATACTCTGCCAATACTCTGCCAATACTTGGCCACACTGCAATACTCTGCCAATACTTGGCCACACTGCAATACTCTGCCAATACTTGGCCACACTGCAATACTCTGCCAATACTCTGCCAATACTTGGCCACACTGCAATACTCTGCCAATACTTGGCCACACTGCAATACTCTGCCAATACTTGGCCACACTGCAATACTCTGCCAATACTTGCCAATACTCTGCCACACTGCAATACTCTGCCAATACTCTGCCACACTGCAATACTCGGCCAATACTCTGCCACACTGCAATACTCGGCCAATACTTGGCCACACTGCAATACTCTGCCAATACTCTGCCAATACTTGGCCACACTGCAATACTCTGCCAATACTTGGCCACACTGCAATACTCTGCCAATACTCTGAAATATGCTGCAATACTCGGCCAATACTCGATAATACTTTGCGAATACTCGCCAATACTCTGCCACACTGCAATACTCTGCCAATACTCTGCCACACTGCAATACTCGGCCAATACTTGGCCACACTGCAATACTCTGCCAATACTCTGCCAATACTTGGCCACACTGCAATACTCTGCCAATACTTGGCCACACTGCAATACTCTGCCAATACTCTGAAATATGCTGCAATACTCGGCCAATACTCGATAATACTTTGCGAATACTCGCCAATACTCTGCCACACTGCAATACTCTGCCAATACTCTGCCACACTGCAATACTCTGCCAATACTCTGCCAATACTTGGCCACACTGCAATACTCTGCCAATACTCTGAAATATGCTGCAATACTCGCCAATACTTTTTATTTTTTTTACCAAATTTTCAGCCTTTTTTGATTTATAGCGCAAAAAATAAAAAACCTGGCGGTGATTAAATACCACCAAAAGAAAGCTCTATTTCTGTGAAAAAAAGGACAAAAATTTCATATAGGTACAGTGTTGTATGACTGAGTAATTGTCATTCAAAGTGTGAGAGCACCGAAAGCTGAAACTTGGTCTGGTTAGGAAGGGGGTTTAAGTGCCCAGCGGGTAAGTGGTTAAACGAGTGCCTCAACACAATGTGATTGCACTTCGACACACGTATGGTAACGCACCAGGACATCAAGTTTGTATTGGCTCTTGGAGATCTCCATCAAATGAATGGGGTTGCCACACAACAACGCACGTTAGACATGTGCAGAACGATAAAAATTCGTTTTCGATTTGTTATTTACATAAATTTGTTTAGTTAAAATTAGTTTAATCCGTTTTTGGAATTCCTTTTGTTTATTCATATTCAAACCGATTCTAATTTTCGAATTCGGATTGATTGGTAAAGTTTTCGAATCAATTTCGAATAGTTTTCAAAAATTGAATAAATGCAGTGCTTTTATTGCGACGTGAAAATACAATTACCGTATTTATCGGCGTAGAACACGCACTTTTCCCCCCTAAAAATCGGGGGGAAAGTCGTGGGTGCGTGTTATACGCCGATACCCCCCAAAAAAAATGTCAAAAATGGCAAGCGCCGCCGAAAAATAGCGAGCGCTCCCGAAAAAAGACCGAATTGCGGGCGAAAAAACCCGAAGCCGCGCCGGAATAGACCGAGCAGACTGTTCGGCTCTGCTCGTAGTCCCGCCTCCCTGCGCTCGCTCCAGAAACAGCAGGGAGGCGGGACCGCGAGCGGAGCTGAACAGTCGGCTCGGTCTTTTTCGGCCGCGCCTCGGTCTTTTTCGGCGGCGCGCGCGACAGAGGGTCGCGGCGGCGGGAAATTTAAACCCGCACCGGACTTCAAATGACGCTGGCAAGGTACAATGACGCTGGGCACAAGTTGTCGGAAAATCCGATCATTCTGAACGTGGTGACGTTTGTTGCCTACGAAGGGACAACGTAGAGGCTAGTAGCCAATAGCTTTGGTCTTGTAATGTGATCTGAGCATGCGTAGCACTTTGTCCGGTCGGACAAGCGTACACACGCTCGGATTTGGTGTGATCGGACCGGGTTGACGGGAAATCTTTCCAGCAGGAGATAAGACTTTGTCCGACGGACAAACCGACGAACACTGTCCGATGGTGCATACACACGGTCTGATTTTTCAACAACCTTGTCCGATCGGACCAAATTGATGAAAAAGTCCGACCGTGTGTATGGGGCTTTATACGCCGATAAATACGGTAATATAAAACAAGATGCAATCAATAAAGTATCAAAAAGTTAAAAGTGTCCATAAGTATTATCATCCCTATAAATCATAGAGTGCACGGTGTGGTAATGCTTTGAATCCAGAAATTAAAGTGCTGGTGCTGGTAAACGAAATTCAATATAAAGTGCTGCGGGTAGTGGGTATCCTGTGCCATCCTTCGTGGTAATTGTATGGGTGTCCCCTTACCTTACTGCTGTAAGGTAACAGCATGAATTTATGTATCTTTGTGGTCCTTGGTGACCGTCCCCTTTGTAGATCCCAGTATGGCAGCCCAGGTCCTTGCTGGCGTTCCTATCCTGCCTATTCCCAGCGTTTGAGCGTCCCCTTTAAGGGTGGTTTATAGGGTATCCAGGGTAGAGGGTCTCACCAGTACCATATATGTGGGGATTTAACCACTTCAGCCCCGGACCAATTTGCAGCCAAAGGACCAGGCCCCTTTTTGCGATTCGGCACTGCGTCGCTTTAACTGACAATTGCGCGGTCGCGCGACGTGGCTCCAAAACGAAATTGGCGTCCTTTTTTTCCCACAAATAGAGCTTTCTTTTGGTGGTATTTGATTGCCCCTGCGGTTTTATTTTTTGCGCTATAAACAAAAATAGAGCGCCAATTTTGAAAAAAATGCAATATTTTTTGCTTTTTTGCTATAATAAATATCCCCCCAAAAAAATATATATATTTTTTTTCCCTCAGTTTAGGCCGATACGTATTCTTCTACATATTTTTGGTAAAAAAAAATCGCAATTAGCGATTATTGAAAAGTTATAGCGTTTACAAGATAGGGGATAGTTTTATAGCATTTTTATTAATATTTTTTTTTTTTTTACTAGTAATGGCGGCGATCAGCGATTTTTATTGTGACTGCGACATTATGGCGGACACATCGGACATTTTTGACACATTTTTGGGACCATTGTCATTTATACAGAAATCAGTGCTATTTAAATGCACTGATTCCTATGTAAATGACAGTGGCAGTGAAGGAGTTAGCCACTAGGGGGCGGGGGAGGAGTTAGTGTGACGTGTTGTGTGTTTTTTACACTAGGGGGGCGTGGCTGTACGTCTGACGTCACTGATCGGCGTTCCCGATGACAGGGAACAGCCGATCAATGACAGGCAGTGTAGGAAGCGCGGGGAGAGGTTTGTTTACACAGACCTCTCCCCGTTCTTCAGCTCTGTGACCCGATCGCGGTATACCAGCGGCGATCGGGTCCGCTGGTCCCACGGCCGTGGTCATGGAGCTCCCGAACGGGACGCGAGCACGCCGCCGGCGGCGCACACGCGACCCCACGGCTAGGCAATTAAAGGGGACGTATATATACGTGCTTTTTCCCTTGCCGTGCCATTCTGTAGACGTATATCTACAGGAGGCGGTCGGGAAGCGGTTAATACACGTCAATTAAAACACCAGGACGCCCAGATTAGAATAGCCCCCCTCCCCCCCCTCGTCGGTTGGTCTGGTCTGGAGCACTTACCCCATCGCTTTTTCCTAGCTTCACCGGCGGCTTCCCCTGCTTGGCGGCGGCAGCTTTCCCTTCCCCTGCTCTCCACTGGCATTGCGGTGGGCTTCGGTTCCCTCCCTCCTCCTCGTTGGCCAATTGGGACTCTTCTCTTTTTTGGCAAATCGGGGAAACAGGTTTCAGACCTGCTTCTGATTGGCCGGATTGAAGATCAGTGTTTCAATAGCGAACATTGATTCGCTGTTGTAACACCTGGGTGGGCAACGGACGCAATGCTCCGCCCCACTAGCCCCGCCCTATTTAGAAGCCTATTAGAGCCTATGGCTACAATCAGGAATACCTCCCATCATTTTGAGATGGCAATGAGGGACACCTACTAACAAACATTTGTAGGTATAGGACACTCCCCCTGCCACACCCCCTTAAAGGGGACATAACCCCAAAAAAAAGGTTAATTAAATCCACAAGTGCTTTTTTTTTTACCACTACTATTCCTTTATTTTGGCTTTTAAAATTTACAAATGCAGCAATTTAAAAATCGGATGAAAGGTTTAGCGCTGGGAAACACTTTTTGATAGATAAAAAGTGCATTTTATATACAACTATATAGATCAGACCAAAATGAGGGACAAATGAGGAGGACAGAGGGACAGAGGGACATTGCTCCAAATCAGGGACAGTCCCTCCAAATCCGGGACAGTTGGGAGCTATGAATCAGGTGCTTCAAAAAAAAACACCCCCGCCGCTGTAATTCATGCGCCCGGCATCCTGAAAGGGGCCGGACGCATGAATAGGGGGGTGGCCGTGGCAGCCGTGGAGAGATTCATTCATAGCATGAGCTCTATCCATTCATATAGTGGATAGAGGGGGCGGAACGCACATGCAGTCCAGTGCATTTGTTTCTGCATCAGAAACGCATGGATATTAGGTTATATGGTTTTCAGTGGCATAGTTCACACCAGCGCGTTCCAGTTTCAGAAAAAAAAAAGTAGAACATGCAGCCTTTTTTCTGCACTGGACTGTACTGGAACGCTGTAAAACGCATCAAAAACGCACTGGAACGCACATGTCTTTATTTAGGGCCATTCCACACCATAGAAATGTAGTGCGGATGCGTTCCAGATGCTTTTCTGCATGCGCGTTTTTTGATGCAGTCCAGTTTTCCCCCCTCTTTTCACACCAGTTCACACCGCATGCAGTCCAGTGCGTTTTTTTCTGCATCAAAAAACGCGTGGAAAGTAAGTTATATGGTTTTCAATGGCACAGTTCACACCAGTGCATGCAGTGCCAATGCGTTCCAGTTCCAGAAAAAAAAAGTAGAACATGCTGCATTTTTCCTGCACTGGTCTGTACTAGAACGCACTGGAACGCACCAACATGCACCAAAAATGCACTGCAACACACTTGTCCTTATTTAAGGTTAAAAAAAAGAGGGGGGATAAAAGCACTGGTCTGCATCAAAAACGCATCAAAAACGTGCATGCAGAAAAGCACCTGGAACGCATGCGGACTGCGTTTCTGTGGTGCGAACTGGCCCTAAAATAAGGACATGTATGTTTAAAGTGGTGGGACACCCTGAAAAATAAAACTTTAAAAAATGTTAATAAAAATTTAAAGTAAAAAAAAAAAATATTATTTTTTTTTTTTTACTTACCAGAAATGGCTGTTGCTAGGCAGATCGTCCTAATCTGCCTCTTCTTGCTCCGCGGTGATCTTCTCTCTTCTGCTCCGAGCGCCGCCTTCTAGTAAATGGGGCGCGGTGTGTTATGGGAACTGTGTCCCACGACACATCGCGTTCCCCATTCACAAATTCGACTCGCGCATGCGCAGTAGGAAACGGGCAGCGTTTCCCTTACTGAGGATGGCGGCGCTGGAACCGGATCGACCAAGGGAACATCTCGGCCTCCACGACCGACATCGCGGGCGCCCTGGGAGGGTAGGTGTACTTATTAAAAGTCAGCAGCTACTTTTTTTTTTAGCTGCTGACTTTTTAAAAAAAATTTTTTTTAGGTGAAACACCGCTTTAAGTGCATTTTTGGTGTGTTTAGGTGCGTTCCACTGCGTTTTTGATGCTTTTTTACAGCGTTCCAGTACAGTCCAGTGCAGGAAAAATGCAGCATGTTCTACTTTTTTTTCTGGAATTGGAACGCAATGGAACTTCAATCACTTGTGTGAACTATGCCATTGAAAACCATATAACCTACTTCCTGTGCGTTTTTGATGCAGTAAAAAAAACAAAAAAAAGCTGTGGACTGCATGTGGTGTGGCCCTCAAAGTTTAGAAAAAAAGAGGGGCAAAAATGCACTGGACTGCACCAAAAACACACCAAACACTCATCAAAAATGCACTGGCACGTACCAAAAACGCATCAAAAATACGCATGTAGAAAAGCATTTGGAACGCATTCGGACTGCGTTTCTATGGTGTGAACCGGCCCCAACACAACCCAAATTAAGGCACATCAACTGCAGTATGTTAACGCAATGCACCAGGACGCCCAGGTTTGAAGGGGCCCTTAGAGAGCCCCCCATCAAATGAATGGGCTGGCCATAACACAACGCACATTAACATGTGAAATAAGGGCCGGTTCACACTCCAGATGTGTTACAGATGCTTTTCTGCATGCGCATTTTTGATGCATTCCAGTGCGTTTTTTAATGCGTTTTTGGTGCAGTCCAGTGCACCCCCCCTCTTTTTTCTTAACCTTAAATAAGGACATGTGTGTGTTCCAGTGCGTTTTTGGTGCATTTAGGCGCGTTCCAGTGCGTTTTTGGTGCATTTAGGCACGTTCCAGTGCGATCTTGGTGCATTTAGGTGCATTCCAGGGCGTTTTTGGTGCATTTAGGCACGTCCCAGTGCGTTTTTGGTGCATTTAGGTGCGTTCCAGTGCATTTTTGATGCTTTTTACTGCGTTCCAGTGCAGTCCAGTGCAGGCAAAATGTAGCATGTTCTACTTTTCTTTTTTCTGAAAATGCAAGCACTGGTGTGAACTATGCCATTAAAAACCATAGAACCTATTTTCCATGCGTTTTTGATGCAGAAAAAAACGCACTGGACTGCATGTGGTGTGAACTGGCCCTAAATAATGACATGTGCGTGTTCCAGTGCGTTTTTGGTGCATTTAGGTGCATTCCAGTGCATTTAGGCACATTCCAATGCGTTTTTGATGATTTTTTACAGCGTTCCAGTACAGTCCAGTGCAGGAAAAATGCAGCATGTTCTACTTTTTTTTTTTCTGGAACTGGAACGCCCTGGATATGCAAGCACTGGTGTGAACTATGCCATTGGAAACCATATAACCTACTTTCCATGCGTTTTTGATGCAGAAAAAAAACGCACTGGACTGCATGTGGTGTGAACTGGCCCTAAATAATGACATGTGTGTGTTCCAGTGCGTTTTTGGTGCATTTAGGCGCGTTCCAGTGCATTTAGGTGCATTCCAGTGCGTTTTTGGTGCATTTAGGTGCATTCCAGTGCATTTAGGCACATTCCAATGCGTTTTTGATGATTTTTACAGCGTTCCAGTACAGTCCAGTGCAGGAAAAATGCAGCATGTTCTACTTTTTTTTTTTTCTGGAACTGGAACGCCCTGGATATGCAAGCACTGGTGTGAACTATGCCATTGGAAACCATATAACCTACTTTCCATGCGTTTTTGATGCAGAAAAAAAAAAACGTACTGGACTGCATGTGGTGTGGCCCTCAAAAGTTAAGAAAAAAAAGGAGGGGCAAAAATGCATCAAAAACACGCATATAGAAAAGCATCTGGAACGCATGCGGACTGCATTTCTATGGTGTGAACCGGCCCTAATACAACCCAAATGAAAGCACATCAACTGCAGTATGTTAATGCAATGCACCAGGACGCCCAGGTATGAAGGGGCCCTTAGGGAGCCCCCCCCATCAAATGACTAGGCTGCCATAACACAACGCACATTATTGTGAGAAGTAATACATTTCAATGCATTAACACAATGAGACAGGCCCTTAGGGAGCCCATTGAATAAATGGGCACAACGCATGTTGATAAAGGGATTAAGTAGGCACCGAACAGGGTCGTCAACCAATTTGAAGCATTTATTGATCTACAGAAATGTATAAGGAAATTAAACCTGGAGAAACATTAACACAATGAGACAGACCCTTAGGGAGCCCATTGAATAAATGGGCACAACGCATGTTAACGCACTGCAAAAGTGTGAACCCAGCCTTAAAAAAAAAAAAAAAAACAACATTGATCAGCATGACAGCCAGGCAACTAGCATTTTCAGCATTAGAGTTCAGCAATTGCTGCCCCACCCCGGTCATACACCTGTATAGATTTCCTCTACAATTTCTTATTCTGTGCGGTCGCGCCCCGTATCCATTGTTTTTCCCCCGCAGTCGGCGCAGCGTCGCCCTATCACTGGGTGAGTCACTCTCTAGCGGTGCGATGTTGGCTTTTAATGCGACATTCCTGCATAATAGTCAGATAGCTGAGATGCCTCCATCCACCTGAGACCAGAAACTGGTTGAGCAAGGTGAAGGGAGGAGGAGGAGATCTGCCCGGGCCCCAGCCAATCACAGCCCTCCATGAGCCAAGGCTGAGAGATCTTTAAAGAGTTGTTTGGAGGAAGGTTTGTAGAACAGGTGGATGTGATCAGAGCCAGGAGCAGCAAAGTCTTTGGGGTGCTGGTAAGGCTCAAAATTATTATACACGTCGATAGAAAGGGATCTGGATGACTTGTAATACTCTTGATCCAGAAGGTTTTTATATCTATAGATTAGATAAATATTTTTTATTAAAAAAGACTCTAAGGGCAGAAGAGGGATTCTTAGTAGATCATTCAAACCTCTAAAAATTGGTAAAAATTGGGTGATCAGAACAATAACCTCTATGTGGTGTAAGGCAAGTAAGTCGCAGCTAGTAGCAAATAGTTTTTCTGCTTTTGGGTCTTCTATCTGGGTACAGCTTACATCAGCCTTACTCAACCGAGGTTCCTTCATCTGTTTCTCAGGTAAGTATCTTCTGACCCCCCAATTATCTTTTTAGCTGTCTGTAATTTGGGGGTCCCTCCTAAGTGAACTTTACTTCCTTTTGACCATCACACTAATGTACCGTGAGCTCCAAGTATAGTAATTATTAGCGGGGGGTTCCCTGAGGCCAGAAGGGTATTTCAAGGGTTCCTCCATGTTTAAAAAGGGTTGCGAGAGGCTGGCTTACACCATAGCAAACCATAGTAGGTGAGGTTGAAAAAAGACACAAGTCCATCCTATGACTATGGTTATCTACATAGTCTCGGGTTGCCACCTCATCCCTTTAAACCCAAACACCTTTTGAATTACACGGGTTCTGAAGGCTAATTAAATGCAGATAAGGCACCAAGTGAGTTTAATTACCACCTTAATGGGCCACAGAACCTGTTGTAATGTGTTTTGGGTTTAAAGGCATGAGGTGGCAACCCTAGTCTAATCCGTAGACCACTATTAACTATGTAGCCCACACCATAGATTGTCCGTTCTCAACCAGGATTCTGTAGGACCCTGAAGTTCCTCCGGAGATTGATGAGGGTTCTTGGGGTTCCTTGACCAGTGAGAAATTGATCTTGGGGAACTTTGGCTGCCAATATACGGGGGGGGGGGGGGGGGAGTTTCCCACTGGCATTAAGAGACGGTTCACACAGGGGCAGCACGACTTGTGGCGTGACTCACAGAGGCGATCTGCACACGACTTCGGCGGCTGGCAAAATTACTTCTGTATAGAAGTCAATGCGAGCTGCCTGAAGTCGCCCCAAAAGTAGTACAGGAACCTTCTTTTTTTTTTTTTTTTTTTTTTTTTCTTATTAGAGCGGTCTCATAGTACGGAACGCGACTTGTCAGGCGACTAAGTCGCCCCCTGTGTGAACCGGGTCTTAATGTTAAGGGGTCATGTCTACATTGACTTCCAGTGTATGGGGGGGGGGGGGCCTTTTTCACAATGATCCTCAATGTGAGGGAATGTTTCTCCACTGACCAGCAATAAGGGTTCCATAGTACAGAACGGAACGCAACTTGTAAGTCTGCTAAGTCGCCCCTGTGTGAACCGGGACTTAATGTTAAGGGGTCACGTCTTCATTGACCTCCAGTGTATGATGGGGGGGGGGGGGGGATTTTTCACAATTATGTGAGGGAACATTTCTCCACTGACCAGCAATGTAAGGAGGCATTTTTCCATTGACCAATGTAAGGGGCCTCTTGTACCAAAAAAAAAAACGGGGCATAAAAGGACCCTTTATATAGGTTTGTTTCTTCTCCGACCATTACTTCATGTAATTGTAATGTTTTATTATTCACATATAGCGAGAGGGAATGTTGTAAAATAATTGGCTCTAGGTGGTAAATGCCCCGGGTATGCCAAATTTCTTATTTTAATTAAAAATGCAACTTTTTTCACCATGATATGTAAGTGAAATTAATTTTTTAGGAGGGGTTCCCTGAAACCTCAAAATTACTTCAAGTGTTTATTAGACATGTGCAC